>BSQW01000006.1:24769759-25158758 GCA_030161315.1 Eutrema japonicum | reverse complement strand
ATATAAGTAAATTTATAATCATAAACTTCAAATAAAAACAAGAGGTTTAGAAATCTTCTCTATATCGAGATACAAAGGCGAGATCTTCTCCCAGAAGCTCTTGATGAATTGAAAAACTATGAAAAATTTATAAAAATCGTGTATAATGTTAATAGAGGCATGGCTGTGTTTATTGTGGTGGTTTATGTCTAACAAGAGGAAAAAAGGTATTTATAGGCTTAGGGTCGACTAGGGTTTCATTAAGGTCGAAAAAGGAAAGTTGTACTCGCAGGGGAACGAAATCGGCCAACTCCCTGGGTCGAGTTCCTGGCCCATTTTCTTGGCACCCTGGTGAAAAGACAAATTCTCCGGGCCGATCCCCTGGGCCCGTCTTGGACCTCATTCCTGCATTTGCTTCCTTTGCGGGCCAGACGGACATGTCTCCAATAGAATCACTGTAATTTCCTAACCACAACTCCAAATGACTTGAAACCAATTCCAGATGAAATTTAACTCAATTTGATATCTTATCTCCAAATTTTATTTCAATACATGATAGGAAAGGCAATAAACCAACATGAAACTTCTGATGCATATGCGCTGTCCAATTGGAGAAATCCGCTTTCTTTGAACTTTAGGTTCCTGCTCGTCTTTTTGGCTTGAAAAATAGTATGAACATGATTTAGTGCTATTTTGCTCTATTACCATCCTTTTTGATATTTCGACCTATAAAATCACTAAACACTACAAATACGAGAAAACTACCTCTAAATCCATATAACCGCATAGAAATACTTAGAATATATATTGGTGCAAGGGAACCGAAATATATTATAAGTAAAATATAGGTATATCATGTATCGGTTTGCTGGACCGATGCAGGGAACGGAAATGAAGAGCCAAAGAAGAAGCAAAGATATTGGTGCAAGGGACAACGATCCAGATGTCAATGGGATTGACAGATGAGATCGATGAACCAAGATACAAGCAGAAGATCGTCAATCTGGAGACGACAGTACCAGTCCATTCTCCGCCAGAACCATTTGATGCCCTAAGCCATAAGATATCCAAGTTCGGGGGACCAACATAGCGGTCGCCTGACCGCCACGCGCTACTGATGCGATGAGCATCTTTTATTTAACTTTTGACATGATCCGGTTTATCCCGGGTTGACCCGATCCGAGTTTGCACTTCTATAAATAGTTTTGAGGTAATTTCTAGACTAAGTTTTAGCTACTCTTAGCCTCCTTCTTCTTTTCGCTCTAGAGTTTTAGATCTTGTTGGATCTTGAACCCCTTTTATGATTTAGTAAAGTTTATTTGTTTAACATCTTTCTTCTTATCATTATGTCTTCTCTTAATGCATTTACTTTGTTTTCTTTTTAATCATGAGTGTAGGCTAAGTAGATTATGGTGATTAAGAGTTGGGCTAATGGTGCTAAGTGGATAGATTTACATATCCAAATGGTTAGGGAGTATTAATACTAAGTTTAAAAGTAGCTAATCTAGATTTAGCTTTGTTGACATTTCATGCACTAAAGGTGTTTGATGAAATGTCTAGTTCAACCCTAACCATGCATTTCATGCTTAGTCCAACGAGGGTTGCATGCCTAGGGTGATTTGTAGCGAGATAAGTTCTTGTTCTTAAGTTCACAAAACTCTTAACTACTATCGAGGGATTGATTAGTTAAGTGATTAGTGAAGGGATTAAGGCTACGAAGATAGATTAATCCATTTTAGTGAGCCTCTTCTTTGGATTAAGTTTGTTTAAGATTTATTAGCACCATTAACCAACTATTAATCACCCAAACTCAATGACTTTATCCCAAAGCCCATATTTCATTTTATAAGCTTTCAATCTTTGTTAGTCATTCGTTTACTTACTTATCTTCCATCATTTTGCTTTACACTCCAATCATTAGTATTAGTCAACCATCTTATCATCATTAGAACTAAACTAATAGGTTTCTTGTATTCTAGATCCCTTAAGTCCATCTTGTGGTTCGAACTTCGACCCTAGAGTACTCAACAACATTACCTTGCACTTGGAGTAGAGTAAATTATGAATTGAAATTTGGTATTCATCACTCAACCCATCTCATCTCAGTCATCTCGGAGTTTCTAGGTGTTCCGAGCTCCGTTGTTTTATTTGGTTTACTGAATCTCAGCCCTGGGCGAAATTTGACACCAACAAGAATACACATAGGCGCTGATTGTAAAAAGTGTACCACTCGTAAAGTATTTTTGATGTTTATCTCGTAAAGTATTTTTGACACCAACAAAAGTGCACGATTTTTTTTTTAAAGATTTACATAATTATGTTTTAATATAAGTTTAATTTATCATTAATGAATAGAAGTACATATTTAATCTACAAACTGCTGATATGGTAAACAATAGAAAAATAATACTACTTTGTATATAGTAGATGTGGGTATGCGCATAAGACATACGGACGACGTGCTCGAAACGCCGGATAGAAATTTTACAACACCAACCTGGCGGGGCATCTTCTATCATTTATTATTTTCTTTTCAATTTTGCCTCTTCTTTTGGATACAAATATATATTTTTTCCTTATGTTTAGCTGATAGCCTCTTCCCCTTTATATCAGAATGTTTGTAGTTGCTTGTTATCTTAATTATTTTTTGTAAAGTAGTTATCTTAATTGTTGTAAATGGAGAGTATTCGAAGTGTTCTTTTCATGGCGCTGATGGCGAGTTTTTTCATTATTCATCTAGCTAATGCTCAAGGTCAACTAGGTATTTTATGTTTTTTGCGGATAAACCATCTCTGCACGAAATTTCCTTTTCTTTTTTTTTGCTATGAATGTAACCAAAGTTCACTGGTATTGCAAACTTTCGTGGCTGTCTTTGCACTTGACATATTAGAACAAGATTTTGCTTTCCATTTATCGTGTCAATGACTTTTTTTCCAGGATTCATCAGCTTGGATTGCGGAATGCCAGGTAACGAGTCTAGTTATACCGAAAACTCCACCAGTTTGATTTACTCATCCGATGCTGATTTCATCCGAAGCGGAAAAAGTGGCAAAATCACGAATAACGAATTCGAGTACTTGAAGCCATACAGAAACCTGAGATATTTTCCCGAAGGACAACGGAACTGCTACAATCTAATGGTCATGCAGGGCATAACCTATCTTATTAGAGCTGTCTTCGTATACGGAAACTACGATGGTCTTAAAACTATGCCAAAGTTTGATCTTTACATAGGTCCTAACTTGTGGACAACCATAGATTTTCAAGATCAACTTTCGGATATTAGTAAGATCACATTGCAAAATGGTATTGCAGAGGAGGTCATCACATGTCACAGTCAACTCATGACAAAGTCAAACTCTTTGTTTGTTCGTTTACAGGAACAACAACACCATTCATATCAGCTTTAAAACTACGGCCCTTGAGAGAAGATAGTTATGCTATTGAATCCGGCTCCTTGAAGCTCTTATTTCGACAACGCTTTCTAAGTAATTTTGACGAATTTGATCTCCAGATTCGGTAAGTGATTTTGATTTTGATTTTATCAACTATCTGCTTTTCAGTTACTTGAACGAAAATGTAAATAAGCTTCATAACATGCCATACCACCATCATGTATTTCTTTTATGGAAATCCAAGTAATTAGTCAGCCTATATAGGTAGGAGTTTTCATGGTAGGTTGAAATGAATCCAATTATATATATCATTAGTTGATATATATGGATCCTAACCATCGAATTATGTGGACGAATTAGCATACTAAACTCTCAAAGTCATAAAGAGATTCCTGTTAAGATCTATTTTGGTGAAAATACAAGCTGGGTTCAATCAACCCATAGGGTCTTGAAGATGAATACAAACAAAAGTATTGTTGTGATAATGAAATTTTAGTACACTAAATAATAAACATATGGCTTGTCAAATAAAACAACGAGGTGAAATGATTTTAACGTAGCTAGGTTAGAACATATAGGCTGCAAATAGTTACATTTTTTTTTTGGACTAACAATATGTAATATGTGGTTTTGAACCCAATGATACTAACACAAATTTACCACTAGGTTACCGGTTTTAGCCAGTAGGATTTTTTCGAAAAATACTATTATTATACCATTTTTCAAAAATACCACTAAGAAAAAAGTTTTTCATTACAATTTCTCTAAATTAACTTATAAACGTTTATAAACTTATTTCATTATATATATTGGTGTACGAACGTTTATTAGTTTACACCATCTTTATAACTATCTTATAAATGTTATAACACTTTATAATGTATTTTGTATTGTTTCTTATAAAACTTTATAAACATTTTTTGTAATCTAGTTTATAAATGTTTATATAATTATTTTATGAATGACGTATAAAAAGTATTATTTTAAAAACGTATAACAAGCAGTGACATTTTAAAAAGTTGATATTACAAAAATGGTATTTTAGGAATTCCCCTTAGTCAGTAAATAGTTGCACTTTTAGAAAACATCTATTACTAATTTTTTTTTTTTTTTTTCGTCAACAATCAATTTCATTAAATCAAGTTGTGCCGACAAGGTAAAGAGACATCACCGGCATTGTCTGACTTACATGACAACTAGGCCACATAAGGCCTGCCTAGTAGCCAAACCCTTACATAAGAAAAAAATACCTTACCGTAGTGAGATACAATCTTGAGGGACCCAACACGAGGGAGAAGCCCATCACGAAGGAGGGTGAATTCAAACTCCACGCTGGTGGGATGGCAACAAAAAGACCGAAGGCCCTTTGCTCATTCCCGATTATTTCGTAGAAAACGGATAGCGCGTAAAACATCGTGCAGCTCACCAAAGCCACATATGAGAAAAGAGGCAAAGAAGGCAGACCCCACTCGCCAAACACCGACCCAAGGCATAAGCTATGCCACACCGCCACGTCTCCGCTTATTACGAGAACCCGGATGTAAACACGCCACTCCGAGCCCACGAAAACAAAGGAAAATTAAAATAAACAAAACTAAACCGGGGTTGCAGGACGCCCCTCCGCCAGAACAGTAACTTCCGCCGCAACAGTAACCTCCGCCGCAACAGTGCCCTTCGCCGGACCAGACACCTCCGGCCAAAGGTGGAAACAGAAAACCTCCACTCTCGATTCAGACTCCGCGGCGGCAGACGAAAGGGAAAGCTGAGATCTCCGCGAAACCGCCGCGCTTAAACATCCCTCCATGATCTCCGAGAATCAGAGATCTCCGAGAGCAGCCACGGTTGACCATTCCGCCTTGCCGAGAACACAACGAAGAGGGAGGAAAAGCCGATAGGAGAGAAGAAACAACGTCGCAAATATTTGTTTCATAGATCTGCCATCCTCAAGGCTTCACCTTTACAACGACCGATGAAATCCGACGTCCCTCCATCCTAGACCCAACTCGCCGCCGTGCCACGTCGCAATATCAGATCAACGACACAGTCTCCCAAGGAAGAGACTCAGGCTTCACGAAGAAGGACACAAGGAGTATCCTCGCCGGCCCACATCCTCACAGAACCGGGATGAGTAGCCACCCCACACCACGACCCTCGATCCGCCTCGCTTTCTCGCCGCCACACCAAGCATCAAGACAAGCACCACCGGAGCTCCGGTCCGAGGTGGAGCTCTCGCTGCCACCCAACAAAGGAAAAACGCCGAGGCCAACACTCTCAGATCAAAACGAAGGAGCTCGCCTCCACACAACAACGCCTCTCCTCTTCCACGCCTCTTCACCGAGACACCACCAAAAAGAAACGACGCAGATCTACTCCCGATGTTCCAAAATCGGAGGATGAAGACCAAAACAAAAGGAAAACAAAGATAAAGAAAAGGAGGAGTCTCCCACGGCGCCGACAAGGAGTGCCGGCCACCGAAGAGACTCCTCAAACCAGAAAAGTTGACGGCGGGCGGCTAGGGCGAACTGAAAACGAGAGAGAAAAAAATGGGCCTTTTTTGGGCCCTTGTCGCATAAGATAAGAGTTTTGTCCATCTTTTACTAATAACAGTTGTAGCTATAGGCTTTTCAGAACGTCCACATATAATTTTAAATGACCAATTAAAATATGACAAATCATTTAATTAAATCTTAACTAATGTCAAAAAAATTTAAAAAATTATATTTCTTAAAATGGAAATAAATATAAAAAGAGCTAAATTAACAAAATCAAAAATCAAAAATAAATATCAAAAGAGATAAATTAACAAAAGAAAAAAAAATCATTTAAAAGGAAATTAAATTGATATCTATGATAACTCTATGAAAAATTAACATAAAAAGGTTAACAAAAAAAAAAGGAAATTATATGTCAAAATAAAATCTTATACTAATAAAAATTGATCAATATGCATCTAAAGATGTCCACATAGAATTTTAAACGACCAATTAAAAATATGTCAAATTAGCATTTTAATTAAATATTAAATAATATCAAGAATTCCAAAAAATAATCTTGTCTCTTAAAATGGAAATAAATATCAAAATAGCTAAATTAACAAAATAAAAAAATATTTAAAAGAAAATTAATTTGATATATATACTAACTCTATGGAAAATCAACATAAAAAGTTAACATAATAAAAGAAATTTTATGCATCTAAGGGTGTCCACATAGGATTTTTAAAAACCAATTAAAATATATCAAATCGGCATTTTAATTAAATCTTGAATAATATCAAGAATTCTAAAAAACTATGTCTATTAAAATGAAAATAAATATCAAAAAAGCTAAATTAACGTATTAAAAAAATAATCTAAAACAATAATAATTTGATATCTATGATAACTGTATGAAAAAAAAAACCAACATAAAAAATATGTCTTAATTTTTATTAAAGAATAACTGTTTATTTGTAGTCGTCCACTTTTAGAAGGCATAAAATGACAAAAACGCGGTTTCATTATGGGTTTGAAACTGTTTCTTATCGATCAAAATACTCTTTACCTATCCAAATTTTAATTAGCACTATTATATTATGTTTTAACACAAATTTTTAAAGTCAACTACAATCCAAGCAATCATTGCGGCTAATCGAATAGGCTATTATGAGGCAAACCTAAAGGTCGGCGTAGTATACAAGATTAAAAATTTCTTGGTCATTAACAACAAGACAAACTACATGGTGACTTATCAATAGTTTCTAATCTAATTCACTCAAAAACAACATTGTTTCATGGCACAAATATTATCTAAGAATATTAATCAACTAACTAAAAAGACCACAAAGTTTTGACAAAATTCTAGATTTCAAATTAGCATGCTATGCTAGAGGTTTACTAGATTTAGGTTTCACAGATACCTACTGTAGCGCCCGTGTTTCGGAAGAATTGATTATTGTGGAGGAAAATAATTAATTCAGGTTATTCCGGGAAGTATCGATCGATACTGGGCTGTATCGATCGATACCCGTCGGGATTTCTCCTGGGTTGTCTTCTTCTTTCGAGTATAAAAGGTTATCCTTAGAAGGATAAGACCATAGTTGGTCGTGAGAAAGAAAGAGAGAGCGAGAGAGAAAGAGAAGGAGAGAAAGAGAGAAAGGAAGCTTTGTTAAGCTTGGATCTTGCGAGATCGAGTGAGAGTTTGAGCTTGAGAAGCTCGAAGAAGAGGTTGGAGGAGCTTGGTTTCGACGTGAGCTTGTAGGAAGTGAGGGAGATCTTCTTGGGCTTAGGGAGGTCGTTTTAGAGCTCGTTTCAGCTGTTTTAAGGTGAGTTGTGACCAAAGGTGATCAATTAAGCTTGTGTGGTGATTGTTTAAGCTTGGTTGACGGATTTGGTGGCTTGTGTCTGTGGCGATTCCTGTGTTAGGTCTCGTGAGTATCGACCGATACCAGGTGGGTATCGATCGATACTAGACCATAGGCGGTGGTCTCGTGTTGTGGTTGTATCGATCGATACCAGGTGTGGTATTGGGCATCGATCGATACCAGTCCCTTGTCGGGACTTGTGTGTTGTTTGGGCATCGGTCGATACTATGGGAGTATCGATCGATACCAGTTGCGTCTGGTGTTGAATGTTTAATTTGTTGTTAATTAATCATTGATAATTGTTGCTTGTGCTTATTGGTAGCCTGTTGTTGGGATGATCAATCTCACTCAGCATTTGGTTAGCCAAATGTTGATGCATCACTTTTGTCGATGCAGGTAAAGATAAGTCGTGATCGTGGAATCAAGGCGGTGAAGAGGGGATGATTAGGACCCGGGGCTTGCTTTTGTTGTGTGGGTATCGATCGACACTAGGGGAGTATCGATCGATGCCAGTTGTTGTTGTTGTAGTACTTGTATTGTACTGTTTAATGTGTAATAATTATTGTATAATTATTATGGTGTATGATTGTATTATTATTGTTTAATTATGTTTGCAAAAAAAAAAAAAATGTGGTCCTTTCAATTGTGGTATCAGAGCCTATGCGGTTCTAGGAGCCCATACGGTTCTAGGAGCCTAGGTGGTTCTAGAATAGATTGGGTGTTGTGTGGGGTCGTAGAATCATCCTCTTCGAGCCTTGTGAGATTCCACGGTGAGTATCTTTATTGTGATGATTGATTTCTGTTCTCTTATCGTGTGCTTCTGCACGTGTGCAGATGGCTAGAGGGCGTGGTAGAGGTCGTGGCTGTGGTAGAGGTTGTGGCCGTGTGCCGGAGGAGCAGGTTGAGGAGTCGCGTGCGAGTCAAATTGGGTCTGAGGGTGTGGCTGGCGTGAGTGCCAGTGTGGCTGGTGTTCCAGCGGGTGCTGCGGGTGTAGCAGCGGGTGATGCTCGGGCCCGAGATGATCGCATAGCGGATCTGTTGTCGAGGTTGTTGGAGCGGTTGCCAGAGAGGGTACCGGCTCAGGCTCCTGTAGTTCCGGTAGTTGTGGAGGTTCAGCCTCAGGTGGCAGCTGCGGTTGCTGAGGAGCTCCCGTCCTACCTTAGGATGGTGGAGCAGATGCAGAGGATTGGCACGGGGTTCTTCTTCTCTGGAGGTGCTAATCCTGAGGACGCGGGTGCGTGGTTGAGGAGAGTGGAGAGGAATTTCCTCTCGAGTAGGTGTCCCGCGGGATACCAGGTGGACATTGCGGTCCATTATCTGGAGGGTGATACGCATCTCTGGTGGAGGGGTGTGGCAGCACGGAGAGTTCAGGCCGCGATGTCTTGGACGAATTTTGTGGAGGAGTTTAACTCCAAGTACTTCCCTCAGGAGGCGTTCAACCGGATCCAGTCGAGGCTTTCGAGTTTGACTCAGGGGGATCGGTCGGTACGCGAGTATGAGGTGGAGTTCAACCGGCTCGGGTCTTATGTTAGACGAGCGGTTGAGTGTGAGGCGGACCGTGTTCAGAGATTTCTGATGGGTCTTTCGGGTTGACTTGAGGAACCGTTGCATGGTGAGGGCTTTTTGCACGGTTGATGAGTTGGTTGAGACTGCGGCTTTGCTTGAGGAGGGTCTGAAGGACGAGGTGGTAGCGGTTACACCGAGTTTTCAGACGAGATCTGTGCAGCAGCAGTCCGGTACGAGCAGAGGCGGTAAGCCGATGCAAGGACAGAAGCAGAAGCGAGAGGGCGCTTCGAGAGGTAGTCGGGGTGGTCCGGGTTGCTTTGGGTGTGGGAGCATGGATCACCGAGTGGCGAACTGTCCTCAGAAGGGCGGAGTGCGAGTGGATTCTCGAGTGTGCTATCACTGCAAGGAGCCGGGTCACATCAGGCCTCAGTGTCCCCAGTTGCGGCAGAGTGAGACCACGGTGGTGCAGCCCGTCAGGCAGGTGGCATCAGCGCCTCGAGTGTACTCCATCGCCGAGTCCGGAGAGCCGAGTTCCAGGCCGATCACAGGTATTTCTTAGACTCATCTAAGTTTAATTCTGTGTCGGGGAATGTCGTGCTTTTCGGGGTGTTTAAGGTTCTCGGCACATGTGTATGTGCAGGGACCTTGTGTGTTGGTGGTGTAGAGTGTCATGTGTTGTTTGACACGGGAGCATCGCATTGCTTCGTTTCCCCCGAGTTGGCCGAGAAGGCTAATCTGCAGAGCGAGCCCGGTGTGAGTTTGGGTTTCGTGGAGGTTGCTGGGGGGAAGCTCCTGAGAATTCACGGTCGGGTGCGAGACGTAGATGTTCAGGTAGCAGGAGAGTCCATGCCTGCCGATTTGATTATCTGCTCCGTGGAGCTGTACGATGTCATTTTGGGGATGGATTAGCTCGGGAAGTTCAGAGTGCATCTAGATTGTCACCGAGGGCGGGTCGAGTTCGACCGAGGAGAAGGGAAGTGGGTATATCAGGGAGTGAGACCGACTTCCGGGAGTCTCGTGATCTCGGTTGTGCACGCGGAGCGTCTGATCGAGAGGGGTTGCGAGGCGTATTTGGCTACGATTTCTTTGCCGGAGGCCGTCGGAGAGGCCAGGTGCAGGATATTCGGGTGGTCATGAGTTCCAGGATGTGTTCCAGTCGTTGCAGGGGTTGCCACCGTCTAGGTCGGATCCTTTCACGATCGAGTTGGAACCAGGGACGGCACCGATATCCAGGGCTCCTTATAGGATGGCTCCAGCAGAGATGGCCGAGCTGAAGAGGCAGCTGGCGGAGTTGTTGAGTAAAGGGTTCATTCGTCCGAGTTCTTCACCGTGGGAGCACCGGTGTTATTCGTGAAGAAGAAGGACGGGAGTTTTCGGTTGTGTATTGATTACCGGGGACTTAACCGAGTCACAGTGAAGGACAGGTATCCTCTTCCTCGGATTGATGAGTTGTTGGATCAGTTGAGAGGGGCTACTTGGTTCTCCAAGATTGACTTGGCGTCGGGATATCATCAGATTCCCATCGATGAGGTAGATATCCGGAAGACGGCTTTCAGATCTCGTTATGGCCATTACGAGTTTGTGGTGATGCCATTTGGGTTGACGAATGCACCGGCTGCATTTATGAGATTGATGAACCGTGTCTTCCAGGAGTATCTAGATGAGTTCGTGATTATCTTTATCGATGATATCTTGGTGTATTCGAGGAACCGGGAGGAGCATGAGGTGCATCTGCGTGTGGTTCTTTCGAAGCTGCGGGAACATAAGTTATTTGCTAAGTTGAGCAAGTGTAACTTCTGGCAGCGGGAGATTGGTTTTCTGGGTCATATTATCTCTGCGGAGGGAGTATCAGTAGATCCAGAGAAGATTCAGGCCATTAGTACGTGGCCGAGGCCGAGGAATGCCACTGAGATTCAGAGTTTTCTTGGGTTGGCAGGGTACTATCGGCGGTTCGTCAAGGGTTTCGCGAGTTGGGCCAAGCCTATAACGAAGCTGACGGGAAAGGATGTTCCTTTCATATGGTCCTCAGAGTGTGAGGAGAGTTTCGCGGAACTGAAGGCCATGTTGATTAGTACTCCAGTATTGGCGTTGCCAGTGTCGGGCGAGCCTTACGTGGTGTACACCGATGCGTCGGGGTGGGCCTTGGTTGTGTGTTGATGCAGCGGGGAAAGGTTATTGCCTATGCTTCGCGGCAGCTACGGAAGCATGAGGGCAACTACCCTACCCATGACCTGGAGATGGCTGCAGTGGTTTTCGCTTTGAAGATTTGGAGATCTTATCTTTATGGCGGGAAGGTTCAGGTGTTCACAGATCATAAGAGCCTGAAGTACATTTTCACTCAGCCTGAGTTGAATTTGAGGCAGAGGCGATGGATGGAGCTAGTGGCTGATTATGATCTGGAGATAGCTTACCATCCTGGTAAGGCTAATCTGGTTGCGGATGCGTTGAGTCGGAAGCGGGTGGCTTTGGCTCAGGAACGCGAGGTTGAGTCTTTGGTGAGCGAGATTAGCACATTGCGCTTATGTGTTGTATCTCAGGAACCTTTGGGCTTAGAGGCGGTTGACCAGGCGGATCTTTTGAGCAGAGTTCGGATGGCTCAGGGAAAAGATGAGGTTCTGGTTAAGGCTTCGAGAGCAGAGGGTTCTGAGTATCAGGTATCTGCTAACGGCACTATCCTTGTTAGTGGGAGGGTATGCGTACCTTTGGATGAGGATTTGCGGCGAGAGATCCTGAGTGAGGCTCATTCGAGTATGTTTTCGATCCATCCAGGAGCGACTAAGATGTATCGCGATCTCAAGCGCTACTATCATTGGGTCGGGATGAAGAAAGATGTGGCTAACTGGGTTGCGTCGTGCAACGTGTGCCAGCTAGTGAAGGCAGAGCACCAGGTCCCGAGTGGTTTGTTGCGGAGTTTACCCATTCCAGAGTGGAAGTGGGATATGATCACGATGGATTTCGTGGTGGGGTTACCAGTTTCTCGGACCAAGGATGCTATTTGGGTCATCGTTGATCGATTGACCAAGTGTGCACGTTTTCTGGCCATTAAGAAGTCCGATGGGGCAGCAGTTTTGGCTAGGAGGTACGTGCAAGAGATTGTGAGACTGTATGGAGTACCGGTGAGCATTGTCTCGGATCGGGATCCTAAGTTCACATGAGTTCTGGAATGCGTTTCAGGCAGAGATGGGCACGAAAGTGCACTTGAGCACGGCGTATCATCCTCAGACAGATGGGCAGTCAGAGAGGACCATCCAGACTTTGGAGGATTTGTTGAGGATGTGCGTGCTGGATTGGGGTGGTCATTGGGTGGATCACTTGAGCTTGGTAGAGTTTGCGTATAACAATAGCTACCAGGCGAGTATTGGGATGGCACCATATGAGGCTCTGTATGGGAGCCCATGTCGTACCCCTTTGTGTTGGACACAAGTGGGGGAGAGGAGCACTTTGGGTGCGAGTTTTGTTCAGGAAACCACGGAGAAGATTCGGGTTGTGAAGCTGAACATGAAAGAGGCCCAAGATCGGCAAAAGAGTTATGCCGATAGGAGGCGGAAAGAGCTTGTGTTTGAGGTGGGAGATAGTGTGTATCTCAAGATGGCTTTACTGAGAGGTCCGAACAGGTCCATTGTTGCGACTAAGTTGAGTCCGAGGTATATGGGGCCGTTTCGGATTGTAGAGCGTGTTGGACCGGTAGCGTATCGGTTGGAGTTACCCGCGGTTATGCAAGCATTTCATAAGGTCTTCCATGTGTCGATGCTGAAGAAGTGTTTGCATAGGGGTGACGAGGTATTGGCTGAGATTCCGCCAGATCTCCAGCCCAATATGACCATTGAGGCGAGACCTTTGAGAGTTCTCGAGCGGAGGGTCAAGGAGCTTCGTCGGAAGAGGATTCTGATGATGCGAGTTCTGTGGGACTGTGGCGGGGTGCAAGAGGAAACTTGGGAGCCAGAGGCTAGGATGGAAGCGAGGTTCCAGAAGTGGTTCCAGAAGCAAGCTGCGGCTTGAGTTCCATCGAGAGGTTCCAGTTTCGGTTATAGCTGTACGCTATGGGTATCATTTTGTATTTCCGTTGTGTAGAACGATGTTACATTATGATGTGTAATAAGATGAGTATTTCTTATTATTGGTGACTTCGGGAGTCACGGTTTTGCATTGCGTTGGGGTAAAAGCGTTAATGCAAGAGAGTGATAGGATGGATGATCTTATTACTGCGGTTGTATCGATCGACACCAAGTGTTGGTTTTAGTATCGATCGATACCAGGTGGGCGGTGCGATGGCCGGGTTATTGGTTATGCACGCCAGATATTCCGGGTGTGGAATATGAGTGATGCCGGTGTTGCCTTGCGAGGATTTACACGGATCACGGGAGGTAGTTCAGTCGAGATGCTTAGAGATATGTGACTTATTGTTCGTTGAGAGGACTGGTTCCTCTGGTGCCGATAGCTCGCAGGACGGTGTGTCTTGAGAGTGTGAGTGGATATGTACCCAGACTCGGGAGGTTTATAGCCTAGAGTAATACGTGATACCGTGGATTCGTAAGGAGTATATCATAGACGTATGATATATTCCCTAGAATTGAGTGGTATGGGGTATGGGGACTCTTGTAGGTTATATTACCGAGGGGAGTGGTACGGCAGATACCCAGAACTCGGAGATGCTGCGGTGTCTTGGGTGATGTGGTATGGTTGATACCTTGCGAGGTATGGTGGATATCCTGCGGGATATGGCTGACGCTCGGAACTCGGGGATGCTGCGGTGTCTTGGGTGACGGGGTTGGCGTGTGTTTGAGCAATAAAGTACATATGATGCCGCGGTGTCATAAGCATAGGGACTGAGTGGGAAACCTCGGAGGTTGGTTTTGGACCTCGTGTGAGTGTGAGTGGCCGGGTTGACCAAGATTTATGTGATCGTTGCGACGATTAAGGTTCATTGGAGATGGACGGTTCATTGGAGATGAACGGTAACGAAGATTCGAGGTCGAATCTAAGTTAGTGGGGGAGAATTGTAGCGCCCGTGTTCCGGAAGAATTGATTATTGTGGAGGAAAATAATTAATTCAGGTTATTCCGGGAAGTATCGATCGATACTGGGCTGTATCGATCGATACCCGTCGGGATTTCTCCTGGGTTGTCTTCTTCTTTCGAGTATAAAAGGTTATCCTTAGAAGGATAAGACCATAGTTGGTCGTGAGAAAGAAAGAGAGAGCGAGAGAGAAAGAGAAGGAGAGAAAGAGAGAAAGGAAGCTTTGTTAAGCTTGGATCTTGCGAGATCGAGTGAGAGTTTGAGCTTGAGAAGCTCGAAGAAGAGGTTGGAGGAGCTTGGTTTCGACGTGAGCTTGTAGGAAGCGAGGGAGATCTTCTTGGGCTTAGGGAGGTCGTTTTAGAGCTCATTTCAGCTGTTTTAAGGTGAGTTGTGACCAAAGGTGATCAATTAAGCTTGTGTGGTGATTGTTTAAGCTTGGTTGACGGATTTGGTGGCTTGTGTCTGTGGCGATTCCTGTGTTAGGTCTCGTGAGTATCGACCGATACCAGGTGGGTATCGATCGATACTAGACCATAGGCGGTGGTCTCGTGTTGTGGTTGTATCGATCGATACCAGGTGTGGTATTGGGCATCGATCGATACCAGTCCCTTGTCGGGACTTGTGTGTTGTTTGGGCATCGGTCGATACTATGGGAGTATCGATCGATACCAGTTGCGTCTGGTGTTGAATGTTTAATTTGTTGTTAATTAATCATTGATAATTGTTGCTTGTGCTTATTGGTAGCCTGTTGTTGGGATGATCAATCTCACTCAGCATTTGGTTAGCCAAATGTTGATGCATCACTTTTGTCGATGCAGGTAAAGATAAGTCGTGATCGTGGAATCAAGGCGGTGAAGAGGGGATGATTAGGACCCGGGGCTTGTTTTTGTTGTGTGGGTATCGATCGACACTAGGGGAGTATCGATCGATGCCAGTTGTTGTTGTTGTTGTAGTACTTGTATTGTACTGTTTAATGTGTAATAATTATTGTATAATTATTATGGTGTATGATTGTATTATTATTGTTTAATTATGTTTGCAAAAAAAAAAAAATGCGGTCCTTTCACCTACAAATCTCCATGTAAGACTACAAAAAAATAAACAAACATTATTTACCTTACCACAAACTAATATTGAATACATTTTTTTGTAAAAAGTAAAAAGTCTTATCTATTGCAATACAATATAAAGTCATACCAGTTTCTCTACTACACACATGAGTGAATCCGATCAAGTAGAAGATCACATATAATACACTAGACTCTTTCTACTTTTATCTCAATAAATAAAAATTTACTTAACGTTAGTTAAGATTCATCAAATGTTTACAACTCATTTTTCTGTTATCTAAAAAAAATTACTTAATATTAGTTAAAATTCATCAAATGTTTACTGTAAAATTATAAATTCAAAATCCGGGTATTATGCTATTAGATAAACATTTTAAAAAGATAAAAAACAGTCTTTCAGACACAAAAATATACGAAGTAAATATATATAAACCATACACTCATCGTGAATACAAAACAAAATTGAACACTATGCAAACAAACTAACAAAAAATGAAAAAGAATATGTTGAAAGATACGATATAAGCCAATATTAAAATATTGTATTTTTAGTTTTCTAAAATATCAAACAATTCTTCTTCTTCTATTCTTATTTCTATAAACATGGCTTATAGCCCAAACATGTTAGTATTTTTGATAAATTAGTTTTCTAATTAGATAAAAATCAATTGAATTATTAATATTTTACTTAACAAAATCTATAATCTTATAAATAAATACAAGTATGAGAAAACGTCACATCATATTTAAATATTTTTATAAAAAGAAAATTTAAGTAAATCCATTATGTTTTAGATAAATAATAAATTACTAATTTTAAAAAGATTAAACTAAATTATTAATACATATCCGCGCTACGTGCGGATGAAAAACCTAGTATTTTTAAAGAATAATTAGACTATGCTCCAATTTACCAGTTTGATTGAAAATGCAAAACAAAATATTTAGTTCATTCCATGTTAGTTAGAAAAAAATATATATAACGAAAAATATGCTCCATGAAATAAAAGAAGAAGAACTCTCAGGGCAATCTTGCAGCAATAGTTGAATGTTGATCGTCTTAGTTTAGTCTTACCTACCACCCCGATCACAATCAAACTTTCATGTTAAAGATATACATATAATGTCCATGTCTAAGAACATAATTGTGTCAGCAGGTACCCTTATGATGTCCATGATCGTAATTGGTATTCAGAGATAGGCTCTGACTGGACACAAATAAACACCACAGTCAATGTAAGTAGTTTCGATGCCTATGAAATACCACAACCTGTAATTTCACAGGCTGCGACACCCAAAAATTCTAGTAAGCCGCTGACCATGAGCTGGTTGCTGCGAAAACCGTACTACCAAGTTGATGCGTACCTTCACTTTGCGGATATCCAAGACCTCCAGCCCAACGATACCAGAGTATTTGATATTTTATGTAATGAGCATACTTTTTACTCGGAATATAGACCTCTAGAGTTCATGGTAGAGACTGTACCTATTAAATCTATAAATATGTGTGACCGTCGTATTTGCGCATTGGATTTGGCCCTCGTAAAAGCTAAGTCGTCAACTCTTCCACCTCTGCTTAATGCCATTGAGGCTTTCGGAGTAATCCAACTTCCTTATTCAGAAACGGATGAAAACGACAGTATGTAAACTATGTGATATCGTCTTTACATATTAATGTTAGTTGTTCTCAACATTTATTATCATCTTTTTAAATGTTATTATTGATGACAACCACCAACTTTTTATGTGCAGTAATTGCAATAAAGAAAATCCAAGCTACTTATAGATTGCACAAAATCAAT
The DNA here is from genome assembly GCA_030161315.1 of Eutrema japonicum. Lineage (NCBI taxonomy): Eukaryota > Viridiplantae > Streptophyta > Magnoliopsida > Brassicales > Brassicaceae > Eutrema > Eutrema japonicum. Next base: position 25,141,648 of record BSQW01000006.1, on the reverse strand, counting down.
TGGCAAGGAGATCCCTGCGCTCCGGTACTATACAAGTGGGATGGTCTAGATTGCAGTAACACTAATCTATCTACTTCCCCAAGAATCATTTCTTTGTAAGATCAGTCGAAAACACACAATTTTTTCACAGTGATATTTGAAAGTGTTTGTAACCTAAATTGTGCCTTGCTCCTTAATCAGAGATTTGTCTACAAGTGGATTAATTGGTACCATATCTCCTGACATAATAAATCTAAGCCAGCTACAAAAATTGTAAGTCTCCCATAACCTTTATTTTCGCTACACCTCAACAAAATAAAGTTTAAACTGTTCTTAGATTTTTTACTAGGTGCTATAGCATTTCGTTAGAAGATAACTTTTTCTTTTTATGATTATTTCATCTATTTTTAAACACCAGGGACCTTTCAACAAATAATTTGACTGGAGGAGTGCCAGAGTTTTTCTCCAGCATGGAATCATTGACCTTCATGTAAGTTGATAGGGGAGTAAAACAAATATTTTGGCTTTATATGATAAAAAACCTTCTTATAGTAAAGTTTATTTACATTGGCAGAGACTTGAGTTTCAACAACCTTAGTGGCTCAGTTCCTCAAACTCTTCGTAACATGGAAAAGAAAGGTCTAAAGTTGATGTATGTTTCTTTTTTCCACCATTAATTTTTGTTTTTGCAGTTGTTTATTCCCCCTCCGATCTATATTTAGTAACAAAAACAATTATTGCAATTAACAGTGTTCAAGGAAATCCAAACCTCTGTTTGTCTTCTTCTTGCGAAAGTAATGGAAAACACGAAAATAAAATTCTGGTTCCCGTTGTTGTGTCAGTTGCTTTCATCGGCATTATTGCAGTTGTGTCTCTTCTGATCATTTCCATTAATAGAAAGAAGAGGTCATCGAAAGGTAAACACTACGAAAGATAAAGACTCTTGAACTAGAGTTTTGTTTGTGATGCATGATCCTTATTCTCCAGCGTTACGCCCATCCATTGTGGCAAAAAAGAGAAGCTTTACTTATGGACAGGTTAAGGAGATGACAGATAACTTTGCGAGAGTTGTTGGAGAAGGAGGGTTCGGTATGGTGTATCACGGTTATTTAAATCGTGAAGAACAGGTTGCAGCTAAAGTACTTTCTCAATCCTCAGCTCAAGGCTATGAGCAATTCAAGGCTGAGGTAATCGTAACATAAGTAATCTTCATCACTACAGATCCTAAGATAGTTAGATTCACCTAAGCTGTTGTATTTTTTGTTTATGTGGTTTGACAGGTAGAGCTTCTTCTCAGAGTTCACCACATAAATTTAGTAAGTCTTGTTGGCTATTGTGATGAAGGAGACCACTTAGTCCTCATCTATGAGTACATGCACAATAAAGACTTAAGGAAACATCTATCCGGTAAATTTGATTACCTCTTTTATTTTCTGTTGCAGTGACTGCATTTCCTGTTTTTATATTTTCAAATATTTAAAACTTTCGATGGAATTAATCACACACACGTCTTGTTGGGTACAGGGGAATGTGCTAGCCCGCCTTTGAGTTGGGAAAATAGGCTAAGAATTGCTGCAGAGACTGCACAAGGTTCATTTAAAATTCTTAGACCTTATCGCATTTACCTTTTAATTGCAAACACTCTGGAGGATTAAATTAAGCTTTCAGCACCAAAATTTTGTAATTTAAATTTTATGAGTCATTTCATGTAGGATTGGAGTACCTACATACTGGCTGCAAACCACCAATGATTCATAGAGATGTCAAATCTACAAATATACTCATCGACGAACATTTCCATGCAAAACTCGGCGATTTTGGTCTTTCAAGATATTCCCCAATAGGACGTGAAACTCACGTGTCAACAAATGTTGTTGGATCACCCGGTTATCTGGATCCTGAGTAAGTATATCCTCGTAGCACTATATACTCTAAATAATGTCATTTGTTTTTATTTTGATAAAATAATTTGGTTTATACTACAGATATTACAGAACAAATTGGTTGACCGAGAAAAGTGATGTCTACAGCTTTGGGATTGTATTATTGGAAATAATCACAAATCGACAAGTGATTGACCAGACTCGTGAAGGGCCTCACATAGTAGAATGGGTGGCATTTAGGCTAACAAATGGAGATATCGAAAATATTGTGGATCCAAGCCTTGTTGGAGATTATAGCTCTAGTTCTATGTGGAACGCTCTTGAACTAGCAATGTCATGCGTTACTCCTTCGTCTGGAAGACCAAATATGTCTCAAGTTTCTAGTGAGCTAAAAGCGTGTATTTTCTCTGAGAACTCACGAAAAGGAAGGACACCCGACATGGACTTGAAGAATTCCATTGAACCTAGCATGGGCTTTGGCCCCGACGAGAACCCTGATGCACGCTAGTTCATGCCAGGAATCGTAGTCTATGTTTTGAGTGAAGAGAACTTCTTCTGAAGTTCTATATTCCTTAAATTATATTTTCTTCATCTTGATCAAAAACAAACACATTTTAGCCTGTTAAACTGTGACACTTAATTCTGAACCGGGGGTTGTAAAAGGTTTATCATTTCGTCAACGGGATAAAACATTTCCATTTTTTTGATTGGACCAATCTCATAAAAATATTCCCATTTTTTTTTTGCATCAGTCTCATATTGACCTGTAACATCACGCTTTCTGGTATATGGAGATGCATGTGGAGAGGCTTAAAAAATTGATTTGGCTACCTATGTCACCAAAGTGCACTTATCTTTCCGGTCAATTGTTTTCTCTTATTGATTTCTATGAATGTATTACAACATATATACCCATCTAAACTAGGTTATTCACAAAGAAGAATATTGACAAATCCTTCGTATACATAAGAAAGGAAACTTGGAGATACGTATCGTAATACCCCCCCCCCCCCTCAAGTCGGAGCATGCAAATCACGGATGCCCGACTTGCACATAAACGAATGAAATCCTTTCCTCCCGAAGCTTTGGTAAAGATATCCGCGAGTTGATTCGTCGTAGTAACATGTGGCGTGACCAAAACACCTCTTTGTATCTCATCCTTAATGAAGTGACAATCATTCTCAATATGTTTCGTACATTCATGAAACACAGGATTCGCCGCAATGTGAATAGGTGATTTGCTATCGCAGAAAAGATTCATTGGTTGATCGTGAGCAACCCCGAGATTCCGAAGCAACTTCTTAATCCATATAAACTTATGATTAGTCCAAGCCATGGCCCAATACTTAGCTTCGGTAGATGAACGAGAAACCACATCATGCTTCTTAGATTTCCAAGATATTGGAGAAGAACCCAATTGTACAAACCAACCTGTAAGTGAACGACGAGACAACAGACAGGCAGCCCAATCTGAGTCGCTCCAACCATTAACTTGTAGATCCGGATCCAAGCTCAAGAGAATGCCCTGTCCCGGACTCCCTTTTAAGTATCAGACAACTCTCAAAGCAGCCTCCCAATGTTGAATTCTTGGAGCTTGCATAAATTGGGAAAGAATATGCACACTATACGCCAAATCAGGTCGCGTAACGTTTAGATATATAAGACGACCCACCAGACGTCTATAGCTCTCTGGATCCGATAGGTACTCACCATTCGCAAGAGCAAGACGATGATGCTGCTCAAGTGGAAACGTCACCGGCTTGCCACCAAGAAGACCTGTCTCTGCGATGATATCTAGAGCGTATCGACGTTGACTGATGTAAATTCCAGAGGCGTTTCAGGACACTTCAATACCCAAAAAATACTTTAACGCGGCCCGAGATCCTTCATCCGAAAGCAAGAACTGAGATAATCCTTGAATTTTGTAATGACCCCACTCGAACTTCCAAAGATGAGCAGATCATCGACATAAATCAATATGAGAATCTGAACATCATTTTGAGTGAGAGAAAACAGAGAGTAATCAGTCCATGATTGAATAAAGCCATAATTCCGAAGTGCTGTACCTAACTTCGAAAACCAACATCGTGGTGACTGCTTGAGGCCATACAAGGACTTGTTTAGGCGACAGACACTAGAATCAGTAGTGGAACGAAATCCAGGAGGAAGTTTCATAAACACATCTTCATCCAAATCTCCGTGAAGAAACGCGTTGTGGACGTCTATTTGGTGTAAATCCCAATTACGAGCAGCAGCAACACGAAGTACAGTACGAATCGTGGTGATCTTGACCACTGGCGCAAAAGTTTCAGTATAATCCAATACCTCAATTTTTCTATTTCCAAACGCCACCAAACGAGCTTTGTATCGCTCAATAAACCCATCGGCATTGTACTTAATCGTAAATACCCACCGGCAGCCTATCGCTTTCTTATTTGTAGGTAGCGATTCCAAATTCCATGTATCATTCAACTCCAACGCATCAATCTCTTGTTGCATCGCTTTTCGCCAATGGTCATGTTTAACAGCTTCCGCAAACGTTTGTGGTATCGATTCTGCGGTTATTGCTGCTAAAAATGGCGTTTAGGAGGTGAAAAACGAACACAGTCAACATAGTTTATGATCGGAAACGGGGTAGTACTAGACCCAGTAGAACTCGCAGGTGGAGTAGTTACATAATCACGAAGCAAAACAGATATGCGTTTCGTACGGCATCCACGACCCATATTATCACCTAGCAAATCCATATCAGTAGTGATATCCACGACTTCATGAGCCTCTTGCACACTTTCAAAAGTGAAAAAGAGCCTAACTGCAGGAGATGTCGTTGATCTTATGGAAGAGGACGATGAGATTTTGGAAAACGCCCTTGCGTCGAGCGACACTAGCCAGCATCGATCGACACAGGCCAAAAAACCTTCCAAAGGCGTGTCAGGACCCCGTGTGTCGATCGACACCACCCCTGTGTCGATCGACACCACCCCTGTGTCGATCGACACCAACCCCGAGGTCGAGAAGACACCTGATTTGATTGAAGAAAGGGTTTACAAGCCTAAGATACCTTACCCTAGGCTTATTGGGAAGACCAAGAAGGAGGTGGAAGCCTCTAGATGCAAAGCGATAATGGATAAATTAATCGTTGAGCTTCCTTTTGTCGATGCTACCAAGACTTCCCCAGCCTTTAGGAGATATGTTAAGAGGATGGTATCAAGCAATGTGAACCTTGAGGAAGGAGTTTTGATGATTACTCATGAGTGCAGCGCGATTTTGCTCAACAAAATCCCAAAGAAACTACCTGACCCAAGGAGTTTTGTGTTAGATTGTACAATCTTCATAGAAAGATTTGGGCGTTCTCTTTGTGATCTTGGCGCGAGTGTGAACCTCATGCCTTACTCAGTTGCTCCGCGGATGGGGATGACAGATTTCAAGTCCACGAGGATCTCACTGATACTTGCTGATCGCTCAGTTCGACTTCCCGAAGAATTACTCGAAGATGTTCCAATTAAGATTGGGAATTACTTGATCCCGACTGATTTCATTGTCTTGGAGTATTGATATGCTCAAATTAATACCCTAAAAAGTACTAAAGCAGTAGCTGCAGTATATCAGGGGTCAAACACAAGGACTCAGAGAAATCATACAATAGATTATATAGTTTCGAATCAAGCTAAGCAAATCAGATGAAACAAAAGCAATAAACATTAAAAGGGTTGTAAATTCGATGGAGGAAAATATAGGCCCAGTGTATTTCTCAGGAAATCAATGAATGCAGATAAACTAACTAACATGATTCAGATTTAGCGCGGTTCTTGAACTCAAATCACTAAGATATAATTAACCAACTCTCGTTGCGAAACTATCTAAATCTAAATCCTAGGAATTCCAAATCTCTTTGCGAATCCTAAAGTCTAAATCAGGTTTGATTTGTTCACAAATCAATTAAACCAAATCTCTTTGCGAATAATCAATTTGCTCACCCTAGGTTCTATCAGGTAATTAATCGCACTCTCGTGCCTAATCAATTATCCTAAGATCTAAGTTCCAGATTCGTCAACCTAGAATTAGCCTTGAGAACAACCTATGGCGAAGAACTAATTCAGATGGTGAATCCTAAGCAAATAATCAATCTATCATTCAGAGAAAATCCTTATGAGAACCCTGAACCTAAAGTGGATCTACTCAGACATGGAGATTGAAAACAACATAATTGAATAGATCATCAAAGAAATCAATAGAAATAGGAGTTCAGAGTTGCCTCTCCAAAAACAAAAGTAAAATCAAGAGTCGAATAAAGCATAGCCAACAAAGTGGCTGTAAAATCCTATTAAATAACTTAAATCACGTTTTGGGGCTTCTTGTAAATATTAAAGTCTTATGGGGCAATTCTGCAATTCTTCAACTCTTGGAAAAGTAGCGGGTCGTGTCTGCTGCGATGAGTATCGATCGATACAAGGCAGTATCGATCGATACTGATGCTTTAAATCGGGTACTCAGCAACACGAACTTCTGCTTTGCTCTAGAATGCTCTTGAAAGCTCCAATATCTCTAATTATGCTCCAAACGTGCTAAGACCTGTAAAAGACTCTAAAAGACTCCAAAATACTCTATAAAACGGACTTATATCATGGCCTAAAAGGGGTAAAAACCATGATATATCAAGTATGATTCAGAGCCCAAAGATCCTCTTATTCTGGGAAGGCCAGTCTTAGCAACAGCCGAAGCTTTGATAGACTGCAGGAATGGGAAGATAACTCTCAACATTGGTGATTTGGTTATGACTTTCAACATGGAGAAGATGATGAAGAGACCAACTGATATAAGATTCGGGATGACACGATCTTATGGTCACGAGGTAATCCAGAGATTACAAACTTTGTTGCGGAAGTGGGCGTGATGTCGAGATGGAAGGTGGTGGTTTGATTGACTCTCTCAATCCGTGGGTGATTGACTCTCTCAATCGGTGAACGAAATAGTTTGTTTGAGTCTCACAAAGAAGCTAAATCGTGGATCCTATAGAACTAAGTGAATCTCACACTTGAATTCTAAAGAATAACGAAACAACTCAAATACACTCGCTTTGAAGGAAAAACAATACGTTTGTATTAAATCAAGACATTGTTTGTATTAAATCAAGATTGAAAGGTGAATGGCACAAAGAACAAAGATAGAGCTCTATAATAGCTCGTACAAACGGTCATAAAGAAATAAGGAAAAAAAAGATTACAAATTGAATTGAAAAACTAGCTGTTGCATGTTAATGCCTTGGGCGTAGAAAGGGAAACTTGATTCTGTCTTGGTTGACTTTCTAGAAGTCTTGGAGGACCTCTCTTCCAAGTGGGACCACGAGTTTTAATCTCTAAATTTCGACCAGTGTGAACCCAAATGTGAACAGAAGTGTGAACGGGTCCATTTAAGGCAAGTCTTGGTTCATGTGGGTTTTCCTTAGTGTGAACGCTCCAAATATAATCTGAGCTTGATTTCCTCTTCCATGCACGTCTAAGGTGATCTCCAATGACTTGAGATCCCGCAGAAACTCTAAAGTGATGGAGTCCATCTTTGAACTCATGATACGACTCTCGGTAGGGTCCGAATGGAGTGGTTCGGGGAATTTAAGGTTGAGCTTGTTCAAGGGGCATTCGTCCACGATCAAATATACTCATGAAGATGGATTGTTGATGAATCTTGAAGCTGGAATGGCCTGGTTCATCAGAGTTGAAGTTGGGATGTGATTTTAGCTCGCGGGATGGTCCAGATGCGGTGCTAGGGGCCATAGAAGGATTGGCTCGTCCAAATGGGATTATGCTTCGACTATTGGTTCTAGGAGGTGATTTAGGTCGGTGAAAGTAGTTTCCCTTAGTGGAATTGAGATCGTCTTGACCTTCTCTTGATGATTGCAAATTCTTCGGCTCTTTGTTGCCAAGGGAAAAGGATCGATCGATCGGGTCATAGGATCGATCGATCGTCTTTGAATCAGCTTCTAAATATCCTCGTAGCTTAGGGGATACTGTCCCAACCCCAAGAATGGCACCGTTGTTCCCTATAGGATGAGGATCTAAGCCTGCCGTACACCCAGAACAGCCCATTCCCGAGGTTGTAACAATCCCATGAGCTTTCATAGCTTTGGTGTTGGTTCCTTGTGGGCTTGTTGGTTGGATGTCCACATCACCAACCATCGATGGGCAGACATACTTTGTTGATACTTTCAGCGATATAGCTGAAGAGTATTTTCTGGAGATGCATCCTGAGGATCCATTAGAGAGAGCATTGGTCTGTTCAGCTGATTAAGAGGTGTATTTGAGTGATGTTGTTGCTGGAGTTGCTAAGATGCTTGACACAACAGGAGAAGTTTCGACTGACACCATTGTTGGTATCGATCGACACCACCCGCAAGCACCAGAGGAGTTGGCCGAAACTTCTACGAAAGCTGTTGTGCTTGGTGATTGGAGTGAGGAGAAGGCTCCTAAGATTGAACTCAAACCACTCAGCCAATTTGAGGTATGTTTTTCTTGGTCCGAATTCCACATATACAGTGATCATTAATGCTTCCTTAAACAACGCAGAGATCACCTTACTGCTGAGCAAGCTGCGCAAGTATCGGAAAGCTCTTGGCTATTCTCTTGATGACATTTCAGGTATTTCCCCAAACTTATGCATGCATAGGATTCATCTTGAGGACGAGTCAAAGTTTTCAATTGAGCATCAGAGGAGGCTGAACCCGAACTTGAAAGAAGTGGTTAAGAAGGAGGTAATGAAGCTCTTAGAAGCAGGGATTATCTATGCCATTTCAGACAGCTCTTGGGTCAGTCCAGTTCATGTTGTGCCTAATAAAGGAGGGATAACTGTGGTGAAAAATGAGAAGGACGAGCTGATCCCTACTAGGACAATCACTGGGCATCGAATGTGTATTGACTACAGGAAGTGGAATGCAGCCACAAGGAAATATCATTTCCCATTACCATTTATTGATCAGATGTTGGAGAGGTTGGCGAGTCATCCATACTATTGTTTTCTCGATGGGTACTCAGGTTTCTTTCAGATTTCGATCCATCCAGAGGACCAAGGGAAGACAACCTCTACATGTCCTTATGGCACATTCGCTTACAGAAGAATGCCCTTTGGATTATATAATGCTTCAGCGACTTTTCAGAGGTGCATGATGTCTATCTTCACAGACATGATTGAGGATTTTATGGAGGTGTTCATGGATGATTTTTCAGTGTATGGATCATCATTCAATAGCTGTCTTGATAACTTGTGCAAAATGCTACAGAGATGTGAAGAGAAACACTTGGTTCTTAATTGGGAAAAGTGTCACTTTATGGTTCAGGATGGCATCGTTCTTGGGCACAAGGTTTCTGAGGTTGGGATAGAAGTTGACAAAGCCAAGATTCAAGTCATGACAAGCCTCCAACCACCGAATTATGTAAAGGACATTCGAAGCTTCCTTGGTCATGCTGGGTTTTACAAAAGATTCATCAAAGACTTCTCAGAACTAGCCCGCCCACTCACCACCCTATTATGCAAGGAGGTCAAATTCGACTTCACCCCTGATTGTCTTGCAGCCTTTGAGGATATTAAGAAGGCATTGGTGAGCGTTCCTATTGTACAACCTCCAGATTGGACTCTGCCTTCTGAGATTATGTGCGACGCTAGTGAATTTGTTGTTGGATCAGTGCTGGGTCAGAGGAATGATAAGAAACTTCATGTTATCTACTATGCCAACAGGATATTGGATGATGCTCAGCGTAACTACAGCACCACAAAGAACAAACAACTTGCAGTTGTTTTCTCTTGTGAGAAATTTCGGTCCTACCTGATTGGGAGCAAAGTAATTGTTCATACCGACCATGCTGCTCTCAAATATCTGCTGCAGAACAAGGATCTCAAACCTCGCCTTTGTCGTTGGGTCCTTTTGCTCTAAGGCTTTGACATTGAAGTTAAGGACAAGAAGGACATAGAGAATGGGGTTGCTGACCACCTTTCGCGGTTAAGGATTGATGAAGACGTTCCTATTGATTATTTACTACCAGAAGAGCACATCTACTTCATCGAGATAGGGTTTCAAAGTGGTTTTGCCAAACACCTGCACTTCTCACGAGTTACAGGTGTTGGTATCGATCGACACCTCCCTAGTGTCGGTCGATACCCATCGATTTTCAGATCAACTTGGTATGTGGATCACGATGGTGTTTCTCAAGGGCATCTAATTGTTGTGACTGTTCATGATCGACCATGGTATGCTGATATCGCCAACTATCTGCAGAGGACGAGCCAAAGCATCTCAAGAAATCTGATAGGAAGAAATTTCTGCGTGACATAAGGAGATTCTTTTGGGATGAACCTTACATGTACAAACACTGCTCTGATGGGATGTACATGAGATGTATTGCAGAAACTGAGGTACCTGAGGTGCTATTTCATTGTCATGGGTCTGAGTATGATGGACACTTTGCTACTTTCAAAACAGTGTCCAAGGTACTTCAACCAGGCTTCTGGTGGCCTACCATGTTTAAGGATGCCAATGCTTTCATCTCGCAGTGTGATGTTTGTCAGGGGAGAGGGAAATATCAGTAAGAGACATGAGATGCCACATAACTTCATCCTTGAGGTTGAAGTCTCTGATTGTTGGGGCATCGATTTCATGGGTCCTTTTCCTTCATCATATAGGAATAAGTACATCTTGGTTGCTGTAGACTATGTGTCTAAGTGGGTGGAAGCAATTGCTAGTCCAACCAATGATTCTTCAGTGGTCATTAAGCTGTTCAAGAGCATTATTTTCCCTAGATTTGGAGTACCTCGAATTGTTATAAGTGATGGTGGCATGATATATCATGGTTTTTACCCCTTTTAGGCCATGATATAAGTCCGTTTTATAGAGTCTTTCTAGTATTTTGGAGCCTTTTAGAGTCTTTAACAGGTCTTAGCACGTTTGGAGCACAATTGGAGATATTGGAGCTTTCTAGAGCATTTTGGAGCAACGCTGAAGTTCGTATTGCTGAGTACCCGATTTCACGTCAAGCATCGATCGATACCCCCTGGTATCGATCGACACTCATCGAGGCAGACACGACCCGCGACTTTAATGAAGAGTTGAAGAATTGCAACTTGGTCCAGAAGACTTTGATATTTACAAGAAGACCCCAATTCGTGTTTAGGTTATTTATAGGGATTTTACAGCCACTTTGTTGGCTATGCTTTATTTTCTATACTTTGATTCTACTTTTGGTTTTTGGAGAGACAACTCTGAACTCCTGTTTTTATTGATTTCTTTGATGATCTATTCAATCATGTTGCTTTCAATCTCCATGTCTGAGTAGATCCATTTTAGGTTCAGGGTTCTCATAAGGTTTATCTTTGAATGCTAGGTTGATTAGTTATTAGGATTCACCATCTGAATTAGTTCTTCGCCTTAAGTTGTGTTCAAAGCTAATTCTAGGTTAACGAATCTGGAACTTAGATCTTAGGATAATTGATTAGGCACGACAGTGCGATTAATTACCTGATAGAACCTTAGGTGAGCAAATTGATTATTCGCAAAGAGATTTGGTTTAATTGATTTGTGAACATATCAAACCTGAATTTTAAAGCTGATTTAGACTTTAGGATTCGCAAAGAGATTTGGAATTCCTAAGATTTAGATTTAGATAATTCTCGCAACGACAGTTGATTAATTATACCTTAGTGAATTGAGTTCAAGAACTGCGCTAAATCTGAATCATGCTAGTTAGTTTATCTGCATTCATTGATTTCCTGAGAAATACCCTGAGCCTATCTTTCTCCAATTGAATTACAACTCTTTTAATTTCTGCACTGCTTTCAATTACATCTCTTGGCTTAGCTTAATTCGATACTATACAATCTATTGTGCATCTCTGTGAGTCTTTGTGGTTCGACCCCTAGCTATACTATAACTATTGCTTTAGTATCTTAATAGGGTATTAATTTGAGCATATCAAATTTGGCGCCGTTGTCGGGGACTCAATTTCGCCATTAAATTTTAGCTGTCGAGCTTCGACTAAGCCCGTCGGTATCGATCGATACTCGTCGTCTTCTTTTGTTGATATCGATCGACACCACTTGGTATCGATCGACACCACTTGGTATCGATCGATACTCAACGTATTTTTTTTTGGTTACTTACGTACCTTGTCTAGTGCTTTGGTTTCAGGTGTATGTCCGTTCGTGAAACCAGAAGCAACAAGAGCACTTAGCTAGTTGAACTGTCATTAGAACAGCTAGCACTTGTGGAACGCACAAACAGGAAGACAAAGCAAACATCAGGGATGAACAACCCAGTGGTTTTAAGAGCAGATGAAGCTGGAGTCTTGAGAGACCAAGAGGGTCAAGTGTGCAATGAGAGAGGGCAGCGACTTGATGAAGCTGGAAACGTCATTGTCCCTCCTGCTGTTGTTGTTGAGATTGTCGCGCCCGCTGCGCAAGCCAACGTTGGGAATGCTGCAGGTGATCGAGTTAGGACACTTGGCGAGCACAACAGACCTGATCAGTTCTATGCCAATCGATCTGCGATTCGCATCCCAACTTATCAGAGGAATGACTTCGAGCTGAAGCCTGCGTACTATGCTCTCGTGAGTCAGAGTCCTTTCCATAGTTTATCTCATGAACATCCCATGGATCATATCGAGAGGTTCGAAGATTTGGTCACTGGTATGAAGTACAATGGAGTGCCCAATGAGTTCCTCTTCTGCAAACTTTTCTCATACTCTCTTAGTGGGGATGCTGCTTATTGGCTGAAGCAGTTGGCTCCTGATTCGTTAACTACATGGGATGAGACGAAGAATGCATTCAAAATTTCTTAATTTTCTCAAGGTCCAACAGAGGGACTCAAGGCTGCTTGGATTCGCTTCAAATCATATCAGAGTGATTATCCGCACCATGGGTTCAATCAGGTTCAGCTGCCGGGTACTTTCTACAGAGGGATTGATTGGAGGTACCAGATGGCTATGGATACTGCGAGTAATGGGAACTTCAACACCAGGTATCCAGATGATGCGGTCGTGCTAATTGAGAACTTGGCGTCTAGTAATAGCACCAAGAATGCTGATTTCGAGAGGAAGAAGTAGTCTGCAGGAATTGATGGATCTCAGATTGCTGAAGTTCAAGCGAAGCTGGAAATTTTGATCGGGAAGAATCAGAAAGCGGTCCACTTTGCTGCTGAGGATGAAGTGGAAGATTGTAATTACGTTGGTGGTTCTGGATTTCAGGGTCAGCAATTTGGGTACAACAGCAACCGTAACTTCAGCAACAACACTCGCAATTACGGGAATTATTCGTACCAACCCATTCCTCCAAAGTCCACAGAGAATAAGATGGAATCCATGCTTGAACAGATTCTTCAGGGACATCAAATCTGCAAGTGGATTTCAATGGGAAGATTGACCATCTGTATACTGATCTGAATGGGAAGATTGACCATCTGAATGGGAAGATTGACCATCTCAATGGGAAAATCGAGGCTCTCAATACCAATCACAGGATGCTGGAGACGCAAGTAGCTCAGATTGCAGCAAATGCCAAGGGAAAGTCAGTTCATTAACACAATGCACACGTCAATGCAATCAGCTCAAGTGCAAAAAATTTCGATGAGGATTCAGACATCGCCAGGGCATCGATCGATACTCCCCTGGATCGATCGATACCAGTTCAGACACTTGCACGAGAGGATCTGAAATCACAAGTATCGATCGATACTCCTACAGTGTCGGTCGATGCTGAGACGCAGGTTGAGAAGAAGCCTGAGATTTTCAAGGAGAGGTTGTATATACCCAAGATACATTATCCTATGCCTCATATTATGACAAGGAAGGAATGGGAGGACGCTAGATGCAAGGCTTTGCTGGATAAGCAGAATGTGGAGCCTCCTTTTGATGATGTTATATCTGCCAGGGATTCAAGAGCGAGAGTATCGATCAATACCCCACCTGATGTCGGTCAATGCCCCTCGCAGATTGAGCCAGACACTATGAAAACGCCTGAGTTGATTGAAGAAAGAGTTCGCAAGCCCAAGAAGCTGAATTCTATTCCTCATCATCTCAGAGACCCCATCACTCCAAAGCAGCTGCGTGGCTTTGAGAAGATGGTACGAAGGATCCCCCATGAATTGTCTTTTGAAGAAGCTCTAGAACACCGTCCTCTGCTAAGTCACTTCAAAGATTGCAGAGAAACTGAGGAAGAAATTAAGGCACTCTTTATCGAGGCAAGACGCAAGTCACTACCACTGAGACAGTTGACTAAGAGGGAAGACCCAGGGATATTCTATGTTCCATGCTCTATCTCTGGAGCTGAATTCAAAGAGTCTCTCGTTGACTCAGGAGCCTGCGTCAATGTCATGTCAAGGGCGATTGCAGACAGATTGGGAGCTGATATTCGACCTCCCAAGACGTTTATCACATTCCCAAGTTGTTCAACCTCACTCCCGTATGGTGTAATACCTGATTTGATGATCACAGTAGGAGATTGTCTGGTTCCTACTGACTTTCAGGTTGTGGAGATGAGTGCAATATCTCGTACGCAGTTGATTCTTGGAAGACCGTTCATGGCTACGGTTGGTGCGATTATGGACACGCCAGGCAAGAGAATTTCGTTCTCATACATTGACATGGTGGTGTTCTACGAAGCCATTCCTCCTAGAGGAACTCCCGGACGTGTCTCTTGCATTGAAGATGTCACAGGAGAGACATTAGCAGTTGATCTTTTGGAAGAGCCTCCTGACGAGCCAACTGTCATAGACGTTTCGGTTGAACCGCCCAGCATCCCCAAGGAAGTTGTCAAGAAGGCTAAGGCAACAAAGAAGAAGGTGAAGAGCAAAAGAGTCGAAAATCCACATGTCACTTTAATCCCTCAGAACTATGATGGAAATTCGATTGAGTACAAGGTGAAGTGCAAAGGAGCCTCGAAACCATTTTCTAAGGCTAGAATACTTCTTACTTCGGAGCTGAAGGAAAAAGGGCACGAATTTGTGGAAAATATGTTGAGCAAAACTCTGAAGATAGCAATGTCAAGTTGTGGAGTCTGCTTTGGTGCAAACTCCCATTCTTATCCTGCCTGAGTGGCGTTACAGTCAAGCTAATGACGTTAAACAAGCGCTTGGTGGGAGGTAACCCACTGGTGAGTCTGTTTTTGAGTCGTTTTTCTTTTTATTTTTTTTCGTTTTGTGTTTGTGTCAGGATAAATAAGGAGCAAACTTGAAATCGCCTTAGTGTCGATCGATACCCCACTGGTATCGGTCGACACCAATCGCGGATGGAAAAGTTTATCAAGTCGATTTAAGCCTGGTATAGATCGATACCAGGCTGTGTGTCGATCGATACTCGATGTTCCAGCAAGGTAACTTCTTGTTTTTCCCAATTTTATTATGTTCTTTTGTTTTCTTTCACTGACTCTAGGCTAGATAACACTGGGGACAGTGTTGTTTAAGTCTGGGGGAGGTGTCTGCTGACATTGTGTTTGTTTTTCTTAGAGTTAGTTGTTTTATCGAGTCAAAATCGATTTATTGAGTCAAAACTTGTTGGAGATGATGATCATGTGCTTGAACCTATTGATGTGATTTTGTTTTTGAGTGCACAGTGTTACAGGATCAGTTCTAGATCGACTAATGAAAAATTCAAGGACTGACCAGTTGACTAGAAAACATCCATGTCTCCAACAGAGTTCTTCTGAAGCTTGAGCCACATTTTTGCACTTCATCAATGTGGTTAGTGTTTAAAGAGCTTGATTCATCATTCATATCTGATAAAAGAACCCATTTGTTTACAGTTATGGTATCTCTCTCCCCTGTTATAAGTTGATAAATGAGAGCATAAAAGATGAAATGATTTTCTTCTGAGTAGAGGGCTAGGAAAATTTCCAGCGATCCCATTATTCTACTTAAGAGGGAATGATCACACAAAGGTTGAAAGCGAGGTTAGGAAAATTTCCCGTGATACCACTATTCCCCTAAACCTTTGATACATAGAGAGAGAAGAACCGGAGATTTGGTGGCAAACACCATCAATACTCGCGTCTCATACCTTGATGTGTATATGCAAGGCTGAAAATAAAAAAAGAGAACATAATAAGAAATAAGTCTGGGGGAGAGAAAGTGATACAAAAAGTGTGAAAAAGGGTGGTTCCTTGTCATGATATTGTATGGTAAAGAATCTAGAAGGCTCTTGAACATTGGCTGCAGCGATGAAACTGGCGATGAGGGTTTTTATTTGAACAATGCTGTGGGATAATGTGTGGAGTCTGGGAAAGTTGCGAATGTCTACGGAGAAGTACATGGTGATTAGATCAAAAGCTGGTTAGGTGACATTTGGGTGCTTGGGAAAAGGATCTCTGCGATGGTTCCTGAACTGGTGACTCTCTATGTTTTCAAACCTCTTTCTCTGGTTTGGTCTTCTATTTGCTTGAGGGCAAGCAAAGGCTAAGTCTGGGGGAGTTGATATATCATGGTTTTTACCCCTTTTAGGCCATAATATAAGTCTGTTTTATAGAGTCTTTCTAGTATTTTGGAGTCTTTTAGAGTCTTTTACAGGTCTTAGCACGTTTGGAGCACAATTGGAGATATTGGAGCTTTCTAGAGCATTTTGGAGCAAAGTTGAAGTTCGTGTTGCTGGGTACCCGATTTCACGTCAAGCATCGATCGATACCCCCTGGTATCGATCGACACTCATCGAGGCAGACACGACCCGCGTCTTTAATGAAGAGTTGAAGAATTGCAACTTGGTCCAGAAGACTTTGATATTTACAAGAAGACCACAATTCGTGTTTAGGTTATTTATAGGGATTTTACAGCCACTTTGTTGGCTATGCTTTATTTTCTATACTTTGATTCTACTTTTGGTTTTTGGAGAGACAACTCTGAACTCCTGTTTTTATTGATTTCTTTGATGATCTATTCAATCATGTTGCTTTCAATCTCCATGTCTGAGTAGATCCACTTTAGGTTCAGGGTTCTCATAAGGTTTATCTTTGAATGCTATGTTGATTAGTTATTAGGATTCACCATCTGAATTAGTTCTTCGCCTTAGGTTGTGTTCAAAGCTAATTCTAGGTTGACGAATCTGGAACTTAGATCTTAGGATAATTGATTAGGCACGATAGTGCGATTAATTACCTGATAGAACCTTAGGTGAGCAAATTGATTATTCGCAAAGACATTTGGTTTAATTGATTTGTGAACATATCAAACCTGAACTTTAAAGCTGATTTAGACTTTTGGATTCGCAAAGAGATTTGGAATTCCTCAGATTTAGATTTAGATAATTATCGCAACGACAGTTGGTTAATTATACCTTAGTGAATTGAGTTCAACAACTGCGCTAAATCTGAATCCTGCTAGTTAGTTTATCTGCATTCATTGATTTCCTGAGAAATACCATGAGCCTATCTTTCTCCAATTGAATTACAACTCTTTTAATTTCTGCACTGCTTTCAATTACATCTCTTGGCTTAGCTTAATTCGATAATATACAATTTATTGTGCATCTCTGTGAGTCTTTGTGGTTCGACCCATAGCTATACTATAACTACTGCTTTAGTATCTTAATAGGGTATTAATTTGAGCATATCATGGCACTCACTTCATTAACAAGGTTTTCGAAAACCTGTTGAAGAAGCATGGTGTGAATCATCGTGTGGCTACTCCCTATCATCCTCAGACTAGTGGGCAGGTTGAGGTCTCCAACAAGCAGATTAAGGAGATCCTGGAGAAGACAGTGGGTCAAACTCAGAAGAATTGGTTTGCAAAGCTGGATGATGTATTGTGGGCTTATAGGACTGCATTCTAGACACCACTTGGGACTACACCGTTTCACTTGCTTTATGGGAAAGCTTGTCATCTTCCAGTGGAAATCGAGCATAAGGCCGCATGGGCTACAAAGATGATGAACTTTGACATCAAGCCTGCTGCTGAGAGGCGATTGATTTAGCTGAATGAGCTGGATGAGATTTGGCACCACGCCTATGAGAACTCGAATGTGTACAAGGAGAGGACTAAGGCGTATCACGACAAGAAGATCCTCTCCAGACACTTTGAACCCAATGACCAGATACTTCTGTATAACTCCCGTTTACAATTGTTTCCTGGAAATTGCGTTCTCGTTGGTTAGGTCCTTTCACAATCAAGGAAGTCAGACCACACGGTGCAGTTGTCCAGCTAAGTACATCAGGCAAAGAGTTCACTGTCAATGGACAAAGGGTGAAACACTATTGGACGAAAGGCGAGATTCCAAGAGGACACATGGTGCCTCTGGATGATGTACCCACCGCCTGATCGTCCGTAAAGTCAAGCTAGTGACGTAAAACAAGCGCTTGGTGGGAGGCAATCCACTGGTGAGTCTGTACATATTTCTTTTGATTTTTGGTTTTGTGTCTTGTGTTTTGCGTGAACCAGTTACAAATGAGTTGTGTCGAGCGATACCAGTAATGGTATCGATCGACACCCCTTGCGCGACAAAGGAGTTCAGCTTATCAAATCTATGAAAAGAGTTACATGTGTCGACCTAAGCCTGGTATCGATCGATACCAGTGCTGTGTGTCAGTCGGCACTCCTACCCCACTCCGGTAACTTCTTTGTTTTTCACGACTTCACTCAGTTCTTTTGGTTTCTTTTACCGACTCTAGACTAGATAACATTGGGGACAGTGTTGTTTAAGTCTAGGGGAGGTAGTTGCTGACAATGCGTTTGTTTTTTAGAGTCAATCATTTTTTAGTCAAAAATCATTTTATTGAGTCAAAACCTGTTGGAAACTATGATCTTTTTCTTGAATATATTGTTCTGACTTCACTTCTAAGTGACCATTGTTATAGAATCAGTTCTAGATCGGACTAATGAAAAATCCAAAGGCTGACCAGTTAACTAGAAGACACCCATGTTTCCAGCGGAGTTCATCCAAGCATGAGCTAATTCTTTGCACTTCATCGATGTGGTCGATGTCCATAGAGCTTGATTCCTCATTCATATCTGACAAAGGAACCCATGTGTAGAAAGTAATGGTATTCCTCTCCCTAGTTAATAAATAAAAGCATGAAAAGATGAAATGATTTTCTTCTGAGTAGAGGGTTAGGAAAATTTTCAGCGATCCCATTATTCTACTTGGAAGGAATGATCACACAAAGATTGGAAACTAGGTTAGGAAAATTTCATGTGATACCATTATTCGCCTACTCCTTTGATACGTAGAGAGGGGAGAACCGGGGATTTGGTGGCAAACACCATCAATACTCGCGTCTCAAACCTTAATATGTATTTCCAAGACAACATGATATGAAATAGGTATGGGGGAGAGGAAACAATACAAAAAAGTGTGAAAATTGGGTGGTTCTTTTGTCATGATATTGTATGGGAAAGAGTCTATAAGGTTCTTGGCATTGATTACAGCGATGAAATTGGCGATGAGGGCTTTATTGGACAATGCTGCGAAAATATGTGTGGAGGCTGGAAGGCTGCGAATGTCTACGGAGAAGTACATGGTGGTTAGATTTGGAACTGGTTAGGTGATATGTGGAGTACTAAGAAAAAGGGTCATTCCAGTGTTTCAAGAACAAGTGAGTCTCCATGTTTTGAAAACCTCTTTCTTATGTTTAGCTTTCTGTTTGCTTGAGGGCAAGCAAATGCTAAGTCTGGGGGAGTTGATATATCATGGTTTTTACCCGCTTTTAACCATGATATAGGTCTTATTTATAGAGTATTTCTAGTATTTTTGGAGTCTTTTCGAGTCTTTACAAGTTTAGGTACGTTTGGAGCTAAATTGGAGATATTTGAGCATTTTGGAGCCAAGCAAGATCATGCAGCTGAAGGATCAAGTTGAAGTCCTGGTGTCGAGCGACACTAGCCTGAAGAGTCGACACAGAAGATGTGTATCGATCGATACCACTTATTGTATCGGTCGATACTAATCGCATGAAGAGAAGGATCGCGACTTTTTACAAGTCCGAAGATTTTACACTTTGGTCCAGAAGACGTTAATAATTACAAGAAGCCCCAGAACGTGTTTTAGCTTTATAATTAGGGTTTTCAGCCACTTGGGTGGCTACGCTTTATTCTACCTTGATTTTGTTGAGAGAGCTTTGAGGGAGACAAGTCTGAAACTCTGTTCGTCCGAGAGAAGATTTCGAACCCTTGTTTTCTTTTTCCTTTATTATTATTAATTTCAGAGATTTATTCAATCATGTTGTTTGTTTCAATCTCGATGTCTGACTAGATCTCATGTTAGGTTTAGGGTTCTCAATAAGGGATCTCTTTGAATGTTAGATTAATTAGTTGGTTAGGGTTCATAATCTGAATTAGTTCTTTACCATGGGTTGTTCTTAAAGCTAATTCTGGATTGATCACCTGGAACTTAGATCTTAGGTTAATCGATTACGCACGACAGTGCAATTGATGATCTGATAGAACCTAGGGTGAGCAAAATAACTATCTGCAAATAAATTTGGTTTAGTTGTTTTGTGAACATATCGAACCTGGACTTAAAGCTAGTTTAGTCTTTAAGATTTACAAAGAAATTTGGAATTCTGAGATTTAGACTTAGATAATTCTCGCAACGACAGTTGGTTAATTATAGCTTAGTGATTTGAGTTCAAGAGCCGGACTTAACCTGAATCCTAACTAATTAGTTTATCTGCATTCTCTGATTTCCTGAGAAATACCATGAACCTATCTTTTCTCCATTGAATTTACAACCCTTTAATTTACGTTACTACTTTGTTATTTCTTTGATTTACTTAGCTTAATTCGAACCTATATAATCTATTATGTGATTCTTGAGTCTCTGTGGATTCGACCCCTACAATCGACAAAGCTGTTAGTACTTTAGGGTATTACATTTGAGCTTATCAGTGCCAAGGAAAGGGGCATTATGCCAATGCTTGTCCGAACAAAAGGACTATGGTATTGAGGGACGATGAGGAGATCGAAACCGAAGAAGAAGACGAATGGGAACATCCATCTACTGTAGAGGAGACTGCGGAAATAGCCGAGAGAGGTGAATTACTAGTTACAAGGCGATCTTTGCTTGTTCAAGACAAGACAAAGGAAGAGGAGCAGCGTGAGAACTTGTTTCACACAAGGTGCCGCGTGAAGGGAAAAGTGTGCAGCCTCATCGTGGATGGAGGGAGCTGTACTAATGTGACAAGCACAACTCTTGTGGAAAAACTAAACTTAGAAGAGCAGAAACATCCCAGGCCATACCATCTCCAATGGTTGAACAATGTTGAACACATGGAGGTAACTAAGCAAGTTTTGGTTCCATTATCGATAGGGAGTTATGGAGATGAGATCATTTGCGATGTGCTACCTATGGAGGCTGGTCATATACTCTTAGGACGACCTTGGCAGTTTGATCGGAAGGTAACTTATGACTGTCTCACAAACAAATACTCCTTCGTGTTCAAAGGAAAGAACATTGTTCTAGTTCCTATGACTCCGCAAGAAATTTATCAAGACCAGAAACTCATAGAGAAAAGAAAGGAAGAAGATGCTGTGAATACCCCGAGCACTAAACTTCCCCAAGAAAAAGAGAGTAAGTGCTTGAGTAAAACCCCGCCAAAGACCTTGGAAAGCAAAACCGTAAGGAATTCTACTCTATTCGCGGGAGCTAGTGAGGTAAAGCAAGCTTTATTTTCGGAGCAATCTTTTATTGTGCTTATGTATAAGGAAGCTCTCATGAGCTTAACTAATCTTGAGCCGGATATCCCGAGCAGTATTATCTCTGTTTTGCAGGACTTCGATGATGTTTTTCCGGAAGACAGCCCAAGCAGTTTGCCACCAATCTGGGGGATTGAACATCAAATTGATTTTGTACCAGGAGCGGCTCTTCCAAATCGACCAGCATACATGACTAATCCGGTGGAGACTAAGGAACTACAACGACAAGTCACCGAGCTTATGGAGAAAGGCCATATCCGCGAAAGTATGAGTCTTTGTGCTGTACATGTCCTACTTGTTCCAAAGAAAGACGGAACATGGCAAATGTGTGTTGATTGCCGCGCCATAAACAACATTACGGTAAAGTATTGCCATCATATCCCTTATTTAGATGATATGTTAAATGAATTGCATGGGTCTTGCGTTTTCTCTAAGATAGATCTCAAAAGCGGTTATCATCAGATTAGGATGAAAGAGGGAGATGAGTGGGAAACAGCCTTTAAAACTAAACATGGGTTGTATGAATGGTTAGTAATGCCTTTTGGATTAACTAACACACCTAGTACATTTATGAGGCTGATGAATCATGTGTTGAGATCGTTTAATGGAGTCTTCGTTGTGGTATATTTTGATGACATCTTAGTATATAGCAAGAACTTAGACGAGCATGTAGGGCATTTGAAATCTGTTTTGAGTGTTTTAAGAAAGGAACAACTTTTTCCCAACTTGAAGAAGTGCACTTTTTGCACAGATAACCTCGTTTTTCTAGGCTTTGCTGTAACTGCACAAGGCATTAAGGTCGATGAGGAAAAGGTGAAAGCTATCCGCGAATGGCCTAGTCCAAAGACAGTGGGAGAAGTGCAGAGTTTTCATGGACTTGCTGGTTTTTATCGACGCTTTTTGTACTCACGCCTAATGCCTTGATAGAAGATGTTCCACAATCTACCATCGGAGAAACAATGTTGTGAACAATCTCTTGCATACTCTTTGTAACGGTCCAAGGATGCATGGAATGGTTTGGTGGGTACTTGTTGAAATCCAGAGAGCTTGCTTCTAAGTTTATTTACTCATTGCTTGGTGAAAAACGTTCCGAGAAAATCTTCTTTAAATTCGGCCCAAGAGGTGATCGAATGAGAAGGAAGTGATTTCTTCCATCGAAGTGCTTTATCCGCCAAAGAGAAAGTGAATAGCTTTCATTTAATATAGTCTTCATCGACACCATTAGCACTAACAATGCTACTTATGTCTTCAAATGCATCGAGATGGTCCAAATGATTCTGTTGAGGAAGACCACGAAACTGATTTTGTTTCACTAAGACGATGAACTGAGGGTCTATCACATAGTTTAACATTTGTGGTGGCTAAGGGCAGATTGGATCTCGACTCATGAAGAGAACTTGTGTTGAATCGAAGTGCCCAATGGTCTCATGTTGCATAGGCGACAACCGTTGGAGAACATGAGCCATCCTTGAAGTTGTTCTATCTCTTGCTCAATTATAAACTTGAAACACACAAAGATAGAACCAAAGAAAAACAAAAGTAATAAATTAAAAATGAAAAGTTTTATACTAGATTCTAAAACGAAACTTGTAGATAATCTATAAAAGTTCCCCGGCAACGGTGCCAGAAAACTTGATGTGGATAAAGTTTTCACCCAACTTCTACAACCCGCAAGCACACAGTAAATCAAAATAATATAGGTGAGATCGATCCAAGGATACCTAAAGTTGTACTACAAATTTATAAGAATAAAATCAAGCTAAAACAAAGTATTATGATTTAGGTTTTTGAACATATAGAAAACTAAAATACGCAAACAATTAAATAAAATAATGCAAATTCAATAAGAGAAAACATGCATTAATTCGTTCCAGATTAAATTGTTCGCAATACTCCGCAACTCGATTTTTGGAAGGTTACGACGTATTGCTCATTAAATACTAGTTCAGGAAATATATATAACAAGCTTTTGGAGAGTATATTAACCCAATGTATGATGCTACATTATCAGAAAAGCATGTGTCACTACGAGTAAGTAAAGATGAAGAAACCAATAGATATTCCCAATTGAATCGATAAAGGTTTAACAAATCATGAATTCTTTGATTACCGACAACCTAGCAAGAAGACTACTCACACATGACCAAAGATGCAACACAGAGAGATATAAGTAAATTTATAATCATAAACTTCAAATAAAAACAAGAGGGTTTAGAAATCTTCTCTATATCGAGATACAAAGGCGAGATCTTCTCCCAGGAAGCTCTTGATGAATTGAAAAACTATGAAAAATTTATAAAAATCGTGTATAATGTTAATAGAGGCATGGCTGTGTTTATTGTGGTGGTTTATGTCTAACAAGAGGAAAAAAGGTATTTATAGGCTTAGGGTCGACTAGGGTTTCATTAAGGTCGAAAAAGGAAAGTTGTACTCGCAGGGGAACGAAATCGGCCAACTCCCTGGGTCGAGTTCCTGGCCCATTTTCTTGGCACCGGGTGAAAAGACAAATTCTCCGGGCCGATCCCCTGGGCCCGTCTTGGACCTCATTCCTGCATTTGCTTCCTTTGCGGGCCAGACGGACATGTCTCCAATAGAATCACTGTAATTTCCTAACCACAACTCCAAATGACTTGAAACCAATTCCAGATGAAATTTAACTCAATTTGATATCTTATCTCCAAATTTTATTTCAATACATGATAGGAAAGGCAATAAACCAACATGAAACTTCTGATGCATATGCGCTGTCCAATTGGAGAAATCCGCTTTCTTTGAACTTTAGGTTCCTGGCTCGTCTTTTTGGCTTGAAAAATAGTATGAACATGATTTAGTGCTATTTTGCTCTATTACCATCCTTTTTGATATTTCGACCTATAAAATCACTAAACACTACAAATACGAGAAAACTACCTCTAAATCCATATAACCGCATAGAAATACTTAGAATATATATTGGTGCAAGGGAACCGAAATATATTATAAGTAAAATATAGGTATATCATGTATCGGTTGCTGGACCGATGCAGGGAACGGAAATGAAGAGCCAAAGAAGAAGCAAAGATATTGGTGCAAGGGACAACGATCCAGATGTCAATGGGATTGACAGATGAGATCGATGAACCAAGATACAAGCAGAAGATCGTCAATCTGGAGACGACAGTACCAGTCCATTCTCCGCCAGAACCATTTGATGCCCTAAGCCATAAGATATCCAAGTTCGGGGGACCAACATAGCGGTCGCCTGACCGCCACGCGCTACTGATGCGATGAGCATCTTTTATTTAACTTTTGACATGATCCGGTTTGTCCCGGGTTGACCCGATCCGAGTTTGCACTTCTATAAATAGTTTTGAGGTAATTTCTAGACTAAGTTTTAGCTACTCTTAGCCTCCTTCTTCTTTTCGCTCTAGAGTTTTAGATCTTGTTGGATCTTGAACCCCTTTTATGATTTAGTATAGTTTATTTGTTTAACATCTTTCTTCTTATCATTATGTCTTCTCTTAATGCATTTACTTTGTTTTCTTTAATCATGAGTGTAGGCTAAGTAGATTATGGTGATTAAGAGTTGGGCTAATGGTGCTAAGTGGATAGATTTACATATCCAAATGGTTAGGGAGTATTAATACTAAGTTTAAAAGTAGCTAATCTAGATTTAGCTTTGTTGACATTTCATGCACTAAAGGTGTTTGATGAAATGTCTAGTTCAACCCTAACCATGCATTTCATGTTTAGTCCAACGAGGGTTGCATGCCTAGGGTGATTTGTAGCGAGATAAGTTCTTGTTCTTAAGTTCACAAAACTCTTAACTACTATCGAGGGATTGATTAGTTAAGTGATTAGTGAAGGGATTAAGGCTACGAAGATAGATTAATCCATTTTAGTGAGCCTCTTCTTTGGATTAAGTTTGTTTAAGATTTATTAGCACCATTAACCAACTATTAATCACCCAAACTCAATGACTTTATCCCAAAGCCCATATTTCATTTTATAAGCTTTCAATCTTTGTTAGTCATTCGTTTACTTACTTATCTTCCATCATTTTGCTTTACACTCCAATCATTAGTATTAGTCAACCATCTTATCATCATTAGAACTAAACTAATAGGTTTCTTGTATTCTAGATCCCTTAAGTCCATCTTGTGGTTCGAACTTCGACCCTAGAGTACTCAACAACATTACCTTGCACTTGGAGTAGAGTAAATTATGAATTGAAATTTGGTATTCATCACTCAACCCATCTCATCTCAGTCATCTCGGAGTTTCTAGGTGTTCCGAGCTCCGTTGTTTTATTTGGTTTACTGAATCTCATCCCTGGGCGAAATTTGACACCAACAAGAATACACATAGGCGCTGATTGTAAAAAGTGTACCACTCGTAAAGTATTTTTGATGTTTATCTCGTAAAGTATTTTTGACACCAACAAAAGTGCACGATTTTTTTTTAAAAGATTTACATAATTATGTTTTAATATAAGTTTAATTTATCATTAATGAATAGAAGTACATATTTAATCTACAAACTGCTGATATGGTAAACAATAGAAAAATAATATTCTACTTGTATATAGTAGATGTGGGTATGCGCATAAGACATACGGACGACGTGCTCGAAACGCCGGATAGAAATTTTACAACACCAACCTGGCGGGGCATCTTCTATCATTTATTATTTTCTTTTCAATTTTGCCTCTTCTTTTGGATACAAATATATATTTTTTCCTTATGTTTAGCTGATAGCCTCTTCCCCTTTATATCAGAATGTTTGTAGTTGCTTGTTATCTTAATTATTTTTTGTAAAGTAGTTATCTTAATTGTTGTAAATGGAGAGTATTCGAAGTGTTCTTTTCATGGCGCTGATGGCGAGTTTTTTCATTATTCATCTAGCTAATGCTCAAGGTCAACTAGGTATTTTATGTTTTTTGCGGATAAACCATCTCTGCACGAAATTTCCTTTTCTTTTTTTTTGCTATGAATGTAACCAAAGTTCACTGGTATTGCAAACTTTCGTGGCTGTCTTTGCACTTGACATATTAGAACAAGATTTTGCTTTCCATTTATCGTGTCAATGACTTTTTTTCCAGGATTCATCAGCTTGGATTGCGGAATGCCAGGTAACGAGTCTAGTTATACCGAAAACTCCACCAGTTTGATTTACTCATCCGATGCTGATTTCATCCGAAGCGGAAAAAGTGGCAAAATCACGAATAACGAATTCGAGTACTTGAAGCCATACAGAAACCTGAGATATTTTCCCGAAGGACAACGGAACTGCTACAATCTAATGGTCATGCAGGGCATAACCTATCTTATTAGAGCTGTCTTCGTATACGGAAACTACGATGGTCTTAAAACTATGCCAAAGTTTGATCTTTACATAGGTCCTAACTTGTGGACAACCATAGATTTTCAAGATCAACTTTCGGATATTAGTAAGATCACATTGCAAAATGGTATTGCAGAGGAGGTCATTCACATGTCAAAGTCAAACTCTTTGGACATTTGTCTCGTTTCGACAGGAACAACAACACCATTCATATCAGCTTTAGAACTACGGCCCTTGAGAGAAGATAGTTATGCTATTGAATCCGGCTCCTTGAAGCTCTTATTTCGACAACGCTTTCTAAGTAATTTTGACGAATTTGATCTCCAGATTCGGTAAGTGATTTTGATTTTGATTTTATCAACTATCTGCTTTTCAGTTACTTGAACGAAAATGTAAATAAGCTTCATAACATGCCATACCATCATGTATTTCTTTTATGGAAATCCAAGTAATTAGTCAGCCTATATAGGTAGGAGTTTTCATGGTAGGTTGAAATGAATCCAATTATATATATCATTAGTTGATATATATGGATCCTAACCATCGAATTATGTGGACGAATTAGCATACTAAACTCTCAAAGTCATAAAGAGATTCCTGTTAAGATCTATTTTGGTGAAAATACAAGCTGGGTTCAATCAACCCATAGGGTCTTGAAGATGAATACAAACAAAAGTATTGTTGTGATAATGAAATTTTAGTACACTAAATAATAAACATATGGCTTGTCAAATAAAACAACGAGGTGAAATGATTTTAACGTAGCTAGGTTAGAACATATAGGCTGCAAATAGTTACATTTTTTTTTGGACTAACAATATGTAATATGTGGTTTTGAACCCAATGATACTAACACAAATTTACCACTAGGTTACCGGTTTTAGCCAGTAGGATTTTTTCGAAAAATACTATTATTATACCATTTTTCAAAAATACCACTAAGAAAAAAGTTTTTCATTACAATTTCTCTAAATTAACTTATAAACGTTTATAAACTTATTTCATTATATATATTGGTGTACGAACGTTTATTAGTTTACACCATCTTTATAACTATCTTATAAATGTTATAACACTTTATAATGTATTTTGTATTGTTTCTTATAAAACTTTATAAACATTTTTTGTAATCTAGTTTATAAATGTTTATATAATTATTTTATGAATGACGTATAAAAAGTATTATTTTAAAAACGTATAACAAGCAGTGACATTTTAAAAAGTTGATATTACAAAAATGGTATTTTAGGAATTCCCCTTAGTCAGTAAATAGTTGCACTTTTAGAAAACATCTATTACTAATTTTTTTTTTTTTTTTTCGTCAACAATCAATTTCATTAAATCAAGTTGTGCCGACAAGGTAAAGATACATCACCGGCATTGTCTGACTTACATGGCAACTAGGCCACATAAGGCCGGCCTAGTAGCCAAACCCTTACATAAGAAAAAAATACCTTACCGTAGTGAGATACAATCTTGAGGGACCCAACACGAGGGAGAAGCCCATCACGAAGGAGGGTGAATTCAAACTCCACGCTGGTGGGATGGCAACAAAAAGACCGAAGGCCTTTTGCTCATTCCCGATTATTTCGTAGAAAACGGATAGCGCGTAAAACATCGTGCAGCTCACCAAAGCCACATATGAGAAAAGAGGCAAAGAAGGCAGACCCCACTCGCCAAACACCGACCCAAGGCATAAGCTATGCCACACCGCCACGTCTCCGCTTATTACGAGAACCCGGATGTAAACACGCCACTCCGAGCCCACGAAACAAAGGAAAATTAAAATAAACAAAACTAAACCGGGGTTGCAGGACGCCCCTCCGCCAGAACAGTAACTTCCGCCGGAACAGTAACCTCCGCCGCAACAGTGCCCTTCGCCGGACCAGACACCTCCGGCCAAAGGTGGAAACAGAAAACCTCCACTCTCGATTCAGACTCCGCGGCGGCAGACGAAAGGGAAAGCTGAGATCTCCGCGAAACCGCCGCGCTTAAACATCCCTCCATGATCTCCGAGAATCAGAGATCTCCGAGAGCAGCCACGGTTGACCATTCCACCTTGCCGAGAACACAACGAAGAGGGAGGAAAAGCCGATAGGAGAGAAGAAACAACGTCGCAAATATTTGTTTCATAGATCTGCCATCCTCAAGGCTTCACCTTTACAACGACCGATGAAATCCGACGTCCCTCCATCCTAGACCCAACTCGCCGCCGTGCCACGTCGCAATATCAGATCAACGACACAGTCTCCCAAGGAAGAGACTCAGGCTTCACGAAGAAGGACACAAGGAGTATCCTCGCCGGCCCACATCCTCACAGAACCGGGATGAGTAGCCACCCCACACCACGACCCTCGATCCGCCTCGCTTTCTCGCCGCCACACCAAGCATCAAGACAAGCACCACCGGAGCTCCGGTCCGAGGTGGAGCTCTCGCTGCCACCCAACAAAGGAAAAACGCCGAGGCCAACACTCTCAGATCAAAACGAAGGAGCTCGCCTCCACACAACAACGCCTCTCCTCTTCCACGCCTCTTCACCGAGACACCACCAAAAAGAAACGACGCAGATCTACTCCCGACGTTCCAAAATCGGAGGATGAAGACCAAAACAAAAGGAAAACAAAGATAAAGAAAAGGAGGAGTCTCCCACGGCGCCGACAAGGAGTGCCGGCCACCGAAGAGACTCCTCAAACCAGAAAAGTTGACGGCGGGCGGCTAGGGCGAACTGAAAACGAGAGAGAAAAAAATGGGCCTTTTTTGGGCCCTTGTCGCATAAGATAAGAGTTTTGTCCATCTTTTACTAATAACAGTTGTAGCTATAGGCTTTTCAGAACTTCCACATATAATTTTAAATGACCAATTAAAATATGACAAATCATTTAATTAAATCTTAACTAATGTCAAAAAATTTTAAAAAATTATATTTCTTAAAATGGAAATAAATATAAAAAGAGCTAAATTAACAAAATCAAAAATCAAAAATAAATATCAAAAGAGATAAATTAACAAAAGAAAAAAAATCATTTAAAAGGAAATTAAATTGATATCTATGATAACTCTATGAAAAATTAACATAAAAAGGTTAACAAAAAAAAAGGAAATTATATGTCAAAATAAAATCTTATACTAATAAAAATTGATCAATATGCATCTAAAGATGTCCACATAGAATTTTAAACGACCAATTAAAAATATGTCAAATTAGCATTTTAATTAAATATTAAATAATATCAAGAATTCCAAAAAATAATCTTGTCTCTTAAAATGGAAATAAATATCAAAATATCTAAATTAACAAAATAAAAAAATCATTTAAAAGAAAATTAATTTGATATATATACTAACTCTATGGAAAATCAACATAAAAAGTTTAACATAATAAAAAGAAATTTTATGCATCTAAGGGTGTCCACATAGGATTTTTAAAAACCAATTAAAATATATCAAATCGGCATTTTAATTAAATCTTGAATAATATCAAGAATTCTAAAAAACTATGTCTATTAAAATGAAAATAAATATCAAAAAAGCTAAATTAACGTATTAAAAAAATAATCTAAAACAATAATAATTTGATATCTATGATAACTGTATGAAAAACCAACATAAAAAGCTTAACAACCCAAAAAAGAAAAAGAAATTATATGTCAAAATAAAATAGAAATCAATATAAAAGTACAAAACTAACAAAGGAAAAAAATATATATAAAAATAAAATTAATTGGATATCTAGCAAAAAAAAAAATATGTCTTAATGTTTTATTAAGAAATAACTGTTTATTTGAGTCGTCCACTTTTAGAAGGCATAAAATGACAAAAACGCGGTTTCATTATGGGTTTGAAACTGTTTCTTATCGATCAACATACTCTTTACCTATCCAAAATTTAATTAGCACTATTATATTATGTTTTAACACAAATTTTTAAAGTCAACTACAATCCAAGCAATCATTGCGGCTAATCGAATAGGCTATTATGAGGCAAACCTAAAGGTCGGCGTAGTATACAAGATTAAAAATTTCTTGGTCATTAACAACAAGACAAACTACATGGTGACTTATCAATAGTTTCTAATCTAATTCACTCAAAACAACATTATTTCATGGCACAAATATTATCTAAGAATATTAATCAACTAACTAAAAAGACCACAAAGTTTTGACAAAATTCTAGATTTCAAATTAGCATGCTATGCTAGAGGTTTACTAGATTTAGGTTTCACAGATACCTACTGTAGCGCCCGTGTTTCGGAAGAATTGATTATTGTGGAGGAAAATAATTAATTCAGGTTATTCCGGGAAGTATCGATCGATACTGGGCTGTATCGATCGATACCCGTCGGGATTTCTCCTGGGTTGTCTTCTTCTTTCGAGTATAAAAGGTTATCCTTAGAAGGATAAGACCATAGTTGGTCGTGAGAAAGAAAGAGAGAGCGAGAGAGAAAGAGAAGGAGAGAAAGAGAGAAAGGAAGCTTTGTTAAGCTTGGATCTTGCGAGATCGAGTGAGAGTTTGAGCTTGAGAAGCTCGAAGAAGAGGTTGGAGGAGCTTGGTTTCGACGTGAGCTTGTAGGAAGCGAGGGAGATCTTCTTGGGCTTAGGGAGGTCGTTTTAGAGCTCGTTTCAGCTGTTTTAAGGTGAGTTGTGACCAAAGGTGATCAATTAAGCTTGTGTGGTGATTGTTTAAGCTTGGTTGACGGATTTGGTGGCTTGTGTCTGTGGCGATTCCTGTGTTAGGTCTCGTGAGTATCGACCGATACCAGGTGGGTATCGATCGATACTAGACCATAGGCGGTGGTCTCGTGTTGTGGTTGTATCGATCGATACCAGGTGTGGTATTGGGCATCGATCGATACCAGTCCCTTGTTGGGACTTGTGTGTTGTTTGGGCATCGGTCGATACTATGGGAGTATCGATCGATACCAGTTGCGTCTGGTGTTGAATGTTTAATTTGTTGTTAATTAATCATTGATAATTGTTGCTTGTGCTTATTGGTAGCCTGTTGTTGGGATGATCAATCTCACTCAGCATTTGGTTAGCCAAATGTTGATGCATCACTTTTGTCGATGCAGGTAAAGATAAGTCGTGATCGTGGAATCAAGGCGGTGAAGAGGGGATGATTAGGACCCGGGGCTTGCTTTTGTTGTGTGGGTATCGATCGACACTAGGGGAGTATCGATCGATGCCAGTTGTTGTTGTTGTTGTAGTACTTGTATTGTACTGTTTAATGTGTAATAATTATTGTATAATTATTATGGTGTATGATTGTATTATTATTGTTTAATTATGTTTGCAAAAAAAAAAAAAATGCGGTCCTTTCAATTGTGGTATCAGAGCCTATGCGGTTCTAGGAGCCCATACGGTTCTAGGAGCCTAGGTGGTTCTAGAATAGATTGGGTGTTGTGTGGGGTCGTTAGAATCATCCTCTTCGAGCCTTGTGAGATTCCACAGTGAGTATCTTTATTGTGATGATTGATTTCTGTTCTCTTAGCGTGTGCTTCTGCACGTGTGCAGATGGCTAGAGGGCGTGGTAGAGGTCGTGGCTGTGGTAGAGGTCGTGGCCGTGTGCCGGAGGAGCAGGTTGAGGAGTCGCGTGCGAGTCAAATTGGGTCTGAGGGTGTGGCTGGCGTGAGTGCCAGTGTGGCTGGTGTTCCAGCGGGTGCTGCGGGTGTAGCAGCGGGTGATGCTCGGGCCCGAGATAATCGCATAGCGGATCTGTTGTCGAGGTTGTTGGAGCGGTTGCCAGATAGGGTACCGGCTCAGGCTCCTGTAGTTCCGGTAGTTGTGGAGGTTCAGCCTCAGGTGGCAGCTGCGGTTGCTGAGGAGCTCCCGTCCTACCTTAGGATGGTGGAGCAGATGCAGAGGATTGGCACGGGGTTCTTCTCTGGAGGTGCTAATCCTGAGGACGCGGGTGCGTGGTTGAGGAGAGTGGAGAGGAATTTCCTCTCGAGTAGGTGTCCCGCGGGATACCAGGTGGACATTGCGGTCCATTATCTGGAGGGTGATGCGCATCTCTGGTGGAGGGGTGTGGCAGCACGGAGAGTTCAGGCCGCGATGTCTTGGACGAATTTTGTGGAGGAGTTTAACTCCAAGTACTTCCCTCAGGAGGCGTTCAACCGGATCCAGTCGAGGCTTTCGAGTTTGACTCAGGGGGATCGGTCGGTACGCGAGTATGAGGTGGAGTTCAACCGGCTCGGGTCTTATGTTAGACGAGCGGTTGAGTGTGAGGCGGACCGTGTTCAGAGATTTCTGATGGGTCTTCGGGTTGACTTGAGGAACCGTTGCATGGTGAGGGCTTTTTGCATGGTTGATGAGTTGGTTGAGACTGCGGCTTTGCTTGAGGAGGGTCTGAAGGACGAGGTGGTAGCGGTTACACCGAGTTTTCAGACGAGATCTGTGCAGCAGCAGTCCGGTACGAGCAGAGGCGGTAAGCCGATGCAAGGACAGAAGCAGAAGCGAGAGGGCGCTTCGAGAGGTAGTCGGGGTGGTCCGGGTTGCTTTGGGTGTGGGAGCATGGATCACCGAGTGGCGAACTGTCCTCAGAAGGGCGGAGTGCGAGTGGATTCTCGAGTGTGCTATCACTGCAAGGAGCCGGGTCACATCAGGCCTCAGTGTCCCCAGTTGCGGCAGAGTGAGACCACGGTGGTGCAGCCCGTCAGGCAGGTGGCATCAGCGCCTCGAGTGTACTCCATCGCCGAGTCCGGAGAGCCGAGTTCCAGGCCGATCACAAGTATTTCTTAGACTCATCTAAGTTTAATTCTGTGTCGGGGAATGTCGTGCTTTTCGGGGTGTTAAGGTTCTCGGCACATGTGTATGTGCAGGGACCTTGTGTGTTGGTGGTGTAGAGTGTCATGTGTTGTTTGACACGGGAGCATCGCATTGCTTCGTTTCCCCGGAGTTGGCCGAGAAGGCCAATCTGCAGAGCGAGCCCGGTGTGAGTTTGGGTTTCGTGGAGGTTGCTGGGGGGAAGCTCCTGAGAATTCACGGTCGGGTGCGAGACGTAGATGTTCAGGTAGCAGGAGAGTCCATGCCTGCCGATTTGATTATCTGCTCCGTGGAGCTGTACGAAGTCATTTTGGGGATGGATTGGCTCGGGAAGTTCAGAGTGCATCTAGATTGTCACCGAGGGCGGGTCGAGTTCGACCGAGGAGAAGGGAAGTGGGTATATCAGGGAGTGAGACCGACTTCCGGGAGTCTCGTGATCTCGGTTGTGCACGCGGAGCGTCTGATCGAGAGGGGTTGCGAGGCGTATTTGGCTACGATTTCTTTGCCGGAGGCCGTCGGAGAGGCCAGGGTGCAGGATATTCGGGTGGTCAGTGAGTTCCAGGATGTGTTCCAGTCGTTGCAGGGGTTGCCACCGTCTAGGTCGGATCCTTTCACGATCGAGTTGGAACCAGGGACGGCACCGATATCCAGGGCTCCTTATAGGATGGCTCCAGCAGAGATGGCCGAGCTGAAGAGGCAGCTGGCGGAGTTGTTGAGTAAAGGGTTCATTCGTCCGAGTTCTTCACCGTGGGGAGCACCGGTGTTATTCGTGAAGAAGAAGGACGGGAGTTTTCGGTTGGGTATTGATTACCGGGGACTTAACCGAGTCACAGTGAAGGACAGGTATCCTCTTCCTCGGATTGATGAGTTGTTGGATCAGTTGAGAGGGGCTACTTGGTTCTCCAAGATTGACTTGGCGTCGGGATATCATCAGATTCCCATCGATGAGGTAGATATCCGGAAGACGGCTTTCAGATCTCGTTATGGCCATTACGAGTTTGTGGTGATGCCATTTGGGTTGACGAATGCACCGGCTGCATTTATGAGATTGATGAACCGTGTCTTCCAAGAGTATCTAGATGAGTTCGTGATTATCTTTATCGATGATATCTTGGTGTATTCGAGGAACCGGGAGGAGCATGAGGTGCATCTGCGTGTGGTTCTTTCGAAGCTGCGGGAACATAAGTTATTTGCTAAGTTGAGCAAGTGTAACTTCTGGCAGCGGGAGATTGGTTTTCTGGGTCATATTATCTCTGCGGAGGGAGTATCAGTAGATCCAGAGAAGATTCAGGCCATTAGTACGTGGCCGAGGCCGAGGAATGCCACTGAGATTCAGAGTTTTCTTGGGTTGGCATGGTACTATCGGCGGTTCGTCAAGGGTTTCGCGAGTTGGGCCAAGCCTATGACGAAGCTGACGGGAAATGATGTTCCTTTCATATGGTCCTCAGAGTGTGAGGAGAGTTTCGCGGAACTGAAGGCCATGTTGATTAGTACTCCAGTATTGGCGTTGCCAGTGTCGGGCGAGCCTTACGTGGTGTACACCGATGCGTCGGGGTGGGCCTTGGTTGTGTGTTGATGCAGCGGGGAAAGGTTATTGCCTATGCTTCGCGGCAGCTACGGAAGCATGAGGGCAACTACCCTACCCATGACCTGGAGATGGCTGCAGTGGTTTTCGCTTTGAAGATTTGGAGATCTTATCTTTATGGCGGGAAGGTTCAGGTGTTCACAGATCATAAGAGCCTGAAGTACATTTTCACTCAGCCTGAGTTGAATTTGAGGCAGAGGCGATGGATGGAGCTAGTGGCTGATTATGATCTGGAGATAGCTTACCATCCTGGTAAGGCTAATCTGGTTGCGGATGCGTTGAGTCGGAAGCGGGTGGCTTTGGCTCAGGAACGCGAGGTTGAGTCTTTGGTGAGCGAGATTAGCACATTGCGCTTATGTGTTGTATCTCAGGAACCTTTGGGCTTAGAGGCGGTTGACCAGGCGGATCTTTTGAGCAGAGTTCGGATGGCTCAGGGAAAAGATGAGGTTCTGGTTAAGGCTTCGAGAGCAGAGGGTTCTGAGTATCAGGTATCTGCTAACGGCACTATCCTTGTTAGTGGGAGGGTATGCGTACCTTTGGATGAGGATTTGCGGCGAGAGATCCTGAGTGAGGCTCATTCGAGTATGTTTTCGATCCATCCGGGAGCGACTAAGATGTATCGCGATCTCAAGCGCTACTATCATTGGGTCGGGATGAAGAAAGATGTGGCTAACTGGGTTGCGTCGTGCAACGTGTGGCAGCTAGTGAAGGCAGAGCACCATGTCCCGAGTGGTTTGTTGCGGAGTTTACCCATTCCAGAGTGGAAGTGGGATATGATCACGATGGATTTCGTGGTGGGGTTACCAGTTTCTCGGACCAAGGATGCTATTTGGGTCATCGTTGATCGATTGACCAAGTGTGCACGTTTTCTGGCCATTAAGAAGTCTGATGGGGCAGCAGTTTTGGCTAGGAGGTACGTGCAAGAGATTGTGAGACTGTATGGAGTACCGGTGAGCATTGTCTCGGATCGGGATCCTAAGTTCACATCTGAGTTCTGGAATGCGTTTCAGGCAGAGATGGGCACGAAAGTGCACTTGAGCACGGCGTATCATCCTCAGACAGATGGGCAGTCAGAGAGGACCATCCAGACTTTGGAGGATTTGTTGAGGATGTGCGTGCTGGATTGGGGTGGTCATTGGGTGGATCACTTGAGCTTGGTAGAGTTTGCGTATAACAATAGCTACCAGGCGAGTATTGGGATGGCACCATATGAGGCTCTGTATGGGAGGCCATGTCATACCCCTTTGTGTTGGACACAAGTGGGGGAGAGGAGCACTTTGGGTGCGAGTTTTGTTCAGGAAACCACGGAGAAGATTCGGGTTGTGAAGCTGAACATGAAAGAGGCCCAAGATCGGCAAAAGAGTTATGCCGATAGGAGGCGGAAAGAGCTTGTGTTTGAGGTGGGAGATAGTGTGTATCTCAAGATGGCTTTACTGAGAGGTCCGAACAGGTCCATTGTTGCGACTAAGTTGAGTCCGAGGTATATGGGGCCGTTTCGGATTGTAGAGCGTGTTGGACCGGTAGCGTATCGGTTGGAGTTACCCGCGGTTATGCAAGCATTTCATAAGGTCTTCCATGTGTCGATGCTGAAGAAGTGTTTGCATAGGGGTGACGAGGTATTGGCTAAGATTCCGCCAGATCTCCAGCCCAATATGACCATTGAGGCGAGACCTTTGAGAGTTCTCGAGCGGAGGGTCAAGGAGCTTCGTCGGAAGAGGATTCTGATGATGCGAGTTCTGTGGGACTGTGGCGGGGTGCAAGAGGAAACTTGGGAGCCAGAGGCTAGGATGGAAGCGAGGTTCCAGAAGTGGTTCCAGAAGCAAGCTGCGGCTTGAGTTCCATCGAGAGGTTCCAGTTTCGGTTATAGCTGTATGCTATGGGTATCATTTTGTATTTCCGTTGTGTAGAACGATGTTACATTATGATGTGTAATAAGATGAGTATTTCTTATTATTGGTGACTTCGGGAGTCACGGTTTTGCATTGCGTTGGGGTAAAAGCGTTAATGCAAGAGAGTGATAGGATGGATGATCTTATTACTGCGGTTGTATCGATCGACACCAAGTGTTGGTTTTAGTATCGATCGATACCAGGTGGGCGGTGCGATGGCCGGGTTATTGGTTATGCACGCCAGATATTCCGGGTGTGGAATATGAGTGATGCCGGTGTTGCCTTGCGAGGATTTACACGGATCACGGGAGGTAGTTCAGTCGAGATGCTTAGAGATATGTGACTTATTGCTCGTTGAGAGGACTGGTTCCTCTGGTGCCGATAGCTCGCAGGACGGTGTGTCTTGAGAGTGTGAGTGGATATGTACCCAGACTCGGGAGGTTTATAGCCTAGAGTAATACGTGATACCGTGGATTCGTAAGGAGTATATCATAGACGTATGATATATTCCCTAGAATTGAGTGGTATGGGGTATGGGGACTCTTGTAGGTTATATTACCGAGGGGAGTGGTACGGCAGATACCCAGAACTCGGAGATGCTGCGGTGTCTTGGGTGATGTGGTATGGTTGATACCTTGCGAGGTATGGTGGATATCCTACGGGATATGGCTGACGCTCGGAACTCGGGGATGCTGCGGTGTCTTGGGTGACGGGGTTGGCGTGTGTTTGAGCAATAAAGTACATATGATGCCGCGGTGTCATAAGCATAGGGACTGAGTGGGAAACCTCGGAGGTTGGTTTTGGACCTCGTGTGAGTGGCCGGGTTGACCAAGATTTATGTGATCGTTGCGACGATTAAGGTTCATTGGAGATGGACGTTTCATTGGAGATGAACGGTAACGAAGATTCGAGGTCGAATCTAAGTTAGTGGGGGAGAATTGTAGCGCCCGTGTTCCGGAAGAATTGATTATTGTGGAGGAAAATAATTAATTCAGGTTATTCCGGGAAGTATCGATCGATACTGGGCTGTATCGATCGATACCCGTCGGGATTTCTCCTGGGTTGTCTTCTTCTTTCGAGTATAAAAGGTTATCCTTAGAATGATAAGACCATAGTTGGTCGTGAGAAAGAAAGAGAGAGCGAGAGAGAAAGAGAAGGAGAGAAAGAGAGAAAGGAAGCTTTGTTAAGCTTGGATCTTGCGAGATCGAGTGAGAGTTTGAGCTTGAGAAGCTCGAAGAAGAGGTTGGAGGAGCTTGGTTTCGACGTGAGCTTGTAGGAAGCGAGGGAGATCTTCTTGGGCTTAGGGAGGTCGTTTTAGAGCTCGTTTCAGCTGTTTTAAGGTGAGTTGTGACCAAAGGTAATCAATTAAGCTTGTGTGGTGATTGTTTAAGCTTGGTTGACGGATTTGGTGGCTTGTGTCTGTGGCGATTCCTGTGTTAGGTCTCGTGAGTATCGACCGATACCAGGTGGGTATCGATCGATACTAGACCATAGGCGGTGGTCTCGTGTTGTGGTTGTATCGATCGATACCAGGTGTGGTATTGGGCATCGATCGATACCAGTCCCTTGTCGGGACTTGTGTGTTGTTTGGGCATCGGTCGATACTATGGGAGTATCGATCGATACCAGTTGCGTCTGGTGTTGAATGTTTAATTTGTTGTTAATTAATCATTGATAATTGTTGCTTGTGCTTATTGGTAGCCTGTTGTTGGGATGATCAATCTCACTCAGCATTTGGTTAGCCAAATGTTGATGCATCACTTTTGTCGATGCAGGTAAAGATAAGTCGTGATCGTGGAATCAAGGCGGTGAAGAGGGGATGATTAGGACCCGGGGCTTGCTTTTGTTGTGTGGGTATCGATCGACACTAGGGGAGTATCGATCGATGCCAGTTGTTGTTGTTGTTGTAGTACTTGTATTGTACTGTTTAATGTGTAATAATTATTGTATAATTATTATGGTGTATGATTGTATTATTATTGTTTAATTATGTTTGCAAAAAAAAAAAAAAATGCGGTCCTTTCACCTACAAATCTCCATGTAAGACTACTAAAAAATAAACAAACATTATTTACCTTACCACAAACTAATATTGAATACATTTTTTTGTAAAAAGTAAAAAGTCTTATCTATTGCAATACAATATAAAGTCATACCAGTTTCTCTACTACACACATGAGTGAATCCGATCAAGTAGAAGATCACATATAATACACTAGACTCTTTCTACTTTTATCTCAATAAATAAAAATTTACTTAACGTTAGTTAAGATTCATCAAATGTTTACAACTCATTTTTCTGTTATCTAAAAAAAATTACTTAATATTAGTTAAAATTCATCAAATGTTTACTGTAAAATTATAAATTCAAAATCCGGGTATTATGCTATTAGATAAACATTTTAAAAAGATAAAAAACAGTCTTTCAGACACAAAAATATACGAAGTAAATATATATAAACCATACACTCATCGTGAATACAAAACAAAATTGAACACTATGCAAACAAACTAACAAAAAATGAAAAAGAATATGTTGAAAGATACGATATAAGCAAATATTAAAATATTGTATTTTTAGTTTTCTAAAATATCAAACAATTCTTCTTCTTCTATTCTTATTTCTATAAACATGGCTTATAGCCCAAACATGTTAGTATTTTTGATAAATTAGTTTTCTAATTAGATAAAAATCAATTGAATTATTAATATTTTACTTAACAAAATCTATAATCTTATAAATAAATACAAGTATGAGAAAACGTCACATCATATTTAAATATTTTTATAAAAAGAAAATTTAAGTAAATCCATTATGTTTTAGATAAATAATAAATTACTAATTTTAAAAAGATTAAACTAAATTATTAATACATATCCGCGCTACGTGCGGATGAAAAACCTAGTATTTTTAAAGAATAATTAGACTATGCTCCAATCTACCAGTTTGATTGAAAATGCAAAACAAAATATTTAGTTCATTCCATGTTAGTTAGAAAAAAATATATATAACGAAAAATATGCTCCATGAAATAAAAGAAGAAGAACTCTCAGGGCAATCTTGCAGCAATAGTTGAATGTTGATCGTCTTAGTTTAGTCTTACCTACCACCCCGATCACAATCAAACTTTCATGTTAAAGATATACATATAATGTCCATGTCTAAGAACATAATTGTGTCAGCAGGTACCCTTATGATGTCCATGATCGTAATTGGTATTCAGAGATAGGCTCTGACTGGACACAAATAAACACCACAGTCAATGTAAGTAGTTTCGATGCCTATGAAATACCACAACCTGTAATTTCACAGGCTGCGACACCCAAAAATTCTAGTAAGCCGCTGACCATGAGCTGGTTGCTGCGAAAACCGTACTACCAAGTTGATGCGTACCTTCACTTTGCGGATATCCAAGACCTCCAGCCCAACGATACCAGAGTATTTGATATTTTATGTAATGAGCATACTTTTTACTCGGAATATAGACCTCTAGAGTTCATGGTAGAGACTGTACCTATTAAATCTATAAATATGTGTGACCGTCGTATTTGCGCATTGGATTTGGCCCTCGTAAAAGCTAAGTCGTCAACTCTTCCACCTCTGCTTAATGCCATTGAGGCTTTCGGAGTAATCCAACTTCCTTATTCAGAAACGGATGAAAACGACAGTATGTAAACTATGTGATATCGTCTTTACATATTAATGTTAGTTGTTCTCAACATTTATTATCATCTTTTTAAATGTTATTATTGATGACAACCACCAACTTTTTATGTGCAGTAATTGCAATAAAGAAAATCCAAGCTACTTATAGATTGCACAAAATCAATTGGCAAGGAGATCCCTGCGCTCCGGTACTATACAAGTGGGATGGTCTAGATTGCAGTAACACTAATCTATCTACTTCCCCAAGAATCATTTCTTTGTAAGATCAGTCGAAAACACACAATTTTTTCACAGTGATATTTGAAAGTGTTTGTAACCTAAATTGTGCCTTGCTCCTTAATCAGAGATTTGTCTACAAGTGGATTAATTGGTACCATATCTCCTGACATAATAAATCTAAGCCAGCTACAAAAATTGTAAGTCTCCCATAACCTTTATTTTCGCTACACCTCAACAAAATAAAGTTTAAACTGTTCTTAGATTTTTTACTAGGTGCTATAGCATTTCGTTAGAAGATAACTTTTTCTTTTTATGATTATTTCATCTATTTTTAAACACCAGAGACCTTTCAACAAATAATTTGACTGGAGGAGTGCCAGAGTTTTTCTCCAGCATGGAATCATTGACCTTCATGTAAGTTGATAGGGGAGTAAAACAAATATTTTGGCTTTATATGATAAAAAACCTTCTTATAGTAAAGTTTATTTACATTGGCAGAGACTTGAGTTTCAACAACCTTAGTGGCTCAGTTCCTCAAACTCTTCGTAACATGGAAAAGAAAGGTCTAAAGTTGATGTATGTTTCTTTTTTCCACCATTAATTTTTGTTTTTGCAGTTGTTTATTCCCCCTCCGATCTATATTTAGTAACAAAAACAATTATTGCAATTAACAGTGTTCAAGGAAATCCAAACCTCTGTTTGTCTTCTTCTTGCGAAAGTAATGGAAAACACGAAAATAAAATTCTGGTTCCCGTTGTTGTGTCAGTTGCTTTCATCGGCATTATTGCAGTTGTGTCTCTTCTGATCATTTCCATTAATAGAAAGAAGAGGTCATCGAAAGGTAAACACTACGAAAGATAAAGACTCTTGAACTAGAGTTTTGTTTGTGATGCATGATCCTTATTCTCCAGCGTTACGCCCATCCATTGTGGCAAAAAAGAGAAGCTTTACTTATGGACAGGTTAAGGAGATGACAGATAACTTTGCGAGAGTTGTTGGAGAAGGAGGGTTCGGTATGGTGTATCACGGTTATTTAAATCGTGAAGAACAGGTTGCAGCTAAAGTACTTTCTCAATCCTCAGCTCAAGGCTATGAGCAATTCAAGGCTGAGGTAATCGTAACATAAGTAATCTTCATCACTACAGATCCTAAGATAGTTAGATTCACCTAAGCTGTTGTATTTTTTGTTTATGTGGTTTGACAGGTAGAGCTTCTTCTCAGAGTTCACCACATAAATTTAGTAAGTCTTGTTGGCTATTGTGATGAAGGAGACCACTTAGTCCTCATCTATGAGTACATGCACAATAAAGACTTAAGGAAACATCTATCCGGTAAATTTGATTACCTCTTTTATTTTCTGTTGCAGTGACTGCATTTCCTGTTTTTATATTTTCAAATATTTAAAACTTTCGATGGAATTAATCACACACACGTCTTGTTGGGTACAGGGGAATGTGCTAGCCCGCCTTTGAGTTGGGAAAATAGGCTAAGAATTGCTGCAGAGACTGCACAAGGTTCATTTAAAATTCTTAGACCTTATCGCATTTACCTTTTAATTGCAAACACTCTGGAGGATTAAATTAAGCTTTCAGCACCAAAATTTTGTAATTTAAATTTTATGAGTCATTTCATGTAGGATTGGAGTACCTACATACTGGCTGCAAACCACCAATGATTCATAGAGATGTCAAATCTACAAATATACTCATCGACGAACATTTCCATGCAAAACTCGGCGATTTTGGTCTTTCAAGATATTCCCCAATAGGACGTGAAACTCACGTGTCAACAAATGTTGTTGGATCACCCGGTTATCTGGATCCTGAGTAAGTATATCCTCGTAGCACTATATACTCTAAATAATGTCATTTGTTTTTATTTTGATAAAATAATTTGGTTTATACTACAGATATTACAGAACAAATTGGTTGACCGAGAAAAGTGATGTCTACAGCTTTGGGATTGTATTATTGGAAATAATCACAAATCGACAAGTGATTGACCAGACTCGTGAAGGGCCTCACATAGTAGAATGGGTGGCATTTAGGCTAACAAATGGAGATATCGAAAATATTGTGGATCCAAGCCTTGTTGGAGATTATAGCTCTAGCTAGTTCTATGTGGAACGCTCTTGAACTAGCAATGTCATGCGTTACTCCTTCTTCGTCTGGAAGACCAAATATGTCTCAAGTTTCTAGTGAGCTAAAAGCGTGTATTTTCTCTGAGAACTCACGAAAAGGAAGGACACCCGACATGGACTTGAAGAATTCCATTGAACCTAGCATGGGCTTTGGCCCCGACGAGAACCCTGATGCACGCTAGTTCATGCCAGGAATCGTAGTCTATGTTTTGAGTGAAGAGAACTTCTTCTGAAGTTCTATATTCCTTAAATTATATTTTCTTCATCTTGATCAAAAACAAACACATTTTAGCCTGTTAAACTGTGACACTTAATTCTGAACCGGGGGTTGTAAAAGGTTTATCATTTCGTCAACGGGATAAAACATTTCCATTTTTTTGATTGGACCAATCTCATAAAAATATTCCCATTTTTTTTTTGCATCAGTCTCATATTGACCTGTAACATCACGCTTTCTGGTATATGGAGATGCATGTGGAGAAGCTTAAAAAATTGATTTGGCTACCTATGTCACCAAAGTGCACTTATCTTTCCGGTCAATTGTCCAGAGAAAACTCCATAGTTAAACATGCTTGAGCTGGAGCAATTTAAAGATGTGTGACCTACCGGAAAGTGATTTCCGATACCGTGTGAGTGAGGACAAAACACGGGGAAAGATCATGTGGTGATTGTAGGGTCAGTAAACAAGTCTTTCGAGCCTCTCAAAGTAGCGTATCGACCGTCGGACGA
Source organism: Eutrema japonicum (assembly GCA_030161315.1). NCBI lineage: Eukaryota > Viridiplantae > Streptophyta > Magnoliopsida > Brassicales > Brassicaceae > Eutrema > Eutrema japonicum. The sequence goes on along the minus strand of BSQW01000006.1, from coordinate 25,097,829 downwards.
GGGTGGGGCTCACATGCCAAGAGAGGGCGTGGGAGCCCACAGACGGTGGTGGCCGAGGCGTTACAAGTGGTATCAGAGCCAACCCCAAATGAGTGTGGAGTCATGTGGGCTCACACCATCGGTGGTAATGGTCCTGGTGCGCAACGAGGACGTTGCGCTCTGTGAGTGGAGGTGATTGTAACATCCCGATTTCTTGTATATGGTGGTGCATGTGGAGATGCTTACAAAAATTGATTTGGCTACCTATGTCACTAAAGTGCACTTATCATTTCGGTCACTTGTCTAGAGAGAACTCCAAAGTTAAACATGCTTGAGCTGGAGCAATTTAAAGATGGGTGACCTACCGGGAAGTGATTTTCGGTACTATGTGAGTGAGGAGAAAACACGGGGAAAGATCACGTGGTGACTGCATGGTCAGTAAACAAGTCTTTCGAACCTCCCAAAATAGCGCATCGAACATCAGACGAGGGTGGGGCCAACGGGCCAAAAGAGGGTGGGGGGGGGGGCATGAACGGTGGTGCTCGGGGCGTTACAGACCAGTCATGAATATGTGCATCCTTAGCTCATCAACAAACAATCCAATCCAAACCATATCAGATTGTCAAAAAAGTCAACGAATGAAATTGGTATATGATGAAAAAGATGGCATCGCACTCGGTTTATGGTTAAACCAAATGAATCAATGAAGAAAGGACATAGTTCAAAGGCTTTTCCTCGCGAGAACTATGGTATCTCCCACAGACTAGAGTGGTTTGATTCCACAAACTCTCCAACTCACACGAACCTAAGAGAAGTGGTTCCATACAACTCTAAAGAACAAGCACAAAAGAGAAGAACTTTTTGTAGAAACTTAATGTTTTTCAAAAGAATATGTGAGTGTTACAAGAGAAATGATTGAGCTTACATTAATAAAAGGCTTGTCTTTATCGTAATCAAATTTGACAGAAAGAACCAAAGACCATTTGGCTTTTTGACTTTTAGGAGCGTTAGTCCTGCCTCCCTGCGCGGCATCGCCGATCTGAAGATTTCTCTACTACCTCTTTCTTGAGGTGGTAGCCTAAACTGTGACATCCCCAATATGAATTACTAAGGCATTGTCTCCCGGTTCCTGAGATTTGGATGGGAGGTCGGTGGAATCTCCCACGACGTCAACATTGATATCTTCCCCTCTGATTTCCTTGGAGCGCCTTCTCGAGGGATCGTCTTTTGACGACCTCCACACTTCGGATTTCCCCTTCTTTTTCCTCTTTTGACTCTCGGCCTCGAGTTCGGCCTCTATCACTGCTTGCTCTCCCATGACGGTTTGCTCTTCAGCAGTGACATGCTCTCTGATAGCTTTATCACCTTCGACCTAGTTCACCCCACTAGATTTATAAACTTCCTCCAGTTCGGAGGTGTAGTTCGAAATATCGCTCAGATTCATCTTCATCTTTTTCCGACGAGGAGCTTTAGCTGATAAAAGATCATAAGTGTTAGAAACATCATTTGACAATACAATGAAGATAAAAAAAGCTGCGGACTAACCATTAATAGCTCGACGTATTTTTCGGTTGAGCTTTTCTTGGTAAGCTTCTGGCCAATGACGCTTCCCCGCCTCTCTAAGTCTTTTAGCGTCGTCCGACAAAAATCTCGGAATATGAAAAATGCCTGGAGGATGACGGTCTGCAAAAAAGAAGGGAAAATCATTATACAAAGGAAATATGTACATAAACATGAGTATGTGAAACGACTAAACGTCTAACAATTGGCGAACTCCAATCAGTTCGGAAGGATCCATCAGAATTTGACACATATAGCGAATCAATCCGGAGATAAAAATACTTGGTATCCGGATAACACCGGATTTTGACCATTTTTAAGGATCACTTTCATTTTCTTTTTGCAGGTATTTTAACTCCGTTTTCAATAGTTTTCAAATGATTTTCATGTTTTAGTGTTTTGAAAGACATTTCAGGTAACTCGGAGTAAAATAGTGCATTTCGGAACAAAAATACGTTTTTGGATAATCTCGTACCATCAGAAGTCTTGCCATCATAGGAGGCTTTCTCACGGTCTGATCACCACCAAATTTGGACACAAAAAAGTAGAGACAACCAGCTTTCAAATGCAATTGGATTGGAGACAATCCAATGGTTGGATCCTAAAATATACCGAAGCACCAAAGACCGACAAGGCTGCCGAGAAGCAGTCCACCGCGGGTCGAGAGCTCCCACCCGCTGCCAAACACCAGTTCGCCACTCCTGGAGAGCACGGATCCGCGGCCAGAGCCCAGTTCGCCACTCTTGGAGAGCACGGACCCGCGACCAAGCCAAATTCGCCTAATTTAAGTTGTTTCTTCACCCTGAGCCAAAACCGTCTTTTCTCGTCAAACCCTAAATAAGACATATTTATACTTATTTTACAAACTCAATTAGAGAGAGAGACGAGAGAGCTTAGCTTAGAGATTTTTGTCGCTTTCTTTTAGTTTTTGCAAGACTTTTGTTCTTACTTTCGAGATTGGTGGAGAGGTGCTCACCGGACTTCGTTCTTAAAATCGTGAGGCTCCTTCATCAATCTCCTGCAATTTATTTAATCATGATTTTCATCTCATCTGTGTGTGAGTAGTTTAGATTTTTGGGTTTAAAAGATTATCGAATGTTATTCTATGTTCGATAAGGATTTCACTCGGTAAACCCTAGCCGATTTCTAGAGCTCTTTCTTGTGAAAAGTTGTTAATGCATGAATCTAGTGTCAAGAACTAGAAGCTGATAAGGGGAGTTTAGAACCACGAAAGTGTTGCATCTAATCACCAGCAAATTGCTATTAAGGATAATCATCTATCAAGATCCCTATGATTACTCCGTATAATTATTCCCTATGGTTTCTCTCTATGATTCTCTCATTTATTATATGATTCTGTAGCTCTACTATATATATAGCTATGTAATTCTCATTATAATACAACACAATATTCTTATATTTAATATGGTATCAGAGCAGATAATTAGGGTGAGTTTTGATCCACCGATCAAACTCAACCCACGATCCACTTATTGAATAAAAAATAAAAAAAAACAATTTTCCACAAAAACAAAAACAAAAAAAAAGCCTTGAGCTCACGCCATCTTCAACATCCTAAGCGTCTTATCATCTCTCACCGCCGTGTCTCTCTCGTTGTCAAGTCATAAGGCAACATCATCATCACTTTCTCAAGCTGAGACATCTGCTATGCATCCTTCTCTCTTATCTTCTCCGTTCATGTGGCCATGGGGGGGGGGGTGTCTCAAACACCACCGCCTCTGTTTATCACCGCTGAGTCACGCCACGTACCAGAGACGATGCCGTTGTTATTGGCGAGTCACTTCAGCACAATCGAGCAGCGTAGTCACAATCTAAGGCAAGTTTGTGCTGTTTCTTGCGGCGCAAGCAATCTCTGCAACTTCTTCTATCAAAGTCTCCGTCAACGATCGTTGCTTCGGTCCCCTTGCCTTAGCACCACCGTCGCTCAGCCACCGTCTGTTTGCTTATCCGAGCAGCCATCAGTGTTCGTCGTCTTCGCCTTAAGTCTCTACTTCTCTTTCACGATAGTTTACAAATCACAGTGCTTCCTTTTTTTTTTTTTTTTTTTTTTTTAAGCCATCGAGCTTCCAAACCAAAGTGTTTCCCCTATTCAAGCATAACAAGTGCCTCTGAATCTTAAGCTATATGCTTCCTCAAGCCATCAATGATGAGCTTCTCACCGACGACTTCGACGCCTGTTCTCGGCCTCAATCATCTCTCACCGCCACATTTCTCTTTCGCTGGTGCATCTTCTCCGTCTTCCTCGATGCGTCTTCTTCTTCTAGTCAATCTCAAGTGGTTCTTCGTTTACACTTCATCCCCCTTGAGCTTGAGGGGGCGTATTATGGATAATCATCTATCAAGATCCCTATGATTACTTCCTATAATTATTCCATATGATTTCTCTCTATGATTCTCTCATTTATTATATGATTATGTAGCTCTACTATATATATAGCTAAGTAATTATCATTATAATATAACACAATATTCTTATATTTAATATGGTATCAGATCAGATAATTAGGGTGAGTTTTGATCCACGGATCAAACTCAACCCACGATCCACTTATTGAATAAAATAAAAAATTTAAAAAATAAATCTCTGTTTCTTCTTCTTATGTTTGCTGCTCTTCTTCTCTTCTTTGTTTCTGTTTGTCGGTTAAGCCAAAGTGCTTCTTTTCTCTTAAGCCTATGTGCTTATTCTTCATAAAAAAAAAAAAAAGCCTTGAGCTCACGCCATCTTCAACATCCTAAGCGTCTTCTCATCTCTCACCGCCGTGTCTCTCTCGTTGTCAAGTCATAATGCCACATCATCATCTCTTTCTCAAGCTGAGACATCTGCTATGCATCCTTCTCTCTTCTATTTGTAGGACCAAAATTTCGCACAATAGACAGGATAAGATTTAATCACGATTATATAAATAAACAGTAAGGAGCAGACGATTCATAAAACGATAAAGCAATAAAATAAATCTAAGGAGGCGAGATGAATCTCTTTCCTTAACTCAAAGAATCTCCCGTAGTGCGATGGTTTATAATAGATCCATGAGTCCCAGGATACAACCAAAGTAATATGTATCATCTACATTTGATATCAGATCTGTCGAACATTATAACTATGATACTCTCGAATAGAAACTTACTCTAAGTAGTAGGGAATTGAAGAAAATTTTGCTAGAACTTTTAGGATGTGTTTTTAGTGTATCAGAGGATGATTTTTAAGGTGAAAATCGGACTATATATATAGGAGAGAGGCTAGGGTTTTTCCCAGACAGAAACAAAATATTCCTCAGAATATTCTAGGCGGATGCAATTTTTTAAGTCGGCACGTTGAGTATCGATCGATACCTCTAAAAGTCCACGAGCCCATCAGGCCCAAGATGCGATCGACGCGCGTGTGGTCTTTTCTTCTCTCTTGTTATACGCGAGAAAACATTTCTCAGCCAATGAAAACATTTCATTCAAATGAGCTGCACTCATTTCTTTTCACAATAACACAATTTTATCAAGCCCTCAAGCTTTCATAAAAAATTAGTTCCAACACTCTTCTCCGTTCATGTGGCCATGTGGGGAGGGGGTGTGTGTCTCAAACACCACCGCCTCTGTTTATCACCGCTGAGTCACCGCCACGTACCAGAGACGATACCGTTGTCATCTGCGAGTCACTTCAGCACAGTCGAGCAGCGTAGTCACGATCTAAGGCAGGCTTGTGCTGTTTCTTGCGGCGCAAGCATTCTCTGTAACTTCTTCTATCAAAGTCTCCGTCAACGATCGTTGCTTCGGTCTGCCTTGCCTTAGCACCACCGTTCGTTTGCTTATCGGAGCAGCCATCAGTGTTCGTTGTCTTCGCCTCAAGTCTCTACTTCTCTTTCACGATCGTTTACAAGCCACAGTGCTTCCTTTTTTTTTTTTTTTTTTTTTTTAAGCCATCGAGCTTCCAAACCAAAGTGCTTCCCTTATTCAAGCATAACAAGTGCCTCTGAATCTTAAGCTATATGCTTCCTCAAGCCATCAATGATAAGCTTCTCATCGACGACTTCAACGCCTGTTCTCGGATCTGCTCTCGGCCTCAATCATCTCTCACCGCCACATTTCTCTTCCGCTGGTGCATCTTCTCCGTCTTCCTCGATGTGTCTTCTTCTTCTAGTCAATCTCAAGTGGTTCTTCGTTTACACTTCATCCCCCTTGAGCTTGAGGGGCGTATTAAGGATACTCATCTATCAAGATCCCTATGATTACTCCCTATAATTTCTCTCTATGATTTCTCTCTATGATTCTCTCATTTATTATATGATTCTGTAGCTCTACTATATATATAGCTATGTAATTCTCATTATAATACAACACAATATTCTTATATTTAATAAGTGCATCCACAAGGCGTGCACGTCGTAAGATTTCGAAAGTATACTTATAGAGTGCCGTGAACCTATGGACCAACTAGCAAATCACAATCTTACGCGCGGCCAAAGATGAAAGCTACTGGTCGAGTGATTAGATTGTAGGACGTAGGTTGTATGGGAGTAGACTACGTCATTATTTTGTCATGTTTGTGGAGTTATAATCTAGAAACACCAGTTACTAACGAGCTAGGGCCGTTTGATTGAATCGAGCTAGGGGCCGTTTGATTGAATCGAGCATACCCCAATATATTCCTCTCTACCCAGCAACGTTTTAGAATAGTTACCACCACTTTTTTCATTTGTTTTTGCATTTTGCATTTTTTGACGTTTTTCTTAAAAAATTTCAAGTTTTTCAAAAAGCGTAGGAATACGTTTTGAGGGAATGATGAAAGGAATCCATGACGATAACCGACCATTGTGCTCTTTCGTAATTTGGTTCTAGACTAGTCGGTAGCATGCTCTTTCGTAATTTGGTTCTACGCTATCTCCTAGTAACATGCTCTTTCGTAATTTGGTTCTCGACTAGGCGGTAGCTAGAGTTTATGTTAATGCGAAATCCCCAGAGGAATTTAGACCGTAGAGATTCTCGAGGATGGAACATGCTAGCACTATTTTATTTGGACTTAATCTTGACTTAATTTTCTCATCAAAGGTTTAGGCAAAGATAACAAATCATACATTCATGACATTCTTTCACCTTTTACCACTCTTTGTCGTACATGAATGGCCATCTCATCTTTAGTTGGTACCCCACCCAAAACTTAACCTTTGTTCAAACCTCATGCAAATCTCTTTGTTTCTTATGTGCAGATATGTGCAAAAACGCCGGAGAGGAAGGAACGACACATCTTTCAGTCACTAAAGACGAAGACTATATGCGATCGATGGTGGTGAATTCAACAAAGATGCGAGCTTGGTTATGCCTTGGAAAAACTTAAAATCATGGTAAATTTTTGTGCCCCTAAAACTCTCATTACAAGAAAACACCCGATTACCAACGAATTTTTACATCGAATTTCGGCCGTCGTAACTTTACATCGATATTACGACGCAAATTTGTTTCGATATAAATTCGTCGTAAATTATTGGCGTCGTAATATCGTCGTAACTGGACGTCAAAAGTACGACGATATTACGACGATCCAAACAATCGTCGTAACACTTACATCGATGTTATGACGACTTAATAGCGATGTACATTACGACGAGATTACGTCGAATGCATCTAGGTAGGTGGGCACGTTTTAAAAGGGTCACCTAATTTTTTACATCTGATTGAGTCGTCGTAATTCCGTCGTATAAACGATGTAAAATCGATGTAAATTTATTTTCGATGTAAATTCGATGTAAATTTTCGATGTAAATCCGTTGGTAATTCCGAAAAATTTCTATAAATACAGCCAACTTCGAACGATAGTTATCAAAAACAAAAACAATCTCTTCTGTTCTAAAAAAAAAAAACACTTCAAATTTTTTTTTTATAAAATGTCGATTTACGATCTACGACGATGGATGTATACGCAAAAGGATTCGGAGGGATCGTTGACGCAAGAATTCAAAGACGGGCTTGAAATATTCATGTATCAGGCCGGAAATATGCAAACAACCCTCGAAAGCGGTAAGATGTTATGTCCTTGTCATAAATGCAAGAATACGAGATATACGCAAATTGAGACGGTGTGGAAGCATTTACTAAATAGAGGGTTTATGCCGCAATATTATGTTTGGTATCAACATGGAGAGGGTTTTGAAATGAGTACTACTAATCAAGCTGATTGTAGTAGTAATCAAGGTCATGTAGATTATGATCAGAGTAGTAGTTATCATCATGGTCATGATCAAGATCATGATAGGATGCATGAAATGGTCAATGATGCATTTCATGAAAAAAATGTTGATAATAGTGTTGAGGAACCCAATGTAGATGCGAAGCGGTTTTATGATATGTTAGCCGCTGCAAATCAGCCACTCTACGATGGATGTAGAGAAGGTCAGTCTAAATTGTCGTTAGCAGCTAGGATGATGACAATTAAAACTGATCATAACTTAGCTGAGGTTTGCATGGATGATTGGGCTGATCTTATTAAAGAGTATTTGCCAGATGATAATTTGGCTGCCGAAACATACTATGAGATACATATGTTGGTGTTTAGTCTTGGGTTGCCTTCTGAGATGATAGATGTATGTGTTGACAATTGTATGCTGTTTTGGAAAGATGATGATAAGCTGCAGGAGTGTCGATTTTGCCAAAAGCCGAGATTCAGGCCACAAACTTCTGGGCGTAGTAAGATATCGTACCAACAGATGTGGTATCTTCCTATAACTGATAGATTGAAACGATTGTATCAATCTGAAAGGACAGCTGGATCGATGAGGTGGCATGCAGAACATTCGCAGATTGAAGGAGAAGTGACTCACTGATCAGATGCAAAAGCTTGGAAACACTTTAACACGGTACACCCGGAATTTGCTAAATTTAAGCGAAATGTGTATCTTGGCCTTTGCATTGATGGATTTAGTCCATTCGGTATGTCTGGTAGGCAATATTATTTATGGCCAGTAATCTTAACGCCATACAACCTTCCTCCAGATATGTGCATGCAAATAGAATTTTTATTCTTGAGTATATTAGTACCTTGTCCGAAGCATCCAAAACGTTCCCTTGATGTGTTTTTGCAGCCTCTCATACAAGAGTTGAAAGAGTTGTGGTATATAGGAGTTCGTACATACGACTGTTTGAGGAAGAAAATTTTTACGATGCGTGCGGTGCTTATGTGGACAATAAGCAACTTTCCTGCATACGTGATGCTATCAGGCGACGCATGGGATGTTATCTTGTCCGTATTGCCTCGATCGGACATATGCGTTTCAGCTGAAACATGGTCGAAAAACATGCTGGTTTGATTGTCACCGTCAGTTTCTACCAATCCACCATCCATATCGGAGAAACAAGTGACTGTTTAGGAAGAACAAAATCGTGCGTGTCCCCCCACCAGTGTATTTATCTGGGAAGATCTAGGAGCGCAAATAGATCATTTTGGGGGACTAGAAACTGTGAATCGTGGGGGAAATTGGCACACTCCAGCTAATATGCCTGATGGATACGGGGTGAATTACAATTGGCACAAGAAACACATTTTTTGGGAACTTCCATACTGGAAAGATCATCTGTTGCGACACAATCTTGATGTCATGCACATTGAGAAAAACTTTTTTGATAACATCATGCATACGGTGTTAAACGTGACAGGAAGAACCAAAGACAGCGAAAAGTCAAGGTGGGACTTGCCTGAATTTGCAACAAAAATGAGTTGCATATTATGAGCAATGGGAAATCACCAGTTCCTATATTTTGGTTGGGTGCCCAACAAAAGGCAGCATTGTTCAATTGGGTTTCATCTGATGTGAAGTTTCCTGATGGATACGTATCCAATCTGGCTAAATCTGTTGAGACAGGACAAAAGTTTTCAGGAATGAAGAGTCATGACTGCCACGTGTTTATGGAATGATTACTTCCTTTCGCATTTGCCGAACTACTTCCAGGAAATGTGCAATTGGAGGTAAGGGAGACATCAGCATATCACAAATAATTTGTTCAAATATATATATTGCACTATATAATTTTGGTGTTGCAGGCATCAGAGCGTTTTTCCGGGATCTTAGTACACAGACGTTGTCAGAAGATGTAATTGCACGATTGGATGCTAATATTCCAATATTGTTGTGCAATCTGGAGAAGATATTCCCGCCGGCGTTTTTTGATGTTATGGAACATCTTCCCATTCATCTCCCTCACGAAGCAAAACTAGGCGGGCCTGTTCAGTTTAGGTGGATATACCCATTCGAGCGGTTCATGAAACATTTAAAGGGAAAGGCTAAAAATCTAGCGAGAGTTGAAGGATCAATTGTTGCGGGAAGTTTGACCGAAGAAATTTCACACTTCACTTCATACTATTTCGCTACGAAAGTCCGCACACGCAAACGGAAACCCCAACGATATGATGATGGTGGTGTGGGAAGAACTTATGCAGTAGAGGGTGTCCCAGACATCTTCTCACCAATCGGTCGTCTTGGTGGAAAAGTTAAAGAAGTTTGGTGGTCTAACGAGAATGACAAGCACAACCCACATACGTACATCTTCCTAAATTGCGAGGAAGTGGAACATTTCGAGAGGTAATGTGACAATTTAATCATCCACTATTAATTTAATATAATATATAAAGATAAAGGTGTTAATTTCAATCTATATTTTGCAGTTTATTTGTTAGTCAGGTACGAGAATGCATTGAAAGCGTTTCAGATGATGAAATAAACGATCGTAAAGATCATCACTTTTCTAAGTGGTTAAAGACGCAAGTAAGTTTACGTAATAAAATAAAATTCATTAAGTTTATTGATGCTCGATCTAACATGCACACTTCTCGATATGTGTGTCTTTCATAGGTGGATCATGACGACCCCGAATATCCAATATGGTTTCATGAGTTAATACTAGGCCCCCTCGGGAAAATAAAGACTGCGCCCATGTATTTCACCCGGGGTTATGTGTTTCATACATACAAATACGGCGTTCGGCGGGCAACTACCAACTACGGAGTATGTGTTAGGGGTGAAATAGATTTTTATGGGGTTTTGCAAGAAATAATCGAAGTGGAGTACCCCGGCTTGGTTAGTATGAAATGCGTTATCTTCAAATGTGATTGGTTCGATCCAACAGTCGGTCGAGGGGTGCGAATTAACAAATTTGGTGTGGTAGACGTCAACAAAGCACGGCGATACAACAAGTTTGAACCATTTATCCTAGCATCACAAGCAGAACAAGTAACGTTCGTGCCTTATCCGCGAGTTCGAAACACTGGGCCCACATGGTTATCGGTTATTAAAATAGCTCCAAGGGGTAAAATTGTTGGTGTTGACGATCTTCCAATGCAACAAGATTCTTGTTGTGACATTGCAGAACGAGAGATTATGGAGAACGTCTGTTAATTGATCCCCGCAACAAGGAACTTGAATATCTACCTGACGACACTGAACAAGAAGGCGATTCCGATGAGTTTGATGAGAGTGACGATTCTCAACCTGAAGATGATGAATCCAATGAAGTTGATGAACCGAGCGGAGATGATGATTCTAATTGATTTATATATATGTAATTGCTCTTATTTTTATTTGTATAATAAAACTTGAAGATTATGGGCGGATCTCGGCATATGACCGGAGATAATCGGAGATGGGATCGTTAGGTTTCCCGTAGGTCGAATATTAACCAAACCCTGGTATTTATGGTTTGGGAAATATTAGACCTACGGGGGTCCTTTCGATCTCATCTCCGGTTATCTCCAGTTATCAAAGTACGACGGCTTTACGACGATTGAAGACACAATCGTCGTAAATTCGACGTAATACTTACGACGATGTTACGACAATGTTACGACGAATCCATCGTAATGTCGATGGTAAATTACGACGACAGTACGACGAATCCATCTTAATAGGGTTTTGATTTAGGGTTTAGGGTTTACGGTTGATGATATGTTGTATATGTTTTGTTTTGCATCAATTACATTGTTTTACATAAGTTTTCGATTCGTAGTATACGTAATACAAAAATGATTAATATTTTATATTTCATGCATGTTACAAATGAACTTATAAGAACGAATGTTATACACTATTATGTAAGATAATGAATTTTAACAAATATTATATTCAATCGTCGTTATTGATTGTATTGTTTACTATGAGAAGTTTTTGATTACCAAATATACTTCCTTAATACAATATGGTAATGTGTTTAGTGTTTAGGGTTTAGGGTTTAGATTTTATATTTCTAAGATTGCGACGATTTTACGACGGATCCGTCGTAAACTCGACGGCAAATTACGACGATATTACGACGGATACTTTTACGACGCGATTACGACTAATGTGTTAATTTCGTCGTAATACTCAATAGGGTTTAGGGTTTAGGGTTTAGGGTTGAGTATAGGTTGTAAATGTTTGATATTTCATCAATTATATTGTTTTACATATGTTCTCGGTTAGTTTTTTAACATAATACAAAAATGATTAACAATTTATACTTCATGCAAGTTACGAAGAAACTTATCGAACGAATGTAATAGAGAAGTAGGAGGAGATAAGGAAATTTAGTATTTGTTAGAATGAAGTGTCATTATTGATTATATTATGTACAATGAAAAGTTTTTGATGTACAAATTTACTTCGTTAATTCAGCACGGTTATGTATGTTAGGGTTTAGGGTTTAGATTTCTTATATTACGACGAATTTACGACGGATCCGTCGTAATGTTAATGGTAATTTACGATGATTTTACGACGGATCCGTCGTAAACTCGTCGTAACCGGAAATTAATTTTGCCGCGTTGTTAATTTTTTTCTATTGGTTTACTGTACGGTTTCATGAGTTACGACGATTTTACGACGGATCCGTCGTAAAATCATCGTAAATTACCATCGATTTTACGACGGCCACAAAATCTATATAACCCAGCGAGATTTCTCTCCTCATCGCTCACAATCTTCTTCTCTCTCTCTCTACCGTGACTCTCTCTCTCTAAGCCAAGCTAAGGTAATTTTTTTTATTTGTTTAGTTTAATTATATAATTTTAAATATTAGATAGGATTATCATTATTAGATAGGATTGAAATTATTAGTTAGGATTGGAATTAGATAGGATTGGATTATATTTTTGATAGTCGTTTCTTATTTTTTAGATATGGGGCCACGTAAGACTCACTATCAGGCATTTATGTCCCGTCATCGTCTGCCACTCCGTCTTTGGGTCCGGACACCGGGCCCACCCCACATATGCCTACTGCACCTCCACCTGCAGCACCTCGACCCATTTTGCCATATGCGGGATTGACGGTCGAAGACATTTTGCAGTCGTAGGGTCATCATCTTTTATCCCGTTTAGATCCACTCCGCCCGCCCAACACTTTTTGGTACGTACAATTTTTTTTTTTTTTTTCATTAATATATATATATATATATATATATGTTGTTAACTGATAATTATATTTGTATATTTCAGGTTTAAGGAGGACAACAAAGTCGGACAGAGTGTGTCTAACACCATCAAGGCCTACTTCGACGAGCCCCACTACAATTGGTCGGCCGTTCCTGGCGACTTCGTTGAGACGTGGTTCAAATGTTTCGCGGTAATTTTTTATTTTATTTTTATTATTATCTAATTTTATTTAATTTAATTCAATTTAATTTATTATTTTCTAACTGTTTTCTTGTTTTTATAGCAAAAATGGCACTGGGATGTTGCGATCAACGAGACGGTGAAGACGGAGTTTAAGGAGAAGGGAAAACTCCGGCTCAACAATACCGTCTCCGATTGGAAGCGGAAGTGGGAGGTTGCCGGCGATGAGGCGAAGCCCCCGTACATGTCTTTCGAAGTCTGGAATGGTTTGAAGGCAAACTGGATGAAACCGCAATCGCAGGCGGTGGCTGCTAAGTGTTCCGCTTCCCGGAACACTATCGGTCCAGACGGTCGTCGGGCGGTGTTGCCACCTACTTCAGGTCAGACGTCATTTGCGGGAAGGCGTCTACAAATGGTATGATTTTTTTCCTTATATATATTTTTTATGCTTTTTAACTAATTAAATTTAATCTTTAACCGTTAATTTTTTAATCTTTATTTTGTAGGCAAACGGAGGCGCACTTCCTCCGATGACTAGAGTTTTTGAGGAAACTCACAAAAAGAAGGACTGTTCTTTTGTGGATCCTCGAGCGGAGCAGGTCTACAATGACGTACATGCACGGATCGAGGAGCTATCACCTGGCGGTAGCTCGGTCCAGTCCAATGCCGCTTTGACCACAGCCCAGATGGACGAGATATTTGAAGAGGTAACAAATATCACATTATATTTTTACTAAATTATTTCGTATTCAAATTTATTAATTTTAATTTATTTTTTAGGTTGCTCCGAAGAAGAAGGGCAGAGTTTTAGGTTTGGAATCGATTCGAGGTAGTTTTGTTGCCTCGGCTTCCGTACCTCACGACGATCCGGTTGGGTTGAGGAACGAGTTGAACACCGCCAATACCGAGATCAACAGTTTGCGTGCGAAGCAAGCGGAAGACCATCAGCAAATCTTTGGATTAGGTAAGACGATCCAAGGATACGATACTCTGTTTGAGCTTCTAGCCGTGGATAATCCCGTATTGGCGGCAGCGCTAAAAGAGCAACAAACATCGACGTCGAGGAATCCGGTCGCGGATCGGGTATCGGACGTGATTAACCGCACCGACGAGGAGCTTTTGGCAGAGTTTGGTCTTAATAATTAGGATTTTCTATTTTGTAGTTTCGGATTTTATTTTGTATTTTCAGATTTTTTTTATAAAATTTTAATTTTAATTATGATTTATTTTTAATTTTCAAATTATTATAAATATAATTTTATTTAATTTAAAATTAATAATTAAATAATTTAAATTAATAATTAAATTCGATAGCTCGTCGTAATTTCGTCGTAAATAATTCTGTCGTAAATAAAACCATCGTAAAATCGTCGTAAATAATTTCGTCGTAATTACGTCGCAAATAAAACCGTCGAAAATAAGCGAAAGGGAATGGAAACAAGAGCCTTAAAAGAGTCTAGGTTGGTCGAAATACTTATGAGGCTACCATGGTTCGTTTGTGAGAAGTATGTCATTCCGAGCCCACAGAAAATTCTAAGTCTGGGGGAATGACATGAAACTTCTGTTTTTGGATAAAGGAGGAAGTGCAACATTTTTTACGCAAGAAGAAGTGACTGGAAGTTGTGATGATCAATAGGTTCTTCCTCTCTTGCTGTTTTGCATAACATCTCGCACCCTCAGGTAAAATTACGGTAACCCGAAACACTCTTAACCTCACCTCTAAATGACTTAAATACCTATCATCGATTGTCTTGGTTTAATCCTTTTGATGAGAAACCCACGCCTATACTTAATGAATGTAGAGAGCTAGTTGACCTGATTTTTGGATTTTGAAAGTTTATATTTCGTATGACGGATACCGTGGACTAGTGTTACGGGAACATATAGTGAGAATTTTCTAGGCTAGATTGCGATTGATGTAGTTCGGTGGTTATGGTTTAGAAGGACGGTCTCTGAGATTCCCAGTTCCCGATGATTTTTGTTTGATCTTTCCAAGCTTTGGTTTTGTTTTGTTTGAGGACAAACAAAGTCTTAAGTCTGGGGGAGTTGATAACATTTGGGTTTTGACCATTTTTTATGGATTACTTTCATATTATTTTGCAGGTGTTTTAACTCCGTTTTCAATAGTTTTCAAATGATTTCCATGTTTTAGTGTTTTGAAATACATTTCAAGTAACTCGGAGTAAAAAAGTGCATTTCGGAACAAAAGTACGTTTTTGGATAAACTCGAACCGTCAGAAGTCTTGCCATCATAGGAGGTCTTATTACCGTCTGATCATCACCAAATTTGGACACAACAAAGTAGAGACAACCAGCTTTCAAATAAAATTGGATTGGGGACAATCCAATGGCTGTATCCTAAAATATACCCGAAGCACCGAAGACCGACGAGGCTGCCGAGAAGCAGACAAGCAGTCCACCGCGGGTCGAGAGCTCCCACCCACGGCCAAATACCAGTTTGCCACTCTTGGAGAGCACGGACCCGCGGCCAGAGCCCAGTTTGCCACTCCTGGAGAGCACAGACCCACGGCCAAGCCAAATTCGCCTAATTCAAGTCGTTTCTTCACCCGGGGCTAAAACCATATTTTTCCGTCAAACCCTAACTCGACTAAAACGAGTTGAAGACCTATTTTTACTTATTTTACAGACTCAATTATAGAGAGAGACCAAAGAGATTAGTTTAGAGATTTTTGTCGCTTTCTTTTGTTTTTTGCAAGACTTTTGTTTGTTACTTTCGAGATTGGTGGAGAGGTGTGATAGTAGACTTTTTGGTGTCTAGATCAATTACTCAATATACATTGTAGTATATGAGGTATCGAATCCAAGGGTTAAGTTTCAATCACTAGAAATACATAAATCTTCTTAAGTTAAGCTAACAAATGTGGTTTTAGTTTTCTAGCAACCTAAATGATTCAAATTAAAAGCAAGAACACAAGTAAACGAATGCTAAACGAGATTAGAAAGATAATAAAGACAAGCTCTTGGATGGGGTTATGGATTTGGGGTCCTTTCATGATCTATCTAGATGTCAATACACACAAACAAGCATTTCCCTTAGCCTAGAACACCTAAACAAGCTTAAGCCATTCTCATGGTCTTAATTAATTTGCTAATCACTAAATCAAGAACAAAGTCTCGTTAGTGATAAGATGATTAGCAAGCATTAAACATAGGTTCCAATGGCCCTAATACTCGTTAGACAACTACTTTCATAGGCTAAGCAAGCAAAATCTCTTATTTAGATATTTGGGGAATTTCATCGAACACCTTGTGTGCATGAAATTCCCTATGATATAGATTAGCTATCTCTAGCCTAATCTAGCATTATGAACACTAAATAAGAGAGGGAAGATGTAAATTAAGCCCTAGACATCCTAGATCTATCACGAAATTCCCCTAATCTATCTCATCCATGAGCTCTAAAACGAAATACTCACTAATCATGAATAACACACCAAATCTCATGAAAGAGGTAATGTTAATCATGATTAGAGAATATGAATGTGAAAGATTAGAGATAGAACACAAGATATAAATGTAAACTTGCATAAAAAGTGTATGATCTCTCTTAAAAATCACAAGAACAAGGTTTTTCACTTAGAAAAGAGATTAGAAAAGAGATTAACTAAGAAAATAGGGGTTTTGGGCTTAAAAAGTGAAAGGGAGCGAACCGGATCGACCCGGGACAAACCGAATACCGACCCGATTCAAAATGGGTCAAATATGGTCTTGAGTAGCTCAATACCGAGGTCACAACTCGGTATTTCACATTGGTATTGGACCTGGGTTTGTGCGGATGGTGGTGTTGTAGAATCTTCGGTAAACCTACGATATCTCCTGGAATACATGTCCAAATGGCCTCAAACCACCTCCTGTAGACAGCTAACACACTGGGCTATAACCTTTGTGAAGACCACCGAGGCTAATTTGGATTGGAAAGCATTTTTCCAGCCAATTCTTTCAGGCATGTCTGGTGACTTCGGCCAGACGGACATACGCTCAGTAAGATGGCCGTATCTAACGAACCACATATCCGAATGACCTGGACCACCTCCTATAGTCAGCTAAATCACTTGGCTACCACTTTTTTGAAGACCACATAAGCTAATTCGGAATGGAGACCCCTCTTTCGATAAGATCTTTCAGACACCTCGGGTGAGCTTGGCTGGTTTGGGTGAGAAACTGTCCTGATGGTCAATTCCGAAGTCACTCCTCGGTACAACATGTCGGTGCTAAGGGGATTTCCCTCCTGTTTCAATACCGACTTGTTGTACCAACTTGTGACGTCGGTATTGCTGCTTTGGTGAATACCGATGTCACAAGTCGGTGTTGGGCGAAACTGTCTCGGCAGGCGGACATGTCTTTAGTAATTTTCCCATAACTCCTGAAACTTACATTAGAATGATCTGATTCTAATATATATGGAAATCTAACTCACTCCTCTACAACTTCCATGAAGCCCGTTGAAGCTGATTCAGATCGGATATCCTTCGTTCAGCCACATCTTTCCGGCGTCTCGGATGGACTTTGCATTCTACTTTGGCCCATTTCTCCAATCATCCCAAATGTCTCCAAAATACCTAGAAACACTCCAAATGAATGCAAGAACTCACTAGGACCTAATGCAAATGTCCTAAACTCTAAATGAGACCTAAATGCAAGACAAAACCGTGATTATTCATGCAAATGGCACAAAACTCTAAGTAAAATGTATGCTAAAACATGTAAAATGCATGAATATCAAGGTGCTCACTGGACTTTGTTTTTAAAATCGTGAGGCTCCTTCATCAATCTCCTGCAATTTATTTAATCATGATTTTTATCTCAACTATGTGTGAGTAGTTTAGATTGTTGGGTTTAAAGATTATCGAGGGGAATTCTATGTTCGATAAGGATTTCACTCGGTAAACCCTAGCCGATTTCTTGAGATCTTTCTTGTGAAAAGTTGTTAATCCATGAATCTAGTGTCATGAACTAGAGGATGATAAGGTGAGTTTAGAACCACGAAAGTGTTGCATCTAATCACCAGTAAACTGCATCCACAAGGCATGTGCGTCGTAAGATTTCGAAAGTTTACTTACGGAGTGCCGTGAACCTATGGACCAACTAGAAAATCACAATCTTACGCGCGGCCAGAGGTGAAAGCTACTGGTCGAGTGAATAGATTGTAGGATGTAGGTTGTACGGGAGTAGACTACATCATTATTCGGTCCTGTTCGTAGAGTTATAATCTAGAAACATCGGTTACAAACGAGCTATGTGCCGTTTGATTGAATCAAGTATACCCCGAGATATTCCTCTCGACCCAGCAACGTTTTAGAATAGTTACAACTGTCTCTAGTAGTGTAGTTTATCAATAGAGTCTGTAGAAATAGTTTAGTTATCGATTTAATTATGTTTATGTTAATAGTCGATTTTATTAGGTATTAGATTAGTCTTAGAATTTTTTAGAATTAGGTTTAGAGTCTCTTAGTGTTAGATTAGAAATTAGATTCCCCTAGATTAAAGTAGTCATCGATTTCCTTAGAAATAGTTTAGTAGAAATTTTCTGTTTTTCGTTCTTTACAATTCTAGTTACAAAAACCCTATAAAAATATATTCGTTCTAGGTTTATTTACTATACAGTGTCTAAGGTCTCATAGAACAACACCCTCTCCCTGTGGATCGATACCTCAAGTACTACAACACACATATGTACACTTGCAGGCTTTACGACTTATAAATTTAAGAACTGAATTTTCAGAGACGAATCGGATTCACATAAATCCCAATCACTAACTTTACTCTGTTTCACCCCAGTAACGATATCGTATCTTGGCTTCACGTTGGCCGAAAAGAACCAAGGCTTTTGCGCGGTAATGTTTACTGAGAACAACTCCTCAAATATCGGATTAGTTATCTGGATATCACACTCTTTTCCAAAGCTAAGGATTCCAACAATATTTATGACCGTAGCCGGTTTATAATACCCATATAACTAACTCTGCAGCAAAAATCAAAGACCACAACTCCTAAATTAGTCCTCGTAAACATATATGTAACCCTTGGGGGGGGGGATTCCAAGGTCGGTGATTCTTTCTTTGAAATAAACAAATAATTCCAGTTGGAGCATCGCACAAGTGAAGGGTTTCCTCAATCGAGTCTTCCGTAGAGCGAGTCGAACTGACACTAGCCGGAGTAATTAATCTTCGCCTTCGTCCTTGAACGTTTCTATCTTCCTCTGTGACCTAATAAACCACTTCCTCATTACGGACCTGGGCGATCACCACCTCGTCATCAACTCGAACAACAATTCCTTCTTCAAACTGAAGGTGAGCTTGAGTTTCTTGACTATCTCTATATACTAACTTGGAAGCTTCAATCAAAGCTTGACACATTCTCGGTCCGGCCTCATCATGACGGGAGTTGTGGCAGATTAATTGCTCGATCACCGGAGTACACTCACCAGATGAATCTGAAGTGTTTGATGAGCTAAGAAGAAGTTCGAGGGGAATATTCGAATTTCTGGGAGGATCAACGCGATTGTTAACAGATTCGGGAGACAGATTGTGATCCATTTGATCCAAATTGAGGAAATTTAAGAGTGAATCGAAGAACAACAAAGAACACGATGAAGATCTGCCGGAAAATTTGAAGATCTTCAAGCAGATCGGAGAAATTACACCATAAAATACTAAGGATACGACAATGACTTACCGATATCACAAAGATATTCAAAACAAGAGAACTAATTTCGAGAGAGAAACGAGAGAAACACCTTTATATAGCAGGCGTGAAGTAAAGAATAAGAAGAGTCGAAGAGAATATACTGAAAGAGAAGCAATTATGACGACTCCTCGAATTCAGCAACGATTGAAGATACAAATTTTCAAAAAGATTCGCCAAACTCCGGTCGCTTTACGCTGTCGACGCGAGTTTTGCTAAGGCATCCCATCAATATTACCGATTTCAGTTTATACCGAGCTAAATGATTTTTTTTCATGAACTTCGCCGAACTCCTATAAGTACTCCTTCACCGAACTTTGGGAGGGGGGGGGGGCTTATTGTTAGTGGTAAGCTCCTCCGATTTAACCTGGTTTAAACCAAGATCGACCCAATTGATTCCAGTCGACGACAGTTTATAACCGCCAAAAGGATCAGCCAAACTCGGATCTGTTATCCTCATAGCCCATTAAGCCCGACTTCACTAATTCGGCACCAAGTTTCAAAATACCGGGAATATTTCCTTATCACTTCCGAGTAAAAAGGAAATCTCGCCGAAGAAAAAAGAAGTTTGCCCTTATTAAATCTGAGAAGAAAAAGGAAATCATGATAATTCAACACCGTATTTTTACCCATTTTACGGTCTATTTTAGAGCACTTTAATAAGTATTTCACTCTCTTTTATATGTTTTTATTATGGTTTTTGCATATTTGTAGTTTCAAAACTATTTTGATGTTACTTATGCTTGCAAATTGGAGAAAACCCAGATTTTCGGCTCAGAGTCAAACCGTCAAAAGTTCGACTGCAAAAGAGGTTATTCTCACCGTCTGATCCAGCCCAATTTTGGAGATATTCAAGAAGGACCAGACACATTTCCATTTCACCTGATATGAGGACAATCCAACGGTTCAATCAAAAGGTACATGTAGATCAAGAAGTCCCATTCGGCTACCCCTAAAGCAGCTCCACCCGCGGCCAAGAGGCAGTTCACCACGGCTAGAAGCCCTCTACCCACGGCCAAGAGGCAGTTCGCCATGGTCAGAAGCCTTATAGCTTGGACTTGCGGCCAAAACATATTTCGTCCCGTAAGCCCATTTGCAAGCCCGTTGAATCCCGTCAAGTCCAACTTTAGAGCAATCCTAAAGACTGACGAAATTAGAGCATAAGACCTATAACTATTTCGTGTGCTTCTTTTGTACCACCTTTAGTTTACTTTTTGCACCAAGTTTTTGTTTTTAGTTCTTTGTTTAGGGAGATAGAGATTTCTCTTGAACCATTTTTGTTTATTTCTTATCTATTGATTATGCAATTCATAAACTTGATTTTGTCTTGAATGGTTATGTACGAGTAGTTTAGTCGTTGGGTTTAAAGGGATCATCAAAGGGGATTCACATGTTCGATAATGATTTCACGAGGTAAACTTAGCCGTATTCTTGAGCTCTTTCCTATAGATTTGTTGTTAAAGCATGGGTCATGAATGATAAATGATTTTTGTTAAGTTCATATCAATTCCTCTAATGCTTGTCATTGTAGCATAAGAGGTGTCAATCCATAGGGGTTAAGATTAATGCACTAGGAATGCATGAAACTTCTTAATCTAGAGTAAATCTTTTTGGGTTTTTATGTTTTTAAACTAAGAAAGTCAAATGCAAGAATTAAAACAAGTTAAAAGCATTGGACCATGGGGTTAACTATCATGAGAATGAGCTAATAATCAAAGAATGATGACAAAGACTGAATTAAACACTATCTTAGAACATGAAATTCACAAATATGACTAATCTATTCTCATTGCACTAATCATTTCACTAATTACCTAACTGACATAAACTATCGTTTGTAATTAGATAATCAATGAGCATTATTAATAAACAATTCCAATTCGTTCACTAAACATCCTAAACATCAATTTTCATTGGCTAGGATATGTAAAGCTCATAAAATGTTTAGTTCAAACAACTCAAAACTAGTGTTGAGATCAACCTAAATGAAGGATCTAACAAGATGCAACCCAAATCATCATCATTTATGATGCTAATGCACACAATCTATGATATTTCTTATGTCTAGAACACTTGAATAAGATTAATTCATTCTCATGATACTAATCTCTTTGTTAATCACTTATTCAAGATCAAGTTCTCATTTGTGAAAAAGTGATTAACAAGCATTAATAACAAGTTATATTAACCAAAATACACCTTAGACATCCATTCTCATGGGCTAATATATGTAAATCCCTTATTTAATTGTTTGAGGAATTTCATCAAACACCTTGTGGGTGCAAAATTCCCTATGTTCTAGATAAGCTTTCTCAAGATAAATCTAGCCTTAATAACCCTAAATAAGAAAGGAAAGAAAGGATCTAGAACCTAAGCATCACAAATCAACATTAAAATCATCCTAATCTAGCATAACCCATGATCCAATTAAAAACTAATTCTTAAACATAGAGAAAAGCAAAAGAAAAAAGATAAACAATAAGTTAAATGATAAAGTTTGAAGAATACTTCACTAGAGTAGCATGAGTGATGAAGATCCATCCAAAATCATCATAGGAAGAGTTTGTGATAAAAATCCAACTGTAGAAAGAAGAAAACTTGCTAAAAAAATTAGGTCTAAAGCCTTATATAGAAGTATGGGCCGAGTCCCAACACCTGGCGGTGGTTGGCCGGTGTTGATGGCCGGTGTTTATGGCCGGTGTTTATCATGTCCAAGATTCTCCTTGACACCTGGTGGTGACACCGGTCCACGGTTGGTCGGTGTTGGTCGATGGTCTCGCGCGCCAGACGGATACATACTTAGTAAATTCAAAATATCTCTTAAACCACCTATCCAAATGACTTGAAACTACCTCCAGACGACAAATAACTCAATTGTCTACGATTGTCATAAAGACCGTTGAAGCTAAATCTGAATGTAAACCTTACATCTGGCCAGATATTTCGTCAAATTTGGATGATTTCTGCATTTTCCTTTGTTCCATCATTCCAATCATCACCAAAATGTCTCCAAGTACGTAGAAAACATTCCAAATGATGCAAGACTCACTAGGACCTAATGCAAACTAGCTAGACTCTAATTTAGACCAAAACACTAACGAAATCCATGAAAACACATGCATGAGACTCAAAATACTAAGTTACATATGCATGATATAATGAGTAAAATATGAGAATATCAACTCCCCCAAACTTATTCATTTGCTTGTCCTCAAGCAAACAAACAAGAACAAGAAGAGAAAGAGGTTTGAAGGTGGGAGCTCAAATCCAAAAACATCATTAAAAGAATTCAAAGCTCAATGTCCAAGTTGTTAGTTCTAGGATGCAATCAAACAAGTCTACTAAAAAAAAAAGCTACCCATATCCATTCCTACATGAATCAAGCCCTAACCTCAACCTACACAAGCATTCCTAATTCCAACCCTTTAACATTGATTAATGGTTTCTAGTGAATCATGTTCATGCAAGACAAGTGAATTCATTTGGCTACATGTATAGGTTTTGAGATAAAGATGATTTCAAACAACATATGGTTACTCCAATGTAAGGGATTTCTTTATGAAAGAGCAAGCTTTAGCAAAATGTTAAGAGTAAAAAGCAACTGATGCATACAAGGATAAATCTACATCTACCCATTGCCCCAATTGTCTTTAACTCCTAATCCTAAACCCATCAAGCTTTTCTCTTATACTACCCTTTTTCTTTCAATCATTTGACTTTTATGTCCACCACTTTCCTTTTCGTTCCTTCTTATTCTCACTTCGGGAGTTGTCTTTCTTCATGCTTGACTCATGGTATGGTGTTTTCACTTCATTTCTATTAGTTCTTCTTGCTGACTTCTTGTCTTGCCTCCTTCCTCATCATTTTGATGTTTTAGCCATCTTTTTGGCTTTTTTTCTTTTCTTTCAAACACTTGGAGGCTAATTAAAATGATTAGAGCTATTTCACAACTTTTCTACCAACCATATAATCTTTACATTCTCCCCATCTTTACCTTTTCATTCCTTTGGTCTCACTTCTCATCTCTACCACATTCTCATCGATTATGCATTTTCATTCACACCTAATCCTAAAACTTCCCATCCTAACTAGCTTAGCCAAGTCTAGCTCTTGATGTTGAGCTTGATCTACATGGAAACCTATCCTTGTCTCCCTAAACTCAATATTTTTTGCCAAGCTTGCTCGAAAAATTAGGCCTTGCATTCACACACTAAAGATTAGAGGCTTGACAGGAGGGTAGGTTAAAGGTATGATTAATCGTTCCAATGGAATCGGCTATTTGAGCTAACTGTGAAGTGGATAAGAAAGCCCAAATATGTGTATGGTATCCATGAATTCACTATGAAATACATAAACATGATAATTAACGTGTCAAAATTAAGGTTCTCACTTAAGTAGGGTTTGTCTTATTCACAACTTGATTCAGCTAAGACAAGAGCAATGAAGCACAAGATCCAAATAGGGTTCAGCCTTTGGATTTTTCATTGTTACAGCCTTGATTCTGTAACAATGGTCACTTAGAAGCAAGGTCAGATCAAAAGATTCAAGAAAAAGATCATAGTCTAAGACAAAGATTTGACTCAATAAAACAACGAATGGCTCAAAACTGGACTGCTTCTAAGAAAAACAAAAACAAAGTCAGCGACTACCTCCCCCAGACTTAAACAACAATGTCCCCAGTGTTATCTAGCCTAGAGTTGGCGAAAGAAAATCAAATGGACCAAGTAGAATGTGAAAAATCAGAAACCGTACCTTTATAGGGTATCGATCGATACTGGCAGGTATCGATCGACACCAACTGTATGTCGACACACTGATTAAAAATCAGGGGTGTCGAGTCGCTTAACCAGAGAAAGCATTACATTGTGTTAGATGTTAGCACTGTTAGGAACACTCAAAAACAGGTTAAAAGCAACATGGTAGATCAAACATAAATCCAAAAAGTTTAAATTGAAAAACAAATACTGACATAAGTTCAAATGCAAATACAAACGTGAAGATAGAGAAGACTAATCATGCGTCTCCTCAGAATCACTCTCATGGTCAGCAGCAGCAGCGGTATGTGAAGGTCCAGGCTGGGACGATGGATCAGCATCTGTGTCAGTCGTGCAACGACAGCGAACAGCAGCCCAGATGCTCTTCATCCTCGCTATCATCAATCTCTGGAAAGCAGCTGGCTCCATCGGGACGTTCGTGTCCTCAGGCCACTGTGGCTCAGGAATATGTGGGCATGATGCAGCCTGTGTATGTCCTCCCTGACGTGCAGTAGATGGGATGTCAGCAGCAGGTGGACGAACATGTCGTCTAGTCGCATGAATCGGAGTCAACAGCGCTGCAGGATGCTCAAAACGAAGCAGAGCAGGATCTTCAGATATGTCTGTCATATCCCTGTCAGGTAGCTGCACCAGAAAGCTCCCATCAGATCTACTAAGAATCCACTTCCTCCCGGTCTTCAACCACCTAAGGTTCCTCAGATGAGCCTCATCCATGAACCGACGCTTAGTCTCGATCCTGCAGCTCGTAGTACTGATCCTGAGGTGCTGGAAGATAGGTGTCAGAAGACTACCAACTGACTCCTTCTCCGTGCTCGTCCCCGTGAATGGTTTGGTCTTCAGAGAGACCAGATGATGCGCAAAAACAGCCCCAAGGTTAACATCCTCAAGCTCAGGCCAATCAAAATCTTGCTCAGGGATGATGTTTCTGACAGGGAGCTTAGCAGGTACATGCTGATAAGATGAACTCCCATAGTTCCTGACATACCCACTGTTCTGAGATGATCTCTGACCAAACTGATTTGAACCTCCTTGCTGCGAGTTATTGTTGAAGTTTCGGTTGTTGTTGAATTGATTTCTCTGACCCTGAAAACTAGAACCACCAATGTAGTTGACATCCTCTACCTCAACATCTTCAGCAAAGTGAACAGCCTTTTGCGTCTTGCCCACTAGAAGACTGTGCATAGAATCCAACTTAGCTTGAAAATCAGCAATCTGTGAGCCATCTATGTTACCAGCTAACTTCTTCCTCTCATAATCAGCATTCTTGGTGCTATTGCTAGACGCCAAGTTCTCAATCAGGACATAGGCTTCATCAGGATACCTGGTGTTGAAGTTTCCCAGCGACAATCTCCTCGACAACAGGAGCATGTGGAATGATGTTCCCCTCTCCATCCAGACGTTGCCCTCGAGCATTGCACAACTGACCCTCTTGGTCTCTGTAAGCACCAGCTTCATCTTGAACCAAAACCACCGGATTATTGTTCATCTCTGCTGGCTTCTTTGCTTTTCTGTTTGTGCGTTCCAAAAGTTCTAGCTGCTCCAATGACATATCAACTAGCTGAGTGCTCTTGTTCCTTCTTGTTTCGCGAATAGGCATACACCTGAAAACAAAGGCAAGGCACGTAAGTAACGAAAATACGATGAGTATCGACCGACACTTGGTGGTGCCGATAGATATCAACAAAAAGAAACGACGAGTATCGACCGACACTGGCTAGTATCGATCGATACCGACGAACTTAGTCGAAATTCTCAGACTAAAATCTAATGGCGAATTGAGTCCCGACAACGGCGCCAAATTTGATAAGCTCAAATTAATACCCTAAAAGTACTAAAGCTTTGTCGGTTGTAATACTTAGGGATTGAATCCACAGAGACTCACGAAAACAAACAATAGATTATCTAGATGAGAATTAAGCTAAGTGATCAATGATATTGAAAGCAAAACATAAATTAAACTGGTTGTAAGTTCGATTGGAGAAAGATAGGTTCAGGGTATTTCTCAGGAAATCAATGTATGCAAACAAACTAATTAAACAGGGTTCAGGTTGCGCACGGTTCTTGAACTCAAATAACTAAGATATAATTAACCAACTCTCGTTGCGAGAATTATCTAAGTCTAAATCCTAGAATTCCAAATCTCTTTGCGAATCCTAAATTCTAAACCAACTTTTAGTTCAAGTTTGATTTGTTCACAAAACAACTAAACCAAATCTCTTTGCGAATAGTTATTTTGCTCACCCTAGGTTCTATCAGGTAATTAATCGCACTCTCGTGCCTAATCAATTATCCTAAGATCTAAGTTCTAGGTGATCAATCAAGAATTAGCTTTGAAAACAACATATGGTGAAGAAATAATTCAGATTGTGAACCCTAACAATTAATTAACCTAGCATTCAAAGAAATCCTTTATGAGAACCCCTAAACCTAACAAGAGATCTACTCAGACATGGAAATTGAAACAATAAACATGTTTGAATAAATCATCAAATAAATAAATAGAAAGAGTAACAAGAGGGTTCGAAATCTTCTCTCGGACGAACAGAGTTTCAGACTTGTCTCCCTTCAAAAGCTCTCTCACAAAACCAAAGTAAAATAAAGCATAGGCATCAAACTGGCTGTAAAATCCTATTAAATAACCTAAATCATGTTTTGGAGCTTCTTATAAATAATAAAGTCTTCTGGGTAATTTTGCAATTCTTCAAATCTTCATAAGTTGCGACTCGTTGATGTGTCCATAATTTGCATAGTTTAAGCATGCATGTCATGTAGGTTTTAGATCATTTACCTGGATCTTCATGGCATTTCATACTTGTTTTGTCCTATTTAGAGTATTAGGAGCTGCATTAGGTCCTAGTGAGTCTTTTGCATGTCTTTGAGGAGTTTTCTAGGTGTTTGGAGACACTTGGTGGCGTTTAGAGATTTGGTGCTTAAAGACTAGAGAGGAACCATCCGGAATGTCTCAAAGAACCGATCAGACGAAGGCGATCCGATTTTATCCAACTCTTGGAGTCTTTATGAGAGTTGTATCCCGATGAGTCCTCTAAACACAGGAATTGGATTCATGCCATTCGGACACGGGACGAGGGAGTTGTCACAGTTCTCCCGAGACAGCTCCGCCGGGCCACTAGGATAAGTTACCGTACCGCCCCGGGATCATCCTCTTCACCTGTCCGGTGCTGGACTCTAGCTCGAACAGGGAAATTACCGGCTTCATGTGCCGGACCCAGACAAGCCGGTGCCAAGAGACAAAGCAAGACGAAGCTCTCATACCGGCCAACACATGGCCGGTACATGGATCCGGTATTGGAACTTCGCTTGTGCAGGGCAAATACCGGCCAAAGGTCACTCCCAACGCCGGCCAGGTACCAGCATCAAGACCCTCCATACCGGCCTGCACAAGCCAGGTACACTGACCCGGCGTCAAAATCTCACACCGAGCAAAAATCCATCCCGAGCAAAAACCGTCCCGACCAAGATTCAACCGACGATTTTTAATGTTTTTCAAGTTTCAATACCGGCCTCGTGTACCTCCCAACACCGGCCAGGTATGAAAGCTTCGACCAAAAGTCAACACTTCTTTCTTATGTTGACCCGATCAATACCCGGTTTGTTCCGGGTTGACCCGGTCAACTTCTTATCTATTTAAAAACTCAAAAACCCTAATTTGGAGGAATCCTCTTTTTGGTCTAAAAATCCTTTTTTCCTTAGAGAGAGTTCTTAGATTTTTGTAAGAGAGATCTTCTATTTTTATGCAATCTAGTAGTTGCTTTCATTGAATCTCTCCTTCTTATCTTCTTTTCTTGTTGATTATCCAATATCCATCCATGAATTCTTCTCTATGGTGTTTAGGATTAGATTATCTATTATCCTTCTTTGTTTAATGTTCTTAATGAGAAATCTAGCTTGAGAGAGTGGATTTAGATCATAGGCATTTCATGCACACCAAGTGTTTGATGAAATGCCTTGATCAATTATTCAAAGGATTTATGTTCTTAGCCTATGAGAATAGTTGTCTAAGACATATTTTTGGTTGATCTAGTTTATATTCTCAATGCATGTTGATTGATAATTCACAAATGAGAGTTTGCTAATGAATTTGATAATTAACATAGTGATTAGTGCCTTGAAAGAGGACTAATCAAGATTAGAGATCATTAACCTAGGGATAGTTTGTTAATGTGAATGAATGCCTTGGATCATGTTCTGGTTTCCTAATATCGATTACCCAATCTTAGGATTCGCTTTGCTTATTTGATTTACAACTTGTTCAATTGCTTTTGCTTGTTTCAATTTGGTTACTTAATCAAAAATCCTTAATTAGTTTAACTCATTTAGTGCCTTGCATTCTTGGTGCTTGAAATCATTTCCCAATAGGTTCGATAACTTCTTATGCTCAATAGGCATTTAGAGTAATTGATCTCTAGACTTGCAAAAGTCCTCTATCCATTTGGCGCCGTTGCCATATTAGGATTTGATTTTGACATTAAAATTTTGGTTCTTTGTGAGATCAAGCATTTTTCTTTTCTTTTGGATACTAATCTCTCTCTCAAGCTCTCTCTTGTAGGTACATGAACACAAGGTCTAGAGGCGAAGCAAATCTTGTTGAGCATAGGGACAACATTCACCTATTGGATCGTGCTATTAGAGCAAAAAGAGAGAGGGAACGGCTTGCACACCTTGCTAGGCTTGGTATGGAGCACGTGCAAGAACACCAAGCTCAAGAGCATGGTCAAGAACGTGGTAATGGAGACCACCAAGACCAAAACCCCCACGCCCACCATCCACAACCTCACGGCCCCAACCCAAACCCACCCATCTATCAAGCTCAAAACATTGTTGGCGAGGGTGATGCGGCAAATGCTCATTTCAACCGCCAAGGGATTCATGCACCACCGGTTAAATGCAATGACTTTGAGGTCAAAGCAAGCTTCATCAACATGGTGCAAAGTAACAAGTTTCATGGCCTTGCGGTAGAAGATCCTCTTGATCATTTGGATCACTTTGACCGTATTTGTAGCTTGACAAAGATGAATGGAGTGTCGGAGGATAGCTTCAAGCTAAGGTTGTTTCCTTTTTCTCTTGGAGACAAGGCAAGGCAATGGGAAAAGAACCTCCCCCAAGGTTCCATCACCTCTTGGAATCAATGCAAAACCGCCTTCTTTGCCAAGTTCTTCTCCCACTCAAGAACGGCCAAGATAAGGAACGAGATATCAAGTTTCACTCAAAGAGTGAATGAGAGCTTTAATGAAGCATGGGAGCGGTTTAGGAGCTATACATCGCAATGCCCTCATTATGGATTTTTGGATGCTTCACTCCTAAGCACTCTATACCGTGGAGCATTGCCCAAGATCCGTATGTTGCTTGACACCGCCTCTAATGGAATCTTCTTGGGCAAATAAGTGAATGAATCGATGGAGTTGGTAGAGAACCTTGCATTGAGTTTGAGCTTCTACTCTATGGATCTCAAGCTCCCTTGAAGCTCAATGAGGACATTGAGGAACAAGGTGGGAGAGTGACCCTTGAGAAGAATGAGGATGTGACCTTGGTTGAATACAAAGACTCACCTAACTCAACTAGGATCGAGCTTAAGTCTCTCCCCAAGCTTGGTAATCTCGTTAAATTCTCTATTGCTTGCTCTCTTGGTGATTTAGACATTGAGGATGCTTTGTGTGACTCCGGGTCAAGTGTGAATGTGATGTCCAATGAAATGCTCAAAAGTCTAGGGATAAGGACCCTCAACTATCATCCATCACCTATCACCTTTGGCGATGCTTCTTCGAGAAAGCCATTGGGTCTTCTTGAAAACTACCCACTCAAGGTAGGGAATTGCACAGTCCCAACCGACTTTGTGGTCATGGAGATGAGAAAGACCAACAAACTCCCTCTTCTCCTTGGAACACTGTTCCTCCTCACTACCAGTGCTAGCATGAACTTCAAAGAGCAAAGGGTAGTTCTCTTGAATGTGGATGATAAAGTGTACTACCCAATGAGGACTTCTTCCAATAAACTTTGTGGTACAATCACCATGAAGGATGATGAGTCTCAAGACGAAGAAATATTATATGTGGGTAGATGTGATATGGTTGAAGAAGCTCCACCCCCAAAGGTCTATGAAGAGGAAGAGAAGTCTCTTGAGAGAAAAGATTTGGGTTATGGTAATGACAAGGAAGCTTCGGAAGTTGACATGATCACTCGTTTGGAACCGATCCCTCCCACCACAATGGAGAAGGACGTTTAGGGTAGCAAGGGTGTAAAGAAGAAGAGAAAAGCCAAGGCTACGATGCGAAACGGATCGAGTAAGCATCATGGGTTTAAATCCGAGCCGAGCCAACCTTCTATGATGACTCTCACTCCTTGGAAGCAGAAGGATGGAGTGATTGAGTACAAGATCAAATGCAAAGGCCGATCCAAGCCCTTTGCCTCGGCCAAGGCAATCCTCACTCCCGAGCTCAAAGCAAAAGGAGAAGCCGGTCTTGAAAAGGTAATGAGCAAGGTGCTCAAGCTCGATCTTAAAGATCTGCCTTGGAGTGCTCACACTCCTCTCTCACCCGCCTAAAAGGGTAACCAACGTCAAACTTAGCGACGTAAAACAAAGTGCACTTGGGATACATTCCCATGTTTATCCTTGTATATATTCTTTCGCTTTCTAGTTTTATTTTGTGTTTCTTGGGGGTTTTTGTTCTTTTGGTTAAGTGGTTGCAAGGTCATTGATAGTAGAAAAGTGATGGCAAGGTAGCCAAGGGCGTTTGATGTTGGAAAGTTTATCAATTCTCCATGCTCTCCATTCACATAGTGGCACTCCTCCATGTAAGTATCTCTTTCCCTTTTAAAGTCTTAGCATATTATATTTTGTTTTGGGTCTCTTCTTTGAATTTATTTCACACCGGGACGGTGTGATTTAAGTTTGGGGGAGAGACCGGTATTTGACCTTGTGTTTTATGCTCTTATCTTCTATTTGGCACTTGAGTCTCATGCATAACATGCATTTTCAATAAATTTGAAAATTTTAGAACATTTAGGATTGCATATTCACTTGTAGGTGGTGTCTAGTGATATGCTCAAATTAATACCCTAAGATACTAAAGCAGTAGTTGTAGTAAGTGTAGGGGTCGAACCACAAAGACTCAAAGAAATCACACAATAGATTATATAGTACCGAATTAAGCTAAGTCAAAAGATGTAATTAAAAGCAGTGCAGAAATTAAAGGAGTTGTAATTCAATTGGGAAATATAGGCTCAGGGTTTTTCTCAGGAAATCAATGAATGCACATAAACTAACTAGCATGATTCAGATTTAGCACAGTTCTTGAACTCAAATCACTAAGATATAATTAACCAACTGTCGTTGCGAGAATTATCTAAATCTAAATCCTAGGAATTCCAAATCTCTTTGCGAATGCTAAAGTCTAAATCAGCCTTAAAGATCAGGTTTGATATGTTCACAAATCAATTAAACCAAATCTCTTTGCGAATAATCAATTTGCTCACCTAGGTTCTATCAGGTAGTTAATCGCACTGTCGTGCCTAATCAATTATCCTAAGATCTAAGTTCCAGATTCGTCAACCTAGAATTAGCTTTGAACACAACCTAAGCGAATAACTAATTCAGATGGTGAATCCTAAACAGATAATTAACCTAGCATTCAGAGAAATCCTTTATGAGAAAACCCTAAACCTAAAGTGGATCTACTAAGACATGGAGAATGAAACAATCAACATAACTGAATAAATCATCAATAGAATAGAAAGAAGGGTTTAGAGATCTGATCTCGGACGAAGGGAGATTCAGACTTGTCTCTCTAAAACCAAAGTAAAATCAAACACAGAAATAAAGCATAGCCTAAACAAGTGGCTGTAAAATCCTATTTCTAACCTAAATCACGACTTGGGGTCTTCTTGTAATTATTAAAGACTTATGGGCACTTTTGCAATTCTTCAAGTCTTGGAAAACTCGCGGGTCGTGTCTTGCTGCGATGGGTATCGCTCGATACCAGGGGGTATTGATCGATGCTTCTCGTGAAATCAGGTACTCAGCAACACGACTTCAGCTCTTTCTCCAAACTACTCCAGAAAGCTCCAATAATTCCAATAATGCTCCAAACGTGCTAAGACCTGTAAAAGACTCTAAAATACTACAAAACACTAGAAAGATTCTATAAAAAGGACTTATATCATGGCTTAAATAGGGTAAAAACCATGATATATCAACTCCCCCAGACTTAGCCTTTGCTTGCCCTCAAGCAAATAAAAGACTAAACAGAGAAAGATGTTTGAAAACGTAGAGACTCACCTGTTTATGAACCATCGAAATGACCTTCTTTCCAAGTACCCAAATGTCACATAACCAGCTTTCGATCTAACCACCATGTACTTCTCCGTAGACATTCGCGGCTTTTCCAGACTCCATACATTATCCCACAACTTTGTTCAAGTAAAACCTTCATCGCCAGTTTTATCGCTGCAGTTAATGTTCAAGAACTTTCTAGATTCTTTACCAGACAATATCATGACAAGGAACCACCCTTTTTCACACTTTTTGTATCAATTTCTCTCCCCCTGACTTATTCCTTATTATGTTCCATTTTTTTTTATTTTCAGCTTTGCATATACACATCAAGGTATGAGACGCGAGTATTGATGGTGTTTGCCACCAAATCCCCGGTTCTTCCCTCTCTATGTATCAAAGGATGTGGGCGAAGAATGGCATCATAGGAAAATCCTAGCCTCGCTTCCAATCCTTTGTGTGATCATTCCCTCTTAAGTAGAATAATGGGATCGCTGGAAATTTTCCTAACCCTCTACTCAGAAGAAAATCATTTCAATCTTTTATGCTCTTATTTATCAACTTATAACAGGGGAGAGAGATACCATAACACTAAACACATGGGTTCCTTTATCAGATATGAATGATGAATCAAGCTCCAAAAACACTAACCACATTGATGAAGTGCAAAAATTTGGCTCAGGCTTCAGAAGAACTCTGCTGGAGACATGGATGTTTTCTAGTCAACTGGTCAGTCCTTGGATTTTTCATTAGTCGATCTAGAACCGATCCTGTAACACAGTGCACTCAAAAACAAAATCAAATCAATAGGTTCAAGCACATGATCATCATCTCCAACAGGTTTTGGCTCAATAAAACAATTTTGACTCGATAAAACAGCTGACTCTAAGAAAAACAAAAAACAATGTCAGCAGACACCTCCCCCAGACTTGAACAACACTGTCCCCAGTGTTATCTAGCCTAGAGTCAGTGAAATAAAACAAAGGAACATAATAAAATTAGGAAAAACAAGAAGTTACCTTGCTGGAACAGTGAGTATCGACCGACACACAGCCTGGTATCGATCGATACAGGCTTAAGTCGACATGAACCTTTCTCAATCGCGTAGGGTATCGATCGATACTGAAGGGTATCGATCGACACTCAGGCGATTTTGAGTTTGCTCCTTGTTTATCCTGACACAAACATAAAACGAACGAAAATAAAAACAAAAACGACTCAAAAACAGAATCACCAGTGGGTTGCCTCCCACCAAGCGCTCGTTTAACGTCAATAGCTTGACTGTAACGCCCTTCAGGCTGGATAAGAGTGAGAGCTTGCACCAAAACAGGCTCCACAACTTGACATTGCTATCTTCATCGTTATGCTCAACATGCTGTCCACAAACTCCTGTCCTTTCTCTTTCAGCTCAGAAGTAAGAAGTACTCTAGCCTTAGAGAATGGCTTCAAGGCTCCTTTGCACTTGACCTTGTACTCAATCGAATTCCCATCACTCTTCTGAGGTATCAAAGCGACATGGGGATTTTCGACTTTCCTGCTCTTGGCCTTCTTCTTTGTTGCCTTAGCCTTCTTGACAACTTCCTTGGGAACGCTGGGCGGTTCAACTGAAATGTCTGTGACAGTAGGCTCATCAGGAGGCTTTTCCAAAATATCAACTGCTAGCGACTCTCCTGTGACAACCTTGATGCTAGAGGCACGTGTGGGAACGCTCCTAGGGGGAATGGCATTATGCTAGACATCTTCGTCAACGTAAGAGAAAGAGAGTCTCTTATTAGGTGTGTCTATTATCGCGCCAGCAGTAGCCATAAACGGTCTTCCCAGGAGTAAAGAAACCTCAGATCCTTCGCTCATCTCCACAACCTGAAAATCAGTGGGCACCAGACAATTTCCTACTTTTACAGGCAAAGCATGGATAGTACCGTATGGAGGTGAGGTGGAGGAGTTTGCAAACGTGAGAAGAAAAGTAGGGGGTCTTATATCAGCCTTCAACTGTTCAGCAATTCCTTTTGATATCACATTGACGCTAGACCCTGAGTCAACGAGAGACTCTTTGAACTCGACTCCATAGATAGAGCATGGTACCGCAAATTTCCCTGGGTCTTCTCTCTGTTTCAATTGCCGCGGCTGTAGTGACTTGCGTCTTGCCTCGATAAAGAGTGCCTTAATTTCTTCCTCAGTATCTCTGCAATCTTTGAAGTGACTTAGCAGAGGCAAGTCCTCTAGAGCTTCTTCAAAAGTGTACGAGTGGGGAATCCATGGTACCCTCTTCTCAAAGCCACGCAGCTGCTTTGGAGTGATAGGATCTCTGAGGTGTTTAGGAATGGGATTCTGCTTCTTGGGCTTGCGAACTCTTTCTCCGATCACCTCAGGTGTTTTCAAAAATTATGGCTCGTTCTGTGAGGGGTATCGATCGACACCAGGTAGGGTATCGATCGATACTGTTGCTGTTTAATCGTTCTTGGCAGATACATCTTCATCAGAAGGAAGTTCCACATCCTGCTTACCCAGCAAAGCCTTGCATCTAGCAGCCTCCCATTCCTTCCTTGTCAGCTTAGGAAGTATAGGATAAGGCATCCTCGGTATGTACACTCGTTCTGCAACTACCTTAGGCACCACAGTCGACATCTCACTTGTGTCCTCAGAAATCGCCTCGGTATCGACCGATACCAATGAGGTATCGATCGATACACGGGTTTTTGAAGTATCCCGTTTCAGAATTGTAACCGGCATCGATCGACACTTGGGGGTATCGATCGATGCCCTGGCGATTTCAGGATCCTCATCGAAATTTCCTGCACCTGAGGAGATGGCATTGACGTGTGCTCTCGGATTTTCAGTTCTCCCTGGAAGAAATCCTTCCAGCCTCTGCACAGCTGATGCGGTTTGAGCGACCTGAGTTTCCAGCTTCCTCTGGGAGAGACTGACAGCTTCAATCTTCCCATTCAGGTGGTCAATTTTCCCATTCAGGCCAGTGTACAGCGAGTCAAACTTCCCATTGAAATCCATCTGCAACTTCTGCTGTCCCTGAAGAACCTGTTCCATCATGAGTTCCATTTTATTATCTGTGGACTTTGGAGGGATGGGCTGGTACGAAGAGTTCCCGAAATTTTGAGTATTGTTGCTGAAGTTCCTGTTGTTGTTGTACCCAAATTGCTGACCCTGAAATCCAGAACCACCAACATAGTTACAATCCTCCACTTCATTCTCAGCAGCAAAGTGGACCGCTTTCTGATTCTTCCCGATTAAGAAATCCAGCTTTGCTTGAACTTCAGCAATCTGAGACCCATGAATTCCTGCAGCTTGCTTCTTCCTGTCAAAGTCAGCATTCTTGGTGCTATTGCTAGACGCCGAGTTCTCGATTAGCACAACTGCATCGTCTGGATACCTAGTGTTGAAGTTCCCATTACTCGCAGTATCCAAGGCTATCTGGTATCTCCAATCGATCCCTCTGTAGAAGGTGCCCAGCAGCTGAACCTGATTGAACCCATGGTGCGGACAATCCCTCTGATATGACTTGAAATGAATCCAAGCTGCCTTGAGTCCCTCTGTTGGACCTTGAGAAAATTGGGAAATTTTGTTCATGAGCTCTTCGGATCTCGCATCATCGTAGAAGTTGCACAGGAATGCTCTCTTCGTCTCATCCCATGTAGTTAGAGAATCAGGAGCTAACTGCTTCAGCCAATAAGCAGCATCCCCACCAAGAGAGTATGTGAAGAGTTTGCAGAACAAGAACTCGTTGGGTACTCCATTGTACTTCATCCCAGTGACCAAATCCTCGAATCTCTCGATATGATCCATAGGATGCTCATGAGGTTGGCCATGGAAAGGGCTCTGGCTCACGAGAGCATAATACGCAGGCTTCAGCTCGAAGTCGTTCCTCTGAAAAGTTAGGATGCGAATCGCAGATCGATTGGCATAGAACTGATCAGGTCTGTTGTGCTCAGCAAGTGTTCTACCTCGATCACATGCAGCATTCCCAACGTTAGCGCGCCCAGCTGGCACGACAATCTCAATGACAGCAGCAGGGACAACGACGTTTCCAGCCTCATCAAGTCGCTGCCCTCTATCATTACACACATGACCCTCTTGGTCTCTCAGAATCCCAGCCTCATCAGCTCTTAAAACCACTGGGTTATTCATCCCTGATGTTTGCTTGGTCTTTCTGTTTGTGCGTTCCACAAGTGCTAGCTGTTCCAATGACAGTCCAACTAGCTGAGTGCTCTTGTTGCTCCTGGTTTCACGAACAGGCATACACCTGCAAACAAAACACTAGACAAGGCACGTAAGTAACCAAAAAAATACGTTGAGTATCGATCGATACCAAGTGGTGTCGATCGATACTCAACGTCAATGCCATCTCCTCAGGTGCAGGAAATTTCGATGAGGATCCTGAAATCGCCAGGGCATCGATCGATACCCCCAAGTGTCGATCGATGCCGGTTACAATTCTGAAACGGGATACTTCAAAAACCCGTGTATCGATCGATACCTCATTGGTATCGGTCGATACCGAGGCGATTTCTGAGGAGACAAGTGAGACTTCGACTGTGGTGCCTAAGGTAGTTGCAGAACGAGTGTACATACCAAGGATGCCTCATCCTATACTTCCTAAGCTGACAAGGAAGGAATGGGAGGCTGCTAGATGCAAGGCTTTGCTGGGTAAGCAGGATGTGGAACTTCCTTCTGATGAAGATGTATCTGCCAGGAACGATTCAACAGCAACAGTATCGATCGATACCCTACCTGGTGTCGATCGATACCCCTCGTAGAACGAGCCAGAATTTTTGAAAACACCTGAGGTGATCAGAGAAAGAGTTCGCAAGACCAAGAAGCAGAATCCCATTCCTAAACACCTCAGAGATCCTATCACTCCAAAGCAGCTGCGTGGCTTTGAGAGGAGGGTACGAAGGATTCCCGAATCGTACACTTTTGAAGAAGCTCTAGAGGACTGGCCTCTGCTAAGTCACTTCAAAGACTGCAGAGAAACTGAGGAAGAAATTAAGGCACTCTTTATCGAGGCAAGACGCAAGTCACTACAGCCGCGGCAATTGAAACAGAGAGAAGACCCAGGGAAATTCGCGGTACCATGCTCTATCTCTGGAGTCGAGTTCAAAGAGTCTCTCGTTGACTCAGGGTCTAGCGTCAATGTGATATCAAAAGGAATTGCTGAACAGTTGAAGGCTGATATAAGACCCCCTACTTTGCTTCTCACGTTTGCAAACTCCTCCACCTGACCTCCATACGGTACTATCCATGCTTTGAATGTAAAAGTAGGAAATTGTCTGGTGCCCACTGATTTTCAGGTTGTGGAGATGAGCGAAAGATCTGAGGTTTCTTTACTCCTGGGAAGACCGTTTATGGCTACTGCTGGCGCGATCATAGACACACCTAATAAGAGACTCTCTTTCTCTTACGTTGACGGAGATGTCTACTATAATGCCATTCCCCCTAGGAGCGTTCCCACACGTGCCTCTAGCATCAAGGTTGTCACAGGAGAGTCGCTAGCAATTGATATTTTGGAAAAGCCTCCTGATGAGCCTACTATCACAGACATTTCAGTTGAACCGCCCAGCGTTCCCAAGGAAGTTGTCAAGAAGGCTAAGGCCACAAAGAAGAAGGCCAAGAGCAGGAAAGTCGAGAATCCCCGGCAACGGCGCCAAATTTGATATGCTCAAATTAATACCCTAAGATACTAAAGCAGTAGTTGTAGTAAGTGTAGGGGTCGAACCACAAAGACTCAAAGAAATCACACAATAGATTATATAGTACCGAATTAAGCTAAGTCAAAAGATGTAATTAAAAGCAGTGCAGAAATTAAAGGAGTTGTAATTCAATTGGGAAATATAGGCTCAGGGTTTTTCTCAGGAAATCAATGAATGCACATAAACTAACTAGCATGATTCAGATTTAGCACAGTTCTTGAACTCAAATCACTAAGATATAATTAACCAACTGTCGTTGCGAGAATTATCTAAATCTAAATCCTAGGAATTCCAAATCTCTTTGCGAATCCTAAAGTCTAAATCAGTCTTAAAGTTCAGGTTTGATATGTTCACAAATCAATTAAACCAAATCTCTTTCCGAATAATCAATTTGCTCACCTAGGTTCTATCAGGTAGTTAATCGCACTGTCGTGCCTAATCAATTATCCTAAGATCTATGTTCCAGATTTGTCAACCTAGAATTAGCTTTGAACACAACCTAAGCGAATAACTAATTCAGATGGTGAATCCTAAACAGATAATTAACCTAGCATTCAGAGAAATCCTTTATGAGAAAACCCTAAACCTAAAGTGGATCTACTCAGACATGGAGAATGAAACAATCAACATAACTGAATAAATCATCAATAGAATAGAAAGAAGGGTTTAGAGATCTGATCTCGGACGAATGGAGATTCAGACTTGTCTCTCTAAAACCAAAGTAAAATCAAACACAGAAATAAAGCATAGCCTAAACAAGTGGCTATAAAATCCTATTTATAACCAAAATCACGACTTGGGGTCTTCTTGTAATTATTAAAGACTTCTGGGCACTTTTGCAATTCTTCAAGTCTTGGAAAACTCGCGGGTCGTGTCTTGCTGCGATGGGTATCGATCGATACCAGGGGGTATCGATCGATGCTTCTCGTGAAATCAGGTACTCAGCAACACGACTTCAGCTCTTGCTCCAAATTACTCCAGAAAGCTCCAATAATTCCAATAATGCTCCAAACGTGCTAAGACCTGTAAAAGACTCTAAAATACTACAAAACACTAGAAAGACTCTATAAAAAGGACTTATATCATGGCTTAAATAGGGTAAAAACCATGATATATCATCTAGTTTGCATTTTAGCTTGCATTTACATAAGCAAGGAGTAATGACAACCTTGAAAGTAGCTTAATTAGCAATTGATTCAACGCCCAAGTTATTAGTTGTTTGATGCATTGAAGTTGAATCTGAAATCAAGGATGAACCATTTGTTAGAGCACATGCATCATTGCCTTTCATTGGTTGAAGCAAGCTTGAATTGAATCTAGCCTCATCTAAGTGATAACCATAACTTGACATGTAATTATTGTGCTTGTGCAAACTTAAATGGAATCGTGGATCACTTATACATATTTGGACATTGTTCTTCCTTTTCACCACCCTTTCTTGTCCAAATAGCCAAATCCCATCTTTGGATTGGTTTCCCCACCATGCCAATTACCTCCTTTCTAGCCCCTAATCTTTTGTGTTTGTCTTGTGAGGTCTTTTTGGAGTGAACTTGACAAAACGTGTTAGGTTTAGGGCGACAAGGAAGCACTCTTGTGTAGACTTAGTTCCAACATCAAGGAGCTAATCTAGAACTAGGTTAGATAGGTGGCAGTTCTTAAAGTTTAAGAATGGGGAAAGGTTAGAAATATTTAGGGGAATGGCTTGATCTTTGATGATTATGGTGGAATGAAAGAAGGAAGGAAGGACGATGAAGAGGGGAGTACAAAATGAATGGTATGGTTGGTGCAAGTGTGATTAACAACAAGCTCTAAGTAACTAAGAAAAGCCTCAAGAGACAAAGAAGAAAAGAAGGCCAAAAAGGCCAAGCTACAAAGTAAGAAGAGGCATGAACCAAAAAAAAAGAAAAAGAAAAGAGCTAAGTGAAAACGAAAAGGAGCATCAACCATAACCAAGATGAAGAAGCAAACCCCTAATGAGTAAGAAGTCGAAAAAAGAAAGCAAATAAGAGCGTAAGGGTCTAAAAAGGGAAAATGCCTTGGGATAAAAAGGGTAGCTTAGGATCGGGCAAGAACGGGTTAGATTGGGCTAAGGTTAGTGACACTCTAGGCATTCGGGGTAGACGAGAGTTTTTCCTT
This sequence comes from Eutrema japonicum, assembly GCA_030161315.1. Lineage (NCBI taxonomy): Eukaryota > Viridiplantae > Streptophyta > Magnoliopsida > Brassicales > Brassicaceae > Eutrema > Eutrema japonicum. The sequence continues at coordinate 25,057,104 of BSQW01000006.1, read as the reverse complement.
GTATGCATAGGTTGCTTTTTACCTTTAGCATTTTGTTAAAGTTTGTTCGTTCATTGAGAGATCCTTGTGTTTATTTACCCTTGCATATTGATGAGATCACATTCATCTCATAACCGGTGCTTTAGCCAAGCGGTTTCATCTAATTTTGCATAAGCACAATTCACGTATAAAACCAATAATCAATGTTAAGAGGCTAGAGAATAGGATGTTTGTCTAGATTGAGGTTTGGCTTTGTTGCATGTTGTGAAGGAAATGGCTAACTCCTTTTGAGTAGACAACTTTGGTGCATCCTAGAACTAGTAACTTGGACGTTGAGTGCGATTGTTTCTTATGCTTCTTATAGGTTCGAGCTCCACTTGCATTGCATTGCATCTCTCATTCTTGATCTTGTTTGCTTGAGGACAAGCCAATGTTTAAGTTTGGGGGAATTGATGTGTCCATAATTTGCATAGTTTAAGCATGCATGTCATGTAGGTCTTGGATCTTCATGGCATTTCATACTTGTTTTATCCCATTTAGAGTATTAGGAGCTGAATTAGGTCCTAGTGAGTCTTTTCATTTCTTTGAGGAGTTTTTTAGGTGTTTGGAGACAGTTGGTGGCGTTTGGAGATTTGGTGCTTAAAGACTAGAGAGGAACCATCCGGAATGTCTCAAAGAACGGATCAGAAGAAGGCGATCCGATTTTATCCAGCTCTTGGAGTCTTCATTAGAGTTGTAGCCCGATGAGTCCTCTAAACAGAGGAATTGGATTTATGCCATTCGGATAAGGGACGAGGGAGTTATCGTAGTTCTCCCGAGACAGCTCCGCCGGGCCGCTAGGATAAGTTACCGTACCGGCCCGGGATCATCCTCTTCACCTGTCCGGTGCTGGAATCTAGCTCGAACAGGGAAATTACGGGCTTCATGTGCCTGACCCAGACCAGCCAGTACCAAGAGACAAGGCAAGACGAAGCTCCCATACCGGCCAACACATGGCCGGTACATGGATCCGGTATTGGAACTTCGCTTGGGCAGGGCAAATACCGGCCAAAGGTCACTCCCAACGCCGGCCAGGTACCAGCATCAAGACCCTCCATACCGGCCTACACAAGCCAGGTACACTGACCCGGCGTCAAAACCTAACACCGAGCAAAAATCCATCCCGAGCAAAAACTGTCCCGACCAAGATACAACCGACGATTTTTAATGTTTTTCAAGTTTCAATACCGGCCTCGTGTACCTTCCAACACAGGCCAGGTATGAAAGCTTCGACCAAAAGTCAACACTTCTTTCTTATGTTGACCCGATCAATACCCGGTTTGTTCCGGGTTGACCCGATCAACTTCTTATCTATTTAAAAACTCAAAAACCCTAATTTGGAGGAATCCTCTTTTTGGTCTAAAAATCCTTTTTTTCCTTAGAGAGAGTTCTTAGATTTTTGTAAGAGAGATCTTCTATTTTTATGCAATCTAGTAGTTGCTTTCATTGAATCTCTCCTCTTCTTATCTTCTTTTCTTGTTGATTATCCAAAATCCATCCATGAATTCTTCTCTTATCAAAATCGATTTAGAGGGGTTCTTTATGGGTCTTGAGTAGTCATTTTAGGATCCTGAGATGGGTTAGATTTAGGTGATTCAAAGAATGATCTAAGGTGTTTAGGATTAGATTATCTATTATCCTTCTTTGTTTAATGTTCTTAATGAGAAATCTAGCTTGAGAGAGTGGATTTAGATCATAGGCATTTCATGCACACCAAGTGTTTGATGAAATGCCTTGATCAATTATTCAAAGGATTTATGTTCTTAGCCTATGAGAATAGTTGTCTAAGGCATATTTTTGGTTGATCTAGTTTATATTCTCAATGCATGTTGATTGATAACTCACAAATGAGAGTTTGCTAATGAATTTGATAATTAACATAGTGATTAGTGCCTTAAAAGAGGACTAATCAAGATTAGAGATCATTAACCTAGGGATAGTTTGTTAATGTGAATGAATGCCTTGGATCATGTTTTGGTTTCCTAATATCGATTAGCCCATCTTAGGATTCGCTTTGCTTATTTGATTTACAACTTGTTCAATTGCTTTTGCTTGTTTCAATTTGGTTACTTAATCAAAAATCCTTAATTAGCTTAACTCATTTAGTGCCTTGCATTCTTGGTGCTTGAAATCATTTCCCAATAGGTTCGATAACCTCTTATGCTCAATAGGCATTTATAGTAATTGATCTCTAGACTTGCAAAAGTCCTATATCACTCGTGTCTTGCTGCATTGAGTATCAACCGATACTAGTCAGTATCGATCGACACTGAGGCTTCGAATCGGGTACTCAGCTACACGAACTTCAGCTTTGATCCAAAATGCTCCAGAAAGCTCCAATATCTCTAATTATGCTCCAAACGTGCTAAAACCTGTAAAAGACTCTAAAACACTACAAAATAGTAGAAAGACTCTATAAAACGGACTTATATCATGGCTTAAAAGGGGTAAAAACCATGATATATCATATAACAGTAAATCCCCCGATCTGTTATGAATGCTGTCTACTCCCTGTCGTCAGGATTCATCAGGATCTGGTTGTAGACGAAGAAAGCATACTCGCCAATGATAGAAGTTTATTGCCCAACGTTGCTTCAACAAGTCGGTCATTGTGTGGCAATGGGAAACTATCCTTTGGGCACGCCTTGTTGAGATGGTGAAATCCACGCATACTCGGTACTTGACATTCTTCTTTTTTACGATTACGGGGTTGGCGAGCCAATCTGGGTTCTTTACTTGGGCAATCGAACTAAATTTCAATAACCTCTCCACCTCGTCATTAACGGCTTTAGCTTGTTCTGGCCCCAACTTCCGTCTTTTCTGCTTTATTGGTTGAAAGATGGGTTCTACGTTGAGTTCGTGACAAGCAACATCTACGCTGATGCCCGGCGTATCTTCCGCGGTCCTGGCGAACGTCTGTATGTTCTCTTTTAAGAATATTAATTCGGTGCAGATTGCTTCATTCAATGTGGCTTTGATTTTGACGCATCGGTCCTGATGGTTATCGTCGATGCAAACCAAGGTCACGGGTTCACAGGGTGGCTCAGCTTCCTCTTCGCGAGCTTCTGTGATCTGTAATTGCGATAAGAGCTTGGACAAGTCCTTCTCAGACTCCTGATCAGTCTTTGGCTTATTTGGGTTTGCTTTCACATTTGTTACCAGGTTACGAAGTTTGTGCTCGGCGAGGAATCAGACCCGAGATTCCTTCTGGTTTCCCCAAATAGTTTTTATTCCATCTGGGGTCGGGAACTTGATGCAAAGATGGTAAGTGGACGGAATGGCTCACATGGAGTTTATCCATGGGGTGCCCATGATAACGTTGTATACTGCTTGGTGATATGCTACGGAGAATTCCAGCCCCTGCTCGTCTCACCTTGGACCTCTCGTGTCCAAATCACGCCTCTTCTAGCAAGCAGTCTTCTCCATCGCTACTCAAGCTTTAGTCGATCCCTTAACCAACTTGGAACCAGTCTCGTATGCACCTTGCAAGGTGATCCTCTTCTTCAACAACACTGCAAAGGAGCCCGCCAAGGAAGATCGATATGCCTAATATCGATTCTTACTACTGTTTTGACACCACACACTCTTACCGTGAGTCCTACTCAACTTTTGAACCAGCACCTGCTGCAAATGAACTATCCGAGGAACCAAAGACGCAAAAAATCTCCCGAGAAAGATTGATCGAATTTAAAAACTTCGTGAAATCAATCCTGATGTTCTTACCTTTCACTGACATTTGGGAAAGAGGTTGTCTACAAGCTTTCTTCCGCTACAGCAAGGAGAGAAAGGATGACATTCGCATCTACTTTATGAGATCGATGCATTCATCTACACCTTATGCTACTTTCTACGCCATTCGTCTATTTCATCCTGAGAAGTATCGATGGTACCCGAACAAGATAAGCCGAGAGAAGCTAGAAGAATTCAACCCAGTAGTTCGTGATTTTCCTCAAGGAATCACGTTTTCTAGAGCTTGTATGGACCACATGATTGGCCATTTCTTTTGTGAAAGCATAGAATCCGTCTCGGAGATAGAAGATCTCTTCACAAATGCTAAAGACGGAAGACCATTTCGAACTCTCCATAAGTTTCAAGACCAATACAGTTTCTAATCTCTTTCAATATCCGTGGAGTCGAGTTGAACAACATTCTTTGTGACTCCGGAGCCTGCCTTAGCATCATGTCCACATCGACCGCTAAACTCCTCGGTATCAAGCATGTCCATCCGACCCGAATTAAAATTAGCATGGCTAATAAAACTTGTGCTACACCCAAGGGGATCGCCTATGCCATGCCCGTGACAATTGGAGATTGCATAGCTCCCATCGATTTCTACATTATCAAGACGACAAAACTTGATTCTACACCGATAATCCTTTGATGGCCTTTGTTGTCAACTACCAGAGCCATCATAGATTGGCCAAATTGATGTGTCTCCTTCGCCAACATCGACAAGGTTGTGTTCTACACCACCGTCCCGCTCAAGAACGGAGGAGAAAAATACCTCAAGTCGAAATATCCTGATCGCGACTCACAATGGAGCGATGAGACATATGCCGAGGAGACCGAAAGGAGATCGAAAAATACTTGTTGAAAGACATTGTGTTTATGCAATGAAGCTCATCTCACTATCAACGTCGAGTTAAACGACTTTAAACAAAAGTGCTCAATGGGGGAGGTAACCCATTTTTGGTATGTTTTTCTTTTTTTTCTATTAACGTTTTCTTTTTCTTACTTTCAGCTTTCAAAAAATAAAAAAACCAAAAAAAATCAAAAAATGAAAAGACAAAAAAATAAATTCACGGTTTGAAACTGCTTGGTCCAGGACGAACCGCGAGGAAACACTCTTGACTGCAAAAGAGGCCCGGTCGTGGGTGCAACACCCCGAGCCGTAACCTTCCTTACCTCTCAGCCGTGGTCACCATAAACCGACCCGCGGCGATCCTCCACATTGCCGCAGTCGCGTCCCTCCGACCTGCGGTCAAGCCCCAATCCATCACGTTCGGGCTCCTTTCGACCCGTGATCGATTCCCGACCGTCCAATCCCCATGTTCCCAACCATTTCCATCCCCATAGGGACTTGTACAGCATCCCCAATCCATTCCCAATCCATTCCAAATCACCATTCCCGACCACTTCCATGTAAGTTTTCTTTTTCCCGATGTTTTTTCAATTATTACATACTCTATTTCTCGTCCTTGCTTGATTTATTTAACACTAAGGACAGTTGATTTAAGTATGGGGAAAGATTTTATCCCTTACTAACCACCTTTCTTTCATGAGTCTTTGCATTTTTATATTTTCCTGCTTTCTTTCAAATTTTTCAAAAGTAAGAATACGATTTGAGGGAATGATGACATAAATCCATGACGATAACCTACCAATGTGCTTCTACGTTTTTTTTAGCAACATGCTCTTTCATAATTTGGTTCTAGACTAGGTGGTAGCTAGAGTTTATGTTAATGCAAAATCCCATATGAATTTAAACCGTAGAGATTCTTTAGGATGGAATATACTAGCTTTATTATACTTGGACTTTAACTTGACTTAATTTTCTCATCAAAAGTTTTGGCAAATATAACGAATCATACATTCAGGACATCTTTTTATTATGGTTTTTCGCATATTTGTAGTTTGAAGACTATTTTCTGGTACTTAGACAAAAGCATTGCAAATTGGAGAAAAAACTAGATTTTTGGCTCATAGTCAAATCGTTATAAGTTCAACTAACAATTTTGAAGATATTCAAGAAGGACCAGCCACCTTTCCATTCCATTTGATATGACGACGATCGAACGGTTCAATCAAAAGATACATGAAGATCAAGAAGTCCCATTTGGCCACCCCTGGAACAGCTTCACCCGCGGCCAAGACGTAGTTCACCGCGGCCAAGAGGAAGTTCACCGTGGCCATAAGCTATCCACCCGCGGCCAATAGGCAGTTCACCACAGTCAGAAGCCTTTGACCTGCGCCCAACACCTATTTCGTCTCGTAAGCCCATTTGCAAGCCCGTTCGAATATCGTTAAGTCCCACTTCAGAGAAACCCTAAAGACCGATGAAACTAGAGCAGAAGACCTATAAAAATGTGATTTTAGAAACCCTATTTCGTGTGCTTCTTTTGTGCCACCTTATAGTTTACTTTTTGCACCAAGTTTTAGTTCTTATTTCTTTGTTTAGGGATATAGAGATTTCTCTTGAACCTTTTTTTTTAATTTCTAATCTATTGATTATGCAATTCTGAAACTTGATTTTGTCTTGCATGGTTAAGTCCGAGTAGTCTAGTCGTTGGGTTTAAAAGGATCATCAAAAGGGATTCACATGTTCGGTAAGGATTTCACAAGTTAAACTTAGCCGTATTCTAGAACTCTTTCCTATATATTTGTTGTTAAAGGATGGATCTAGCGTCATGAATTAGAGATTGATCCAAGGTAAATTAGAACCATGAAAGTGTTAAATCTAAATACTGGAACTAGTCTATATGGATCATGTTGCGTTATAAGATACGAAAGTATACTTATAGAGTACCTTGAATGTTTATGAACTTGATTTTGTCATCATAATTTTCTGCGTGGCTACTGATTCTGTGTGGCTACTGATTCTGATTCATTAATCGAGGTTCCTCAATTGAGGGATCACGATACTGATTCTGATTCGGGAGATAAGAGGCCCATAATATCATCCTCCGGGAGGCCAAAGAGAAGGCGAGCTACGAAGAAAGTGACCAGCCGTGTCTCTTACAACGTTTTTGGTGTTTTGGAGACTTTTCTACCAACGACTCTATAAATGAAGCTTTGATCATTGGGGGTGCCCATGATGACCTCGGAGTCATTGTTCTGAATGAGATCATGCGCCCTTGGGATGCTCTTGAAGGTTTCATGTGTGTTTATGAGTCCCATTTTAGGGATTGCGGTCTCCAATTCCCACTTCCTCATCTTATGCTAGATTATTGTGCCCCCAGGGTGCAACGATCTTGCAGTTGTACTAGTCGTCGGTTTGTAACATGGTCGGGCTGCTCATCCTAGTAGCTGAGAGTGGGATTGCAATGTCGACGGATTTTTTTGAAGATTTGACCTCGGTAAATGTTATAAAGTCGAGGCCGAGATATTTTAATGCTAACATGAGGCCGAACAATGACATTATAACCAGAAGCAAGACCAGTAAAGTGAATTGGTATGCTCAAATTAATACCCTAAAAGTACTAAGTAGTAGTTGCAGTAAAGTAGGGGTCGAACACAAGGAATCACAGAAACACACAATATATTATATAGGTGAAAATCAAGCTAAACGATCAATGGTATTGAAAACAGAACGTAAATTAAAACGGTTGTAAATTCAATTAGGAGAAGGCTAGGTTCAGGGTATTTCTCAAGAAATCAATGAATGCAGATAAACTAACTAACAGGATCCGGATTTAGCACGGTGCTTGAACTCAAATCACTAAGATATAGTTAACCAACTTCCGCTGCGAAAACTATCTAAATCTAAATCCTAGGAATTCCAAATTCTTTTGCGAATCCTAGAGTCTAAATCAGCTTTTTAAATCAGGTTTGATTTGTTCACAAAACAACTAAACCAAATTCCTTTGTGAATAGTTATTTTGCTCACCTTAGGTTCTATCAGGTAATTAATTGCACTTTCGCGCCTAATCAATTATCCTAAGATCTAAGTTTTAGGTGATCAATCTAGAATTAGCTTTGCAAACAACCTATGGCGAAGAACTACTTCAGATGGTGAATCCTAATAACTAATCAATCTAGCATTAAGAGATAACCCTTATGAGAACCCTGAACCTAACAAGAGATCAACTCAGACATAGAAATTGAAGCAATAAACATGTTTGAATAAATCATCAAATAAAACAGAAAGTGTAACAAGAGGGTTCGAAATCTTTTCTCGGACGAACAGAGTTTCAGACTTGTCTCCCTTCAAAGCTCTCTCACCAAAACCAGAATAAAATAAAGCATAGCCATTAAAGTGGCTGTAAAACCTAATTAAATAGTCTAAACACGAATTGGGGTCTTTTTGTAAATATTAAAGTCTTCAGGGCAAGTTCTGCAATTCTTCAAACTTCATTAAAAGTCGCGACTTGTAATCTCCTCGATCGGTGTCGATCGATACCTCCTTGGTATCGATCTATGCTTGACGCTTCGATCGGGCACTTAGTCACCAGACTTCAGTTTTGCTCCAGAACGCTCCATAAAACTTCAATATCTCCAATAATGCTCCAAATTTGCTAAAACCTGTAAAAGACTCTAAAAGACTCCAAAATACTATAAAGACACTATAAATGGGACTTATATCATGGCTTAAACAGGGTAAAAACCATGATATATCAACTCCCCCAGACTTAGCCTTTTGCTTGCCCTCAAGCAAATAGAAGACTAAACCAGAGAAAGAGGTTGGAAAACGTAGAGACTCACCTGTTCTTGAAACGTTGTAATGACCAATTTCCCAAGCACCCAAATGTCACATAACCAGCTTTTTGATCTAACCACCATGTACTTCTCCGTAGACATTCGCAGCTTTCCAGACTACACACATTATTTCACAGCATCGTTCAATCAAGCCATCCTCGTCAATTTCATCGCTGTGATTATTACCAAGAACCTTCTAGATTCTTTCCCATACAGTATCAAGACAAGGAACCACCTTTTTCACACTTTCTGGTATTATTTCTCTCCCCCATACATATTTCTTATTATATTTTCTCTTTTGTTTTTAGCTTTGCATATACAAATCAATGTATGAGACGCGAGTATTGATGGTGTTTGCCACCTAATCCCCGGTTCTTCCCTCTCAACGTATCAAAAGATGTATGTGAATAATGGCATCATAGGAAAATCCTAGCATCGGTTCCAATCCTCTGTGTGATCATTCCCTCTCGAATAGAATAATGGAATCGTTGGAAATTTTCCTAACCCTCTACTCAGAAGAAAATAATTTCATCTTTTAATGCGCTTATTAATTAACTTGTAACAGGGAGAGAAATACCGTTATTTTAAAACACATGGGTTCCTTTGTCAGATACGAATGATGAATCAAGCTCTATGAGTACTATCCACATTGATGAAGTGCAAAAATTTGGCTCAGGATTTAAGGAACTTTGCTGGAAACATGAGTGTCTTCTGGTTAACTGGTCAGCCTTTGGATTTTTCATTAGTCTATCTAGAACTGATTCTGTAACAATGGTCACTTAGAACCAATGTCAGATCAAAAGATTCAAGAAAAAGATCACAGTCTCAGACAAAGTATTGACTCAATAAAACAACAAATGATTCAAAAACGGACAGACTCTAAGAAAAACAAAAACAAAGTCAGCGACTACCTCCTCCAGACTTAAACAACACTGTCCCCAGTGTTATCTAGCCTAGAGTTGGCGAAAGAAAATCAAATGGACCAAGTGGAATGTGAAAAATCAGAAATTGTACCTTTACAGGGTATCGATCGACACCAACTGTATGTCGACACACTGATTGAAAATCAGGGGTGTCGAGTCGCTTAACTAGAGAAAGCATTCCATTGTGTTAGATGTTAGCACTGTTATGCACACTCAAAAACAGGTTAAAAGCAACATGGTATATCAAACATAAATCCAAAGAAGTTCAAATGCAAAAACAAATACTGACATAAGTTCAACAGAAAAGAAAAATACAAACGTGAAGACAGAGAAGACTAATCCTGCGTCTCCTCATAATCACTCTCATGGTCAGCAGCAGCAGCGTATGTGAAGGTCCAGGCTGGGATGATGGATCAGCATCCGTGTCAGTCGTGCAACGGAAGCGAACAGCAGCCCAGATGCTCTTCATGCTCGCTATCATCAGTCTCTGGAAAGCAGCTGGCTCCATCAGGACGTCCGTGTCCTCAGGCCACTGTGGCTCAGGAATAGGTGGGCATGATGCAGCCTGTGTATGTCCTCCCTAACGTGAAGTAGATGGGATGTCAGCAGCAGGTGGACGAACATGTCGTCTAGTCGCAGGAATCGGAGTCAACAGCGCTACAGGAGGCTCAAAACGAAGCAGAGCAGGATCTTCAAATATGTCTGTCAGATCCCTGTCAGATAGCTTCACTAGAAAGCTCCCATCAGATCTACTAAGAATTCACTTCCTCCCGGTCTTCAACCACCTAAGGTTCCTCAGATGAGCCTCATCCATGAACCGACGCTTAGTCTCGATCCTGCAGCTCGTAGTACTGATCCTGAGGTGCTGGAAGATAAGTGTCAGAAGACTACCAACTGACTCCTTCTTCGTGCTCGTCCCCGTGAATGGTTTGGTCTTCAGAGAGACCATATGATGCGCAAAAACAGCCCCAAGGTTAACATCCTCAAGCTCAGGCCAATCAAAATCCTGCTAAGGTATGATTTTTCTGACAGTGAGAAACAGAAGCAGAAGCTCAGACACTTTCATCTTGTTATGCTCCATCTTGCACATGAGAGTAGTGCTTAGGATCCTAACAATACAACGCATGACCAGATGTCGTATGTCCATATGAGTGGACGTCTTAGACTCGTAGACACCGTTCCCAAACCAAGCCCAAAATCCACGCATGTTAGGATGGGCAGCTGGAAGAGCAATCCTCCTGCGATCACTCTGAAACCCATAGAGATCACAGAGATCAGGGAGTGGAATCCTGTACCTCACTCCGCGAGCCATGAAGGACAGGCTACCACCCCGTGCGTCTCGCAGAAGCTCATCTTAATAGCTAACGCGAGTTGTCGCCATAAACTGACGAACTAAGTCTGGGTAGAGGTCATGCTGCTGTGTAGCCATGTGACCAAAACCAATCTGCTCAAGCAGACGAGCCAAATCTGTGTCGAGACCCAGCTGATGAAAATAAAGTCCATCCACAAACCTGGTAGGCTCGATGGTAACACCCAACCACGCGTTATAGAACGGCGTGTCAAAGTCGTCCCACTCCTCAGAAATGGGTCTAAACGCGGTGTCATAACTCATGGCATATGCCTTCTCCTGTCCATCCCAATTTCTTTCGCATACTATATTGGTACCCACTCGTCTAGGCCAAGGGTTCGGTTGGTGTTCTGGAGGGGCAGAAGGAGAACAAGCGGACCGAGGAGTAGGGTTCATAGGTGGAGGTGGTGGTGCAGACTGTGTGGCTGAAGTTGGAGAAGCTCTGCGTAACGCACTACCCGGAAGCTCATCTTCCTCTGTCTCTCCATCAAATCGAACCCCGTAATTGTCACGACCCCGGACAGTGCTCACGAAACCTCGACGCCAATATTCACCATCCCAATACTTAACCCTCTTATCCAGCTTGTACGTTATCGATGAATGGCTAGAGCTTGACGTACGGAGAGCGCGGATAGAATGCTCGTTTACTAATAGGCTGGTGGTGGGTTGATTAACCGGCACGACTCTGTAGCGGTTGTCGTCAAGATAAGCTTTAACCACTACCTCAACCCATTTCGATGAGATTCGTGCTTCGACTCGCTCATTCACATTAAATGTCCTCGGCTCACCTGAAGTCCTTGCTCTCTTTGATGCAGACATCTTTGTTGGATTGAGAAACAAGTGCTAGAAACGAATAGAGGATGAAATTCTAATGAATCCAGACACTTAAATTTCTCAATTCGGTGAAGATTTGAAAAAGTTGATATTTGAGAGAGAGATAGGCGGCGGTATCGAACGATGAGGGGTTGTGAAGAAAAAAGCAAAACCGTAGGGTTTTAAGGAAACTTACCTGGCCGTGGAGCATCGATCGATACCCAGAGGTATCGGTCGATGCTTGTCATTTTTGGTCGACACTGGATGGTGTCGATTGACACTTATCAAAAATTATGCTCCTTTTTTACGACACTTGGTATCGATCGACACTGACTGGTGTCGATCGATACTCCTCGTCAAATCTACTTCACGTTTGACACAAGACATAAAACCAAAAATCAAAAACAAATGAAAATAAAAACGTATGTACAGACTCACCAATGGGTTGCCTCCCACCAAGCGCTTGTTTACAGTCAATAGCCTGACTTTGGTAGGGCGATCAGTCGGAAGGAAGTAGGGAACTCAATCCCAAGCAAGTCCCACAACTAGACACTTCCAAACTCAGAGTTTTGCGCAGCATACGCTCAATAACCTCTTGCTCATTCTCTTTCAGCTCTGGAGTAAGGAGAACTCTAGCCTTAGAAAATGGCCTTGAGGTCCCCTTGCATTTCACCCTATATTCGATCGAATCTCCATCGCACTTCTGAGGAATTAAGGTGACTTGTGTAGCACTCTCGACGCTTTTGTTCTCCACCTTCTTCTTTGCCTTAGTCTTTTTGATGAATTCATTTGCAAGGATAGGAGGGTGATCAAGAATTTCCATGACAGTCGGCTCAGCATAAGGCTCTTCCAAAAGATCAACTACCAATGTTTCTCCTGTATCAGCGGTGATGCAAGGGATAGGTGCGGGAGTTCCCCTAGGGATGGCCTTGTAGGAGACATGTTTGTCAACGTACGAAAACGAGATGCTCTTAGTGGGCGTGTCGATAACTGCACCAGCCGTAGCCATGAACGGTCTCCCAAAAATCAAAGGATTGCTAGACCTTGTGTGCATATCTACAACCTGAAAATTGGTAGGAACTAGACAGTCACCTACCATAACCATCAAATCAGGGATTATACCATATGGAACTGAGGTGGAAGAGTTCGCGAATGTGAGAGCCATCTGAGTAGATCTTATGTCATCGATTTGCAGCTCCTCTGCGAGTGCCTTCGACATAACATTAACGCTAGACCCTGAATCAACCAGAGAGTTTTGAAATTTAACTCCGGAGATGGAGCATGGGATTAAAAATTTCCCTGGTTCGTCCCTCTTAGTCAACCGCTTCAGTGGAGGCGGTGTACTTCTGACTTTGATGAAAAGTGCCTTAATCTCTTTTTCAGTTTCTCTGAAATCTCGGAAGTGACTTAGCAGAGGGCGGCACTCTAGGGCTTCTTCAAAGGTGTGTGTGGGTGGATTTTTTCGTACCATCTTCTCAAAGCCACGTAGCTGCTTTGGAGAAATGGGATCTCTGAGGTGTTTAGGTTGTCAAGGATCCGGTTTCTTAGGCTTGTAGACACGCCCCTCAACCATCTCTGGTTTCTTCACGATCTCCGGTTCAGCCTCCGATGGGTATCGATCGATACAAGGTGGGTGTCGATCGACACAAGGCTAATGTGTTGGTTCTTTAGGTTGGTATCGATCGATACTGACGAGTCAGGTTCGGAATCACCTTCTTCAAGGTTTTCGAGATCTCCTGCACCTCTCAAGGTGATGGCATTGACGTACTCCTTATGTGCATGAGTCGTCTTTCCTTTGACAGCTGTTGCAGTCTGAGCTACTTGCATTTCCAACATCTTCTGATAGCATCGAGTGCGTCAATCCTTCCACTCAGATCCTTGTACACAGCATCTATCTTTCCGTTGAGATTCACTGTGAGCTGCTGCCTTCCTTGAATCAGTTGTTCAAACATAGACTCGATCTTGCTATCAGGGAGCTTAGCATGTACAGGCTGATAAGATGAACTCCCATAGTTCCTGACATACCCACTGTTCTGAGATGATCGCTGACCAAACTGATTTGAACCTCCTTGCTGCGAGTTGTTGTTGAAGTTTCGGTTGTTGTTGAATTGATTTCTCTGACCCTGAAAACCAGAACCACCAATGTAGTTGACATCCTCTACTTCATCCTCGTTGAATACCTCAACATCTTCAGCAAAGTGAACAGCCTTTTGCGTCTTGCCCATCAGAAGACTGTGCATAGAATCCAACTTAGCTTGAAAATCAGCAATCTGTGAGCCATCCATGTTACCAGCTAACTTCTTCCTCTCATAATCAGCATTCTTGGTGCTATTGCTAGACGCCAAGTTCTCAATCAGGACATAGGCTTCATCAGGATACCTGGTGTTGAAGTTTCCATTGCTCGAAGCATCCAAAGTCATTTGCTACCTCCAATCAAGTACTCTAAAGAAGAACCCCATCAGCTGAACATCAGAGTATCCATGATGTGGACAGTCTCTCTGATATGATTTGAACCTCGTCCAAGCAGCCTTAGTTTCCTTGAGAAAACTGGGAGATCTTGTTCCTTAGATCCTCAGATCTTGCGTCATCATAGAAATTGGTCAGGAAAGCAGTCTTAGTTTCCTCCCAGTTAGTCAGCGATCCAGGAGGTAACTGCTTCAGCCAGTAGGTTGCTTCCCCACCAAGAGAGTATGGGAAAAGCTTGCAGAAAAGGTAGTCATAAGACACTCCATTGCTCTTGATGCTAGTGACCAAATCCTTGAATCTCTCAATATGATCCATTGGATGCTCGCTGGAAAGACCATGAAAAGGGTGCTGTCCCACAAGAGTGTAGTATGCAGGTTTCAGCTCAAAGTCATTCTTTGGAAAAGCAGGAGGACGGATCGTAGAGCGATTTGCGTAAAACTGGTCAGGTCTGTTGCACTCACCAATCGTCATACCACGATTAACCACAGCGTTCCCAGCATTCACTGCGTTCGCGTTCCCAGCAGCATTCCCAGCGACAACAGGAGCAGGTGGAATGATGTTCCCCTCTCCATCCAGACGTTGTCCTCTCTCATTGCACAACCGACCCTATTGGTCTCTGTAAGCACCAACTGCATCTTGAACCAACTCCTCTTGATTGTTGTTCTTTTTTGCTGGCTCCTTGGCTCTTCGGTTTGTGCGTTCCACTAGTGCTAGCTGCTCCTATGACAGTTCAACTAGCTGCGTGCTCTTGCTCTTTCTGGTTTCACGATTAGGCATACACCTGAAAACAAAAGTCAAGAACATAAGTAACAAAAAATATGATGAGTATCGACCGATGCCAAATGGTGTCGATCGATATCAAAAAGAGAACGGCGAGTATCGACCTATACTAGACAGTATCGAAATTCTCAGACTAAAATCTAATGGCGAATTGAGTCCCCGGCAACGGCGCCAAATTTGATATGCTCAAATTAATACCCTAAAAGTACTAAGCAGTAGTTGCACTAAAGTAGGGGTCGAACACAAGGACTCACATAAACACACAATAGATTATATAGGTGAAAATCAAGCTAAGCGATCAATGGTATTGAAAACAGAACGTAAATTAAAACGGTTGTAAATTCAATTAGGAGAAGGCTAGGTTCAGGGTATTTCTCAGGAAATCAATGAATGCAGATAAACTAACTAACATGATTCGGATTTAGCACGGTTCTTGAACTCAAATCACTAAGATATAGTAAACCAACTTCCGCTGCGAAAACTATCTAAATCTAAATCCTAGGAATTCCATATTCCTTTGCGAATCCTAGAGTCTATATCAGCTTTTTAAATCAGGTTTGATTTGTTCACAAAACAACTAAACCAAATTCCTTTGCGAATAGTTATTTTGCTCACCTAAGGTTCTATCAGGTAATTAATTGCACTTCAGCGCCTAATCAATTATCCTAAGATCTAAGTTCTAGGTGATTAATCTAGAATCAGCTTTGCAAACAACATATGGCGAAGAACTACTTCAGATGGTGAATCCTAATAACTAATCAATCTAGCATTCAGAGATAACCCTTATGAGAACCCTGAACCTAACAAGAGATCTACTCAGACATGAAAATTGAAGCAATAAACATGTTTGAATAAATCATCAAATAAAACAGAAAGAGTAATAAGAGGGTTCGAAATCTTCTCTCGGACAAAAAGAGTTTCAGACTTGTCTCCCTTCAAAGCTCTCTCACCAAAACCAGAATAAAATAAAGCATAGCCATTCAAGTGGCTGTAAAACCTAATTAAATAGTCTAAACACGAATTGAGGTCTTCTTGTAAATATTAAAGTCTTTTGGGCAAGTTCTGCAATTCTTCAAACTTCATTAAAAGTCGCGACTCGTAATCTCCTCGATAGGTGTCGATCGATACCAAGGAGGTATCGATCGATGCTTCTCGCTTCGATCGGGCACTTAGTCACCATACTTCAGTTTTGCTCCAGAACGCTCCATAAAACTCGAATATCTCCAATAATGCTCCAAATGTGCTAAAACCTGTAAAAAACTGTAAAAGACTCCAAAATACTATAAAGACTCTATAAATGGGACTTATATCATGGCTTAAACAGGGTAAAAACCATGATATGTCATGAATAACTGGTAGTGGTACTATTTTTGTGAGAATCAACTAGCCATCGGTGGGAAATTTTGTCGGGACAATGAACACTAGATGGGCCGACGAGATTGGTAGACTTACGTTTGATTTTGATTATGCTTGAGTTTGTTTTTAACTCGTTCTGATTTTGTTGTTTGTCTTTTTTTGTTAGATTGGCATTCTATTGCGAGAGGACTCACCCATAATCATTCTGATAACAAGGAGAAGCTCAATGCGTTAAGTCATCGTACTTGGCCTAAGGTTATTTGTGAGGCGATGATTCGGAAGTATCAATCTCGTATTAACGCATGTCGGAATTATCGTCTTCTTTGTATATATACCTTGTAAGTAATCTTCTAATGTGATTTTTCTTTACGTTTTTACAGCTTCTGGAAATATGGGAAAACTCGATTTGGGTGCAATCCCCGACTATTCGACCGATACGAGAAAGATTATGATGTGTTCGAGAGGATAAGGGGAGAAACCTACCGAGGTCGCCCCGGTGAATCGGGTTGATGCCCGAGTCAACCATCCGAGGGAGAAAGCTACCGAGGTCGAATCCCATACCACTTCCTTGTCCGTTAAACAGGACGCCCTCGATCTAGAGATGAGAAAAGAAGCGGCTGCAAAGAAGAAATTAGCTCAAGGATTGGCTAAGAGGATGGAGGCCGAGGCAAAGAAGGCTGCCGAGGTGAAAAAAACTGTTGAGATGGCCAAAAGAAAGGCTGATGAGTCGAAGCAAAAGGCTGCCAAGGAGGCCAGGGCGAAAGTTGTATCCCTGTCAAGACATAAAGTGAAAGAAAAGGCTATCTCGGCCAAGCGAAATAGGGGCTCTGATTCGGCAAAGAGGAGGGACAGTTCCTCCAAAGACGGGGAACGTGGCAACGAATCGCCCATATCGGCGAGTGGGGTTAAGGAGTTTACTGGTAAGAATCGGGTTCCTCCTTCTACATCGACTCTGGACGAGGTGCATCCGAGAAAGAGATCTTCTGAGGAGGCGAAGCTCGCTGGGAAAGGAGTCTCTAAGAAGGCTCATGAGGAAGGCGGGGGAATCGATCATCGATGGTCGTATGAGTATAAGGCGAGGGACGTCACCTTTATAAATGATGATGAGGAGTGTTCCAACTTTTTCAGGCGGATTCGGGGCTCTTCTATCAAGTTCCCCTCCTTTGACGAGTCCGCTGATGAGAGGGATTATCGTGAGATGTCTCACGCCGCCATGCGTGTAAGAATTTTAGTTGGAATTGCTAGATTTACATTTCCGTTATTTCTTATTTGCTTTAGCTTATCTGATTTTGTTTCGTGTCCTTAATTAAGCGACCGCGTGCCCTAACCAACTTGTCGGGAGATTACGCCGCATGCTTACTAGGGCGTATAAGGAAAGAGACGATCTGCAGTAGGCGCATGATGCTGTTGGGGAAATTGGTAAGGAGCTGAAGGAAGCTCGGGAGTTGTTGGGCGAAAAGGAGAAGGTCACCAAGTCTGAAAGGAAATTGTAGGAGGTCGCTGAACGCGTGACTACTTTGGAAGTTAAAAACATCGAGCTGGAAAAATCTAATGACGACATGTTGGCTTAGAAAGCTATCCTCGAAAAGAGGATGCAGACAAGGAAGACATAGTGTGAAGAGATACTCCGAAAAGAGCAAGCTCGACTTCGGAGGTCGCGTGTAGAGGACATCCTTAAGGCGCATATCGGGATTGCTGCCGAATTCAGGGTCAAGTTCCAAAAAGTGAAGGATTGTTTACCGATCAGGCTCAGACCAAGGAGACCATTATGAAGCTCGTTCTGATTAGTGGAACCTTGATTTGTCTGAAGGTATACAAAGAAAGCGGCATTCGGATCCCCGACGAAAGAATTGCCGACCTTGAAGACGAGGTGAAAGTTCCGAGAAGATGATGGCTTTTGACGTGGTGACCCCGGAAGATTGCGACATGGAAGTACCCGAGTTCACGGATGTGAATATGTATGTGTCAAAAGTTGGTCTTTTTACTCCTAGTATCGCAGTTGACTTGAGATTTACCTCGGCTCTAGTGGAACCAGAGTCGAGTGGCGTCATACGGACAAGATGACCAGTTTCTTATTTTGGAAAACCCACCTACTGCGGACGAGGTGCCAGATCAGGAGGTCGCCATCTGTTCTTCAGGGGATCCTCCGGCTTTGGGAGAGCATGTTCATGTTTTGGGCGAAGATCAAGGTCAAGGGAATCAAGTTTGTTCTTCAGATGACCCTCCTGCTGCAGATGAGGTGCAAGGTTAGGAGTTCCCCATCCTTTCTTCGGGGGACCCACAAGATCAAAGTCAGAACCCGCTGGATCTCTTGAGTTCTGCCGAGCTTGAAGCTCGTATTATTGAATGACCTTGTTGGTCTTAATTTTTTTTGTTGGTGTATCTTATGTTTCTTCTAGTTCCTTTTTGTAAAGACATTATTGTATCTTCCTAATCTGAGGATGGCGTATAAATGAAGTATCTTATGTTTCTTCTAATTAAGCTTCCTTGTCATTTGTGTTGATGTTGATTTTACTTTAGTCTTTTCAGAAAATTGTTTTTGAATTGGTTAATTCTTTTGAGTCGTTGGCCGATGTGGCGACGTTCATTTTGATATGATCATATCGAGATAGAGATTTAGGGGCAAAAACTTGGTTCGGCTTATCCTATTAAATGATCGGCTGGGCTCGGCTTAGGTTTTAGGTGCGAGACTGGGCACGACTTATCTCGTTAAATTTTCTAAGTCCGGTACGAATGTGCGAGGTGGGCTCGGCTTAATTGATTCATCCGACATAGAACTCCATGTGGGACTGGCCCCGACTTTTAGGTCAACAAGCTAAGTTTTTTAGACTAATGTATCGAAGACGTGGATTATTTCACCACTGCATTCATGTATGGGTTTTTAATGAGGCAAGGTTGAATCACCACATCTAGTCCACTAAGCTATGGCAAAGCCCAAGTCCAAAAGGAGAGAAATATGACTAAGGGCATCTCCAAATCTACCCCATTTTCTATTCCAAATGTCATTTTGCAGTAAAATCATCTCCAACCCTACTCCATTTTTAACTGCAAAATGGGGAAATGCCATTTTTTCCTCCAAATATGGAGTAACTCCATTTTCAACTCCAAAATGGAGTTGAACTTTTTTATTTATAATTTAATCCTTCATATTTTATCATTTTTTTAAAACTGTACCTTTCATTTTAACAAATATTACGAGACAATGATTTTATGGTTTTATTATTTTCCAAAACGTTTTAAGTAATGTACTTGTCACATATGCACAACAGCACAACAAAATATGATTCGTCAAATATTCTTGTAATTTTCACTTCTTATTTAGTATAATTAAATAATTAAAATATATTTGGACTCGATTAAAATTTATTTGGACTCGATTAAAATTTCACAAGGAGAGAAATAGGACTAATGAGGGCAAATTATCTTCTTTCTTTTGTATTCAGACTTGTTTTTATTTCTAGTCTTAATTAGTTTCTAGTCTCGAGGTTTTAATGATTTGACTAGAGAGCAATTGTGTTCTTTATATTCTCTGTAAACTCATTGTCGAGAACTATCTTTCTTTTCAATCAAAACCTTTTCTAAGTAAGATCATTTGTTCTTTTGAGCATCTTCTTAGCTTGTTAGTGTGTCATATCTATCAAGCAAACTGATCCTTTAGTGTGTAATATCTACTGGATCACTCGGTGAATCAAGAGACCATTCGCAATCTCTTGTGTGACCATCCGTTTCCACAACCTTTGAAACAAATCCAATTGTTTGCAAGGTCTATTTGTTTCATTTTAGTCCAGAGAGTGTAGATCAAGGGCAGTTCCTTTCTAGGAGCACATTTAGTGGTATCAGAGATCCATTCTCTGCACTACATCGATTAATCATCAGGTTGTATCCTTTCCTTTTTATCGATTCATATTATGTTCTTCCGCGAAAACTCATACCAATCGTTTTTATCATTTGTGTTAGATCGTTTTATAAATCTCATATTAGGATTGATAAATCGAGAGTTTGAGTATTAATCCAGAATCATCATCATCATATGTTCATCTTGTCTTTCCTTCCACCGATCTGATCATTTGCACGCATAAGTTTAAATATGTAGATCTAGGGTTTATGATTTCGTGTGTCACACGAAGAGTCACCTCTGATTTATGAACAATTGGAAACTTGTACTGGTGATTTGTTTGTTCTCTGTTGCAGGAGGAGATGTATGATCATCAAGAAGAATCCAACCACACTGTGCAAAACAAACTGATGATGGAAGCTATGATGGCCGAGATGAAGAAATTGATGGCTGCTCAAATGGACGAATTTAGACAAGAGATTCTACGCCAATCTGATTCTAAGCAAGACAAAGAAACTCGGAGAAAGAGGAATGGAAAATCTCTAGAAAGAGATCCAGAAAAAGAAAAAGAACCCTTGCCAAGAGATGAAGCAGCTGATGAGTACTACGGCCATGACAGTGGTTCAACAAGGAACAATCATAGGAGGCCGAGACGAACAAATGAAGACATGACTCAGATTCAAGATGGTTTTGGAGGTGCTAAAATGATCTAAACGCTTATCTAGAGTGGGTGAAGAAGATATAGTTGGTTTTCAATTGTCAGCATTACACAGAAAGAAACAGAGTGAAAGTCACAGCAACAGAGTTCTACGAATATGCCCTCAAGTGGTGGGATCAAATTGTGACTTCTAGGAGGCGTAATAGAGAGTTCCATGTGGAATCAAGGAATGGGCTCAAGAATTTGATGAGAAAGAGGTTTGTGCCGAGCCATTACCAGAGAGAGTTGCATCAAAAGATTAGAAGATTGGTTCAAGGTCACCGTTCTGTTGAAAACTACTACCAAGAGTTGGAAACTCTTATCCTTAGAGCTGATATTTCTGAAGACAGTGAAGTCGCCATGTCAAGGGTTCTAGGAGGATTAAACAGAGAAATTCATGATAGATTGAAGATGCAACCATATGAAGACATAGAAGAGATGTTGCATAAAGCTATTTTGATTTAGCAGCAACTTAAGAGGAGGAGTACGACCAGATCAAGCTATGGAATGGGTTATGCAGCTACTAAACCAGTTACCAGAAAGATGTGAAGCCCGTAGCAGCTCCAAAGGTGGAATCAAAACCATATACAGTCAATACTAGTCACCAAAGCAAAGCAGAAGCTTCTACAGCAGGGTCTCGAGATGTCAAGTGTTTCAAATGTCAAAGCAGGGGTCATTATGCGAATGAATGCTCCAACAGGAAGGTTATGATTCTATTAGACAATGGGGATATAGAATCTGAGGAGGAATGAGATGATTCTGCAGTACTGTCCGAGCATGAAGAAGCATCTATTTCTGGGAGTTTACTTGTTGCTAGAAGATCCTTGAGTGTTCAGAGTAAACACGAGGAACATGAGCAAAGAGAGAATCTGTTCCATACTAAATGTCTTGTGCAAGGGAAAATATGTAGTCTCATCATAGATGGAGGAAGTTGCACCAATGTAGCTAGTGAGCTTATGGTTCAGAAACTTGGACTCAATCTGAGAAAGCATCTGAGACCATACAAGCTGCAGTGGCTTAATGATGAAGGCGAGATGAAAGTAAACATTCAAGTGATGGTTCCCTTGAGCATAGGCACATATGAGGATGAAGTCTTATGTGATGTATTGCCTATGGAGGCAGGACATATATTTCTTGGCAGACCATGGCAATCAGATCGCAAGGTAATTCATGATGGTTTTACTAATAAGCATTCATTTGTTTTTAAAGGCAGAAGAACGATCATGTTCCTATGACGCCCCAAGAAGTCTATGAAGATCAAAAATAACTCAAACAGAAGGATAAACCCAGAGCTAAGTCATCTAATTTCTTTTTAAAAGCTGGTGAAGTTAAGAAAGTTTTGTTATCTAAACAGCCGATGCTATTGTTTGTGTTTAAAGAAGCTTTAACAAGCTTAACTAATCTTGCACCGGTGTTGCCGAGTGAAATGAAAGCTCTTTTGCAGGATTACAGTGATGTGTTTCCAGAAGATAATCCAAAGGAGTTACCATCAATTTGTATGATTGAGCACCAGATTGATTTCATTCCAGGGTCTTCTCTGCCAAACAGACCAGCGTATAGAACCAATCATGTAGAAACAAAGGAGTTACAAAGTCAAGTAGATGAGCTTATGGAGAAGAGACACGTTAGAGAGAGCATGATTCCTTGTGTCGTCCCTGTGCTACTTGTGCCTAAGAAAGATGGCAGCTGGCACATGTGTGTTGATTGTAGAGCAGTCAACAATATCACTGTAAACTATCGCCACCCTATCCCTAGATTAGATGATATGCTTGATGAATTGTATGGTTCTAGCATATCCTCTAAGATTGACCTTAAAAGTGATTATCACCAGATTAGGATGAAAGAGGGTGATGAATGGAAAACAGCCTTTAAAACCAAACATGGTTTATATGAATTGCTAGTTATGCCATTTGGGTTAACAAATGCACCTAGTACCTTTATGAGGTTAATGAATCATGTTCTTAGAGCTTATATAGATGTTTTCGTAGTTGTTTACTTTGATGATATCCTGATCTATAGTAAAAATCTAGAGGAACATGTTATGCATTTGCAATATGTTCTTAATGTGCTTAGAAAAGAAAAATTATTTGCTAATTATAAGAAATGCACATTTTGCACAGATAATCTTGTGTTTCTAGGTTTTGTGGTGAGTGCAGATGGAATCAAAGTAGATGAGGACAAGGTAACAACCATTAGAGATTGGCCCAGTCCCAAAACCGTTGGTGAAGTGAGGAGCTTCCACGGCCTTGCTTGCTTCTACAGAAGATTTGTGAAGGACCTTTAGTACATTGGCCGCACCTCTCACTGAAGTTATCAAAAAAGATGTTTGGTTCAAGTGGGGAGTTGCACAGAAAGAAGCATTTCATGCTTTAAAGGATAAACTAACCAATGCACCTCTTTTAATAATACCTGATTTTCTTAAAACATTTGAGATTGAATGTGATTCTTCAGGTATAGGCATTGGAGCTGTTTTAATGTAGGATAAGAAGCCTATTGCATTCTTTAGTGAGAAACTCGGGGGATCCACTCTCAACTATCCAACTTATGATAAAGAGCTCTATGCATTGGTCTGAGCCCTTCAAACATGGCACCACTACCTCTGGCCGAAGGAGTTTGTTATTCATACTGATCATGAGTCCCTAAAACATCTTAAGGGACAGCAGAAGCTCAACAAAAGACATGCCAGGAGGGTAGAGTTCATTGAGACATTCCCGTATGTTATCAAATATAAAAAATGTAAGGACAATATTGTTGCTGATGCATTGTCGCGCAGGTATGCTCTAATCTCTACTCTAGATGCCAAACTGCTAGGTTTTGAACAACTTAAGTTTATGTATGGATCTGATTATGATTTCAAAGAGAAATACCAGTCTTGTGAAAAATTTGCTAAAGATCATTACTTTAGACAAGATTGTTTCCTCTTTTATAAAAATCGCTTGTGTGTGTTCTATTCGAGATCTTTTAGTCAGGGAAGCACATGGTGGCGGCCTTATGGGTCATTTTGGCATTGCTAAGACCATGAAAGTGATGCAAAATCACTTCTACTGGCCGCACATGAAGAGAGATGTGGAAAGAATATGTGAAAGATGTGTAACTTACAAACAGTCCAAGTCTAAGGTTAAGCCCTACGGTTTGTATACTTCATTACCTATTCCTTCTCATCCTTGGACTGACATATCTATGGATTTTGTGCTTGGGTTACCTAGAACTAGAAATGGTAGAGATTCCATATTTGTTGTGGTAGATAGGTTTTCTAAGATGGCACATTTCATAGCTTGCAATAAAATAGATGATGCATCTCATGTAGCTAGTTTGTTCTTTAAAGAAGTTGTCCGTTTGCATGGTATGCCTAGGACCATTGTTTATGACCGTGACACCAAGTTCCTTAGTTATTTTTGGAAAACATTATGGTCTAAGCTAGGTACTAAACTCTTGGTCTCTACTACATGTCATCCGCAAACTGATGGGTGATATGCTCAAATTAATACCCTAAAAGTACTAAGCAGTATAGGAGGGGTCGAACACAAGGACTCACAGAAACACACAATAGATTATATAGGTGACAATTAAGCTAAGCGATCAATGGTATCAAAAACAAAACGTAAATTAAAGCAGTTGTAAATTCAATTGGAGAAAGATAGGTTCAGGGTATTTTTCAGGAAATCAATGAATGCAGATAAACTAACTAGCAGGATTCAGATTTAGCGCGGTTCTTGATCTCAAATCACTAAGGTATAATTAACCAACTTCCGTTGCGAAAACTATCTAAATTTAAATCCTAGGTATTCCAAATTCCTTTGCGAATCCTAAAGTGTAAATCAGCTTTATAAATCAGGTTTGATTTGTTCACAAAACAACTAAACCAAATTCCTTTGCGAATAGTTATTTTGCTCATCTTAGATTCTATCAGGTGATTAATCGCACTTCCGCGCCTAATCAATTATCTTAAGATCTAAGTTCTAGGTGATCAATCTAGAATTAGCTTTGCAAACAACCGATGGTGAAGAACTTATTCATATAGTAAATCCTAATAACTAATCAACCTAGCATTCAGAGAAAACCCTATTGAGAACCCTGAACCTAACAAGTGATCTACTCAGACATGGAAATTGAAGCAATAAACATGTTTGAATAAATCATCAAATAAAACAGAAAGATAAATCTTCTCTCGGACGAACATAGTTTCAGACTTGTCTCCCTTCAAAAGCTCTCTCACAAAACCAAAGTAAAACAAAGCGTAAAGCATAGCCATTAAAGTGGCTGTAAAATCATATTAAATAACCTAAATCACATTTTGGGGCTTCTTGTAAATATTAAAGTCTTCTGGGCAATTTTGCAATTCTTCAACTCTTGGAAAAGTCGCGGGTCGTGTCTGCCTCGGTGAGTATCGACCGATACTAGGCAGTATCGATCGACACTCATGCTTCAAATCGGGTACTCAGCTACACGAACGTCTGTTTTCCTCCAAAATGCTCCAGAAAGCTCCAATATCTCCAATTATGCTCCAAACGTGCTAAAACTTGTATAAGACTCTAAAACACTACGAAATAGTATAAAGACTCTATAAAACGGACTTATATCATGGCTTAAACGGGGTAAAAACTATGATATATCAATGGGCCAACTGAGGTGGTCAATAGGACCTTATCTACTTTGTTGCATGCATTAATCAAAAAGAATCTTAAGTCATTGGAGGATTGATTGCCGTATGTAGAATTTACATATAATCATTCAATGCATTTAGCTTCTAAGTTTTCTCCATTTGAAATCGTTTATGGTTTTAAACCATTATCTCCTTTGGATCTAACCCCCATTCCTACGAGTGAAAGATTAAGCTTTGATGGACAGAAGAAAGCAGATTTAGTTAAACATATCCATGAGAAGGCTAAGTTAAACATAGAAGAGAAACCTAAGCTTTATGAAAAGCAGGCCAATAAGAACCGGCGTGAGATGAGTTTTGAAGTTGGAGACCAAGTTTGGGTTCACTTGAGAAAAGAGAGGTTCTCAGCTGAAAGAAAATCAAATCTAATGCCGAGAATTGATGGGCCTTTTGAAATAACAAGGAAGATCAGGAACAACGCCTATCAGCTTGATCTCCAAGGTAAGTATAAGATCAATCCTAGTTTTAATGTTTCTGATTTAGTTTATTTTCTTGCAGATGAAACAGATTTGAGGTCAAATCCTTTTCAAGAAGAGGGGGATGATGTGATCATGGATAGCAAAGGAAAGATGGAGCTTAAACCTAAGGATGGAAAGCTTGTAGCTGAGGATCATGAGGCAGTTCAAGATGATTATGATGATGCTTTGCTTGTTCCGAATGGTCCAATGACTCGTTCAAAATCTAAGAAGCTCAATGAAGCTATTGGAGCATTCATCAAGCAAAGTTATCTAAGTCAAGAGGGAAAAGAGATGGTTACTTCTACACTGGTTGTAATCCAAGTCCAAGATGGCTAAGTGGACTTGTGATTCAACTTTGTACTCTTTTTCCCTGTCTCAAATTTTGTCCCATTGGGTTTTCTGTAGATGGGTTTTTAATGAGGCAAGGTTGAATCACCACATCCAGTCCACTAAGCTATGGCGAGGCCCAAGTCCACAAGGAGAGAAATACGACTAAGGGCATCTCCAACCATACCCCATTTTCTATTCCAAATGTCATTTTGCAGTAAAATCATCTCCAACCCTACTCCATTTTTAACTGCAAAATGGGGAAATGACATTTTTCCTCCAATTATGGAGTAACTCCGTAGTTGAACTTTTTTATTTATAATTTAGTCCTTCATATTTTATCATTTTTTTTAAAATGTACCTTCCATTTTAACAAATATTACGAGACAATGATTTTATGGTTTCATTATTTTCCAAAAACGTTTTAAGTAATGTACTTGTCACATATGCACAACAGCACAACAAAATATGATTCGTCAAATATTCTTGTAATAATTTCACTTCTTATTTAATATAATTAAATAATTAAAATATATTTGGACTCGATTAAAATTGTAGATATGATGATGTGATTTTATTATAATAGCATAAACTAATATTAAATTTAAAAATACATAAAAATACTGAAATTAGAAATAACATAAAGTAAACTTAATGCAAAAGCGACTAATAATAATCTGGTAAACCGCTTCCAGATCCACCAAGATCATTAAAATATTGTCCAAATGAACCATATTGAGGTGGATTTTGTTGATTTTGTTGTTGCTCTGCCTTTTATTGTAAAATCCGTGTTTGTTCACTCTGAACATATGCACGAAGATTCAGATCTTGTATCGAATTCAAGTCTTGAAACAAAAATTTGTTTTCTTCCTTAAATTCTTTTAAGGCATAGTTCTTACTTTGAATATCCAAATGCTGTTGTCTTTGGGCACTTGTATTCTTTAATTGCTCCAAAAGTTGCTTGTTTCCTTTTTCTAAAGAGTTGATAAGAGCCGATGTTCCATCATCAATTTTTCTTTTCATTTTGGATTTTTTATTCCACTTGGTCGTTGAGAAGGTGATCCGCCAATTATCTCATCATCACCTATATTTGGAGAAAATGAAGACAAACCTGTAGATGCTTGTGTAGCAGAATCATGGTTAGAATTTTCTGTCTCTGAAGATGTGTATCCGAAATCACACGGGTTTAATACGTGTTTAGTAGAAGTCACACCATCTTGAAACATTTCAAAGTTCTTTATAATATTCCAACCATCTTGAAATACGGGTTTTGTGAGAGAGCTTTTGAAGGGAGACAAGTCTGACACTCTGTTCGTCTGAGAGAAGATTTCGAACCCTCTTGTTACTCTTTCTGATTTATTTGATGATTTATTCAAACATGTTTATTGCTTCAATTTCCATGTCTGAGTAGATCTCTTGTTAGGTTCAGGGTTCTCATAAGGGTTATCTCTGAATGCTAGATTGATTAGTTATTAGGATTCACCATCCGAAGTAGTTCTTCGCCATAGGTTGTTTGCAAAGCTAATTCTAGATTGATCACCTAGAACTTAGATCTTAGGATAATTGATTTGCGCGGAAGTGCAATTAATTACCTGATAGAATCTAGGGTGAGTAAAATAACTATTCGCAAAGGAATTTGGTTTAGTTGTTTTGTGAACAAATGAAACCTGATTTAAAAAGCTGATTTAGACTTTAGGATTCGCAAAGGAATTTGGAATTCCTAAGATTTAGATTTAGATAGTTTTCGCAGCGGAAGTTGGTTAACTATATCTTAATGATTTGAGTTCAAGAACCGTGCTAAATCCGAATCATGTTAGTTAGTTTATCTGCATTCATTGATTTCCTGAGAAATACCCTGAACCTAACCTTCTCCTAATTGAATTTACAACCGTTTTAATTTACGTTCTGTTTTCAATACCATTGATCGTTTAGCTTGATTTTCACCTATATAATCTATTGTATGTTTATGTGAGTCCTTGTGTTCGACCCCTACTATACTGCCACTACTGCTTAGTACTTTCAGGGTATTAATTTGAGCATATCAGACCGTCTATATACGAAATACCCTGATACTACGCAGTATCGATCGATACTGATGCTTCAAATCGGGTACTCAGCTACACGATCGTCTGCTTTGCTCCAAAATGCTCCAGAAAACTCCAATATCTCCAATTATGCTCCAAACGTGCTAAAACCTGTAAAATACTCTAAAACACTACGAAATAGTAGAAAGACTCTATAAAACGGACTTATATCATGGCTTAAACGGGGTAAAAACCATGACATATCAACTCCCCCATACTTAACATTTGCTTGCCCTCAAGCAAATAGAAGCCAAAACCAGAGAAAGAGGTTTGAAAATGTAGAGACTCACCTGTTCTTGAAACGTTGCAATGACCCTTTTCCCAAACACCCAAATGTCACCTAACAAACTTTTGACGGTTTGATACCCTGAACCTAAAGGCTAAATTGAAGAAAAACCAAATTTGAAGAAAATCCAAATTGCCAATTATCATAAGTTCAACTGCCAAAGAAGTTCAACTCACCGTCTGATCCAGCCCAATTTTGTAGATATTCAAGAAGGACCAGCTACCTTTCCATTCCAAGTGATTTGAGGACAATCCAACGGTTCAATTAGAAGATACATCAGAATATACATCAAGTTCAAGACGTCCCAGTTCACCTCGGGCAGAAGCTCCCGACCCATGGCCAAGGCACATTTCGCCGTGGCCAGTGACCATGGAACCGCGGTGGAAGCAGTTTTGTCTCGTAATCCCAATTGCAAGGCCCGTTCAATTCCCATCAAGGAAAAATCCTAATGACCGACGAAAGCAGAGCTCAAGACCTATAAATATGTGTTTTAGAGACCAAATTTTGTGTTCTTTATTTTACACCATTTTTAGTTTAGGTTTGTTCTTATATTTTGTCGACCCAAGATGTTTTATTATTGTTTACAAATCGTTTTCCCCTTTACTTTCAAGCCATAAATTTTCATACCTAGTTTTACAAGCAATTTTCCGTTTTTCGTTTTTACAATTTTCGTGACAAAAATCTTATAAATCTTATTCTCATTCTAGACTTCCTTGCTAATTCTCTGTCTTAGGTCTCATAGAACAGCTTTCCCTCTCTGTGGATCGATACCTCAAGTACTACAACGCACGTATGTGCACTTGTAGAACTTTTAGCTTATAAATTTAAAACCCGAGAGTTTGGATTAACAATCCGCTCGCATCAATTTTCGAAGACTTTTCGAAGGACGAGGTCGCCATCTTGAAAACTCTTTCACTTGACTTTCTTGTTATAATACCGAGTTGCCAAATTATGGTAGTTTTGGATTCGTTACAAGGCTTGATCGCGTTCTTCTTCTAACATGTCGAGATCGGCGAATCATCTTATTGTTAAGGCGAATGTCTAGAGTTAGCATGATCCGACGTAAATTGGGAATGCCGACATCGGCTGGAAAAAAGTGCTTCCATTCAATGTGATAAGGAGAAAGGTGTTTTTCTCGTTGATCGCCGAGGTGTAGTTCGGTGAGACCAAAGTACGCTGTCGAGTTCGTCTTCCCAAAGTCCTTTTTCGCCGTCAATCTTTTCTTGAGTTCATCGATGACGGTCTTTTTGGTGGCATCGGCTTGTCCGTTTCCTTGCGGGTACCTCGGTGTTGACTTACTTAATCATATTTTGCAGTTTGCGTAGAAATATTTGAAAAGAGTCGAGATGAATTGGGACCCGTTATCCGTGACGATCACATAGGAAAACCCATGTCGGCAGATGATAAATTTCCAGACAAACTCCTGGACATCTAAGGCGTGTATCTTGACGTATGACTCTACTTCGACCAACCTCGTGAAATAATATGTCATTACTAAGATTAATCGTTTTTGTCGTGAGGCCAGCATTCGGTCGATTATGTCCATCGCCCATCTCATGAATGGATATGAGGAAGTTGCCGAAATCAGGAGTTTGGCATGTACATGAATAGTCAGGCCGTGGCGTTGGCACATTTCGCATCGAGCGACGAACTTCTCGCAAGCGGCCACCATGGTTGGCCAATAGTAGCCATATTTTTTGATCTTTAAGGCTAGAGCTCGGCCACCAGAGTGATTCCCACTTGCTCATTCGTGAGTTTTCTTCATGAGGTCGGTCACTTCGTCGCCGTGTACGCATTGTAACAATACTCCTCCCGCGGTCCATCGAAGGAGGTGTTCGCCTTAGGATGTAATGGTCGGCCCTTGCTTTTAGGCATCAAACTACCCATTTATCTTCCTGTACTTCCCCGTCTGCAATGTATTCGCAGATGTCGACTCTCCAGTCCTATTCTGGTGATTCTTCTTCGACTGCTGGTGGATCATGATCTTGTTCGGATTCGTTTAGATGTGCTGGTTCGGCTTCGTCCAGGCCGTTTTCCATCTCGTTGATGAGATTTACTATGCGAGTTAGTTCGATACTTGGTGATGTGATGTTAGAAACATGTATTATCCTTCAGAGGCCAGAATATGAAGCCGATGCGAGCGCTGCAAGTGTATCAGCTGAGGTGTTGTCCTCGCGAGGGATCTTGGTGAAAGTGAATGATTCGAACTCCTTTGCAAGTCCCTGGACGACTTTGAGGTATGAATCCATACGATCATTCTTTTCTTCGTATTCGCCATTGAATTGGTTTGCGACGAGCTGAGAGTCGCATAATGCTTGAATTTGTGTGGCTCTGATCTCCTTGTCAAGACACAGACCGATGATCAATGCTTCATATTCGGCCTCGTTATTTGAGGTTGTGAAGCCAAGACGGAAGGATTGTTCTAGTATTTCTCCTGTTATAGATTCGAGGTTTACTCCTACTCCCAAGCCATGTTTGGACGACGAGTTGTCTACGTGACGAGTCCAACTATCCGCTATTTAGGTGACGAGCTCGGGAGGGAGTTTGATCAAGAAATCGACAAGGACATAAGATTTTGCCCTGGTTCGGCTTTGATATTCAATGTCGTATTCGGTGAGCTCGATTTCCTACTTCGCCATTATGTCGGATTGGGTTGGGCTATGCAGGATTGTTCGTAGAGGCTTGCTAGTGAGCACGACAATATAATGGGATTGGAAATAAGGTTAAAGTTTTCGAGCCGAGATGACCACTGCGAGGGCGAGTTTCTCTAAGGTTGGTGAAGGAACCAGAATTCGCACGTATCTCGTAGATCGGCGAATTTAGCTAGGCTTTATGGAGAATTATTTTTATTAGAATCATAGTTGTGTCCGTGAAGGCTGCCTACGTACCCTTCAAAGGGATCAAGCCAAAACGTAGTTCTTGTTACAAAGGTTGTTTCTGTCTAAGTTCTAGAATTCTCATTCTAAATAAAGAGCTCCCCTATTTATAAGTCTTGATGTCTCTTGATCTTCATTTTCCTTCTTGAATTGGTATTGGCAATTGTCCTTTTTTCCCAAGTCGATAAGGATAATCTCCTTTTCCTTGTTTCGTTGGGAGAAGGGAAACTTCCTATCTTCTTGGAATTTCCTTTATTAAATAAAAGGAAATTTTCCTTTTATTTCGTAGGTCGGTCGCGATGGGCTTTGAAGTCGATTGTTGGGCTGATTTTAACTCAAACCGGGTTAAACCGGGGGAGTGCTAAACTCACCTCTAACAATTAGTCCCCCTCAGTTTGGCGAATTAGTCTTTGAGTTCGGCGAAGTTTATGGAGAATTCTTTAGCCCGGTTGGAGTCGAAATCAGCATCATGTCTTGATTGTTCAAACTTGTGTTCTTTAATGATCAAATTTCCTTTGCATACTAGATGTTGCTCGTTTTTGTTCCCGCAAAAAATGACTAAAGACGCGAGATTGAGCTCGAGACTGAGCTCGTCGTTTGTTAGTTAGGTACGAGGTCGGCCTTGGCTTGTTTTCAAGTTCAGGTTCGATAGTTCGTGCGAGACTACGAGGTATTAGATCGGTGAGTTATGATTACATGTTGCCATACTGCGAGGTCGGCGAGCTACGCAGTCAGAGAACTGCGATCGTGAGCTTGGCGAGCTGGAGGTCGGTGAGCTGTGGTCATGAGTTAGGCGGAGCTGCGTGGTCGGTGAACTGTGACTGCGCGATGAGTAAGCTACAACTGAGCTACCTAACTGTTAGACCGACAAACTGCGACCACGAACTGCCTTACTGTCGGATCGACGAACTATGACCACGAACTGCCTTACTGCGAAGTAGGCGATATGTTCGATTGGGAGGTAGGCGAACTGCTTCATTTTGGCTTGATGATACGAATTGTACGAGTTCGGCGAACTGCTTGAGTTCGGCTTGAAAGGACGGACCGTGTGATTGAATTTGAATAGAAAATATATTCGAATAAAAAAGTAAATTTTTTGATAAGGGGTACCTTAATTTTAGGGAGCTAGGTGGACCGGTAAGTGATGATACCGGTGAACGTTCATTGTTTTTTTTAATCTCGACTTTTCTTTGCTAGTTCGGTTTAGTCGCAGGTCAGGGTGAGAGTGAGTGAGGTCAGCGTCGTGTGCTTCGTGGTCGGCGTGCATGTTGCTTAGCATCATGCAAGTTACGAACGTCATGGTTGTATTTCGTTGCGTTTTCTCATGTTGGTCGTCTCCTCTTCACGTGGTCGTCATGTTGCATGGTGGTGTATGCACATTATGATCGTGCACGTTGCTCACGAACTCGTTTTCTTGATGAGTTCGTCATCCTCCATGAGGTCGGTCTCGGTAAGTTTGTTGTCTCCCACGAGCTCGGTCTCGGTGAGTTCGGCGGATCTTTGTTGTGGTTTTGAGCTCGGCGTATCATGATTATGAGCTCGGCATGTCGGGTTCGGCAACTCGTTCTTCTCTGCAACGTAGTTCGTCTTGGTGAGCTCGTGATCTCTTCTGCGTGATCATGAGCACGGTTTTTTTTTTGCGTGATTGACATCTTCGATGTGTTGAGTTCGGCGGTGAACGTCTTAGTGTATTGTCATGATTGGCTTCGTCATGCATGTCACATTGCTTGCCATGCAAGTGATGTCGTATAGGTGCAGTTCGTGAAGGTGATCTCGTCCCTCCGTGGTGAGCTCGTCATGATCTCATCTCTCCGTGGTGAGCTCGTCATGATCTCGTCTCTCCGTGGTGAGCTCGTAATGATCTCGTCTCTCCGTGGTGAGCTCGTAATGATCTCGTCTCTCCGTAGCGAGCTCGTCATGATCTCGTCTCTCCGTAGTGAGCTCGTCATTGTTTTCTCTCTAGGATTTTCATCTTCGCTTCCCAAATATTCTTCTACACGGATTTTTTCCGGCAAGATTGTTTCGAGAGATGTTCAACGTCTCGAGGTATTTGGATAGAGAAGTCGGGAAATCATCACCGGAGATATTGTTCTGTGAAAAACTAATGAAGCTGAGGTTCCCACAGATCCCGAAACTGAGTTCGAAGAAATCCCCGGATAAATTGTCGTAGATCTGAGGATAGAGATATCTTCCGAGAAACAGAGATGGCAAAACCTTTTTTTTTTTTTTTTTTTTTTTTGATCTCGGATTGAAAATTGTGGTAAGATCGGAAGCCCATATCGGTGATTGGAGAATTGTTGAACATGACCAGAAGAGTCAGAGACTTTGTCGGATTTCTAGGTTTTAAAATAATTTTCCATAAACCCTCAATATTCTTTCCCCTTCCTTCTAGCGCCAATGGCCAGTGATCGGAAGCCCATCTCACCTCCGCTCCGTAGAGTCTTGCTGACGTAGAAGATTGGTTTTTCCTCGCCTCTGTCTTCTCTGACTAAGACTCCGCTAACTGTCGAGCTGGATATAGAGATGTACATGTACAATGTTTTGCCCTCTTTGGGTTTAGCTAATATTGGCGGTGTGGAGAGATATTCTTTGAGTTACTTAAAAGCTTCTTCGAATTTCTCATCCCACTCAAACCGTTTGTTTCCGCGGTGTAATTGATATAACGGGAGACATTTGTCTGTCGATCAGGAGATGAAGCGATTGAGCGCGGCAATTCGGCATGTGAGGCGTTGAACCTCGCGGGTATTTCTTGGCGACGAGAGGTCGATTATTGTCTTGATCTGTATGGGGTTGACCTGGATGGCGAGATCAGGCTTAGGGTTATCATGTGGCGAGAAGACGTATCTCATTCTTGGCTCGGTGAAAAGGCAGGTATGTGGCGGGAAGACGTCTTTCATTCTTGGCTTGGTGAGAAGACATGTCAGTTTGTGTTCTATTACGAAGCAAGTTCGGGATTATCGTTGATCACCTCGGATCGTGAAAATTCCGGTCTCGGTCGGAAACTTGACACATTTTAGCATGCATTTATGTGCTTTCATCGAATGCAACCATGGTGTGCCCATCACAACGTTGTAGATTGCTGGCCGATCTATCACGTCGAACTTGGCGATCTTGGTTACCTTCCCCACGTATACGGGGAGCTCTATAAGGCCGATAGTTTGGATGAAATTGCTCCCGAACCCTGTGAGGGATCTTTCGGTGGGCCTTAGCACGTAATCTTTTAAGGGAATCCTTGTAGATCAAATCGACTGAGCTCCCATTTTCTATCAGAATTCGAGATATATGATATTCTCATATTTTACTCATTTTAGCATGCATTTAACTTAGTGTTTTGAGTCTCATGCATGTGTTTTCGTAGGTTTCTTTAGTGTTTTGGTCAAATTTAGTGTGTAGCTAGTTTAAATTAGGTCCTAGAGAGTCTTGAATAATTTGGAGTGTTTTCATGGTACTTGGAGACATTTTGGGGATGATTGGAGTTATGGAGCAAAGGCAAATGCAGAGTTCACCCGAGGTGTCTGAAAGATCGGGCCGGACGTAGAGTTTCTAATCGGATTTAGCTTCGAAGGTCTTAATGACAATGATGGACAAATTAGTTAGCTGTCGTTTGAAAGTAGTTTCAAGGTATTTTGATATGTGGTTCAAGAGATATAGCGATTTTACCAAGGACATATCTGTTTGGCCTTGAGATGAGCAACCAACACCGCCCAACCATGGACCGGTGTCACCATCCGGTATTGCAGCCATGCTCAAGACAGGGAGAATATCGGACCATCACACCGGACCACCACCGTCCGGTGTATGATAAATAGGATTTTACCTACTTAAGAATCAATCCTAAATACACATATCATTGTGGTGTTTTAGGTGTTAATCCAATCTAGGGTCTAGTTCAATGCAACAAGAATACAAGACACTCTCTAATTCAAGCAAACAAAGTGGTTTGAGTTTAAGTTCTAGAAACCTAATTCAATTTGAACAAGTAAACAAGATTAAATAGCTTAAACGAGATTTAGAAATTAATAAAGGCAAGCTCTTGGATGAGGTTATGGACTTTGGGGAGTTCTATGATTAACCTATGATGTCTAAACAAACAATCAAACATGTTTTCCTTAGCCTAAAACACTTAAACAAGACTAATCCAATCTCATGGCACTAATCACTTTGCTAATCAACTAATCAAGAACAAACTCTCATTTGTGAAAAGTTGATTACCAAAAATTAATTACATGTTCATATGGCCATAAGACTCCTTAAACAACTACTCTATAGGTTAAGCAAGTAAAATCTTTTATTTAGTTCTTGGGGTATTTCTTCGAACACCATGTGTGCATGAAATGCCATATGGTCTAGATTAGCTTTCTCAAGCCTAATCTAGCATTATGAACCCTAAATAAGAGAGAAAACATGTAATCTAATCACTAGACATCATAAATCAAACAAGAAAACCCTTAATCAACCTCATCCATGAGACTTAAAAGAACCTACTCACTAATCATGGAGAAACCCTCAAATCCCATAAGGAAGATGATTGAATCCATGATTAGAGATTAGAAATATTAAAATGAAAGAAAGATTAGATAGATTAAGAATAATTAAGCTTAAGATTGCATTAAAATCAAAATGTCTCTTGCAAAAATCCAAGACAAAAATAAAAAGAGAGGTTTTTGCCTTAGGAAAATTTAGGGGAAAAGACTTAGAATGAAATTTGGGTTTTTTTGCAATTCATAGGAAGCTGGACGGACCGGGTCAACCCGGGACAAACCGGGTATTGACCCGATTGAAAGTGGGTCGAGGTGAGAAGAGCACTGGTTGGTAAAACCGCGATATCTCCTGGAATACATGTCCGATTGGTCTCAAACCACCTCCTGTGGACAGCTAACGCACTGGGCTACAACTTTTGTGAGGACCACCGAGGCTAATTCAGACTGGAGGCCCTTCGTTCAACCCGGTTTAAAGTGGGTCGAGGTGAAAAGAGCACCGGTTGGTGAAACCACGATATCTTATGGAATACATGTCCGAATGGTCTCAAACTACCTCTTGTGGACAGCTAACTCACTAGGCTACAACTTTTGAGAAGACCACCAAGGCTAATTCGGACCCCTGAAGCTTCAATACCGAAGTCACAAATCGGTATTGCACATCGGTATTAAGGGAATTTTCCCTCTGTTTCGACACCGATTTGTTGCACCGACTTGTGACCTCGGTGTTGAAGAAACCGTCTCGGCCAGGCGGACCTCTCTCTGGTAAAACATCCATATCTCTCAAACTACACGTCCGAATGACTTGATTCCAGCTCCTGTGGACAGCTAACTCCTTTCTCTACCACTTCCATGAAGACCATTGAAGCTGGATCTGAATGGAAACCCTTCTTCAGACCCGTTCATTGAGACACTCCGGACGGACTCTTCTTTCTCTTATGCTCCATAACTCCAAACATCATCAGCTGTCTCCAAAACACCTAAAAACACTCCAAATGTATGCAAAACTCACTATGACCTAATGCAAGCACCTAATACTCTAATAAAGACCAAAATGCTATAGAAACTATGCAAGACACTTGCATGAGACACAAAACAATAACATAAATGCATGTTAAAACGAGTAAAATATGGGAATATCAACTCCCCCAAACTTATTCATTTGCTTGTCCTCAAGCAAACAAACAAGTAGAGAGAGAGGTTTGAAAGTGGAAGTTCAAATCCGAGAATATCAACAAAAGAATTTGAATCAATGCCCTTGAGAGTAGGTATATGATGCACAAACAACCTCTACTTCAAAAGATTTAGCCATATCTTTGCAACACGAATTGGGTCTAGGCCTTAGCATCCACAAGAATTCATATCCTCCAACTCTTTAACATTCATTAATTGCAAACGGTGAATCATGCTTATACATATCAAGTGAACTCATTTGGCCAAGGGAGAGGTCTCGAGATAAAAGTGATCTCAAACAATGTGGGTATTCCAATTCAAGGGATCTCTCATGAAGGAATGAACTTTGGCAAAATGCTAAGAGTAAAGAATAACCGATGCATACAAGGATGACTTCCATCTACCCAATGCCCCGATATGAACTCCACTCCTATTCCTAAACCCAAAGTGAACCTTCCTAAGCTACCCTTTTCTGCAAGGACAATTGCCTTCATATACCACAATATTTCACCACTTCACTTCCTTTCAAACTCTTAGGGGATTCTCTTCTTCGCCTTATGAGAAAATGGTTTGGCTTTCACAAATTTCTTTCCTTAGCTCTTCTTTTGCTTCTCTAGTCTCTTTCATTTCTTTTCTAGCTTTAGCCATTTTTGGCTTCTTATCTTTCTTTTCAAAGCTAGAGACCATTTTCTTATCACTTAGAGCTAAACCAAGTTTCTTTTGCCAACCATCTCAATCAATTGCTTATCCCCATCTTCTCCTCCCTATCTCTTTCCATTTATCCACACTCTCTTTTCTTTCGATCAATCACCCAAAACCCCAACCTATCTACCCTAGCCTATGTCTAGCTCATTGATGTGTGAGCTAGTTCTACATGGAAGCTTCTCCTTGTCGTTCCAAACTCAATACTTTTTGCTAAGTTCATTTGAAATTAGGTCTCACGACACACACTAGTAGTGTAGGCTTGAAAGAAGGTTAGGGTTAAGGCGAGGTGAACCATCCCAAAGGTGTGAAATGGCTATTTGAGCTAACAAGAGAGTGGTAAAAGGAAGAAGATAGCTGAAATATGTATATGATATCCATGAGTTCAACTTTTCAAAGTATGAGCATGATAATTCCAAGTCAAGATTAGAGTTCAAATAATAGATAGAGTTGGAATTAAATCAAAGCACGCTTCAACCAAGACATAAACATTCAAAACGCGAGATCAAAGCATGGATCATCCTTAACTTCGTGATCGTTCAAATGCATCAAAGAACTCCTAACGAGGG
The DNA here is from genome assembly GCA_030161315.1 of Eutrema japonicum. NCBI lineage: Eukaryota > Viridiplantae > Streptophyta > Magnoliopsida > Brassicales > Brassicaceae > Eutrema > Eutrema japonicum. The sequence goes on along the minus strand of BSQW01000006.1, from coordinate 25,018,840 downwards.
CATAAAATCAAGCTCTTAATTTTATATTCTACATGGATAATTCTCCCAATGCAAGTGAATGCAACTCTATATGCTATGCATCTAGACTCAATCCTACATGAAATGCACAAAATTTCAAAAAAATTCAAAATTATTGAAAATGCATGAGACTCAAGTATGCAAGATGGAAAATAAGACACAAAACACAAGGTTAGATACCGGTCCCTCCCCCAAACTTAAATCACAACGTCTCGGTGTGAAAGAAGTTCAAGAGAGAGACCCAAAACAAAGGATGAAAATGCAAAGACTCAAAAGGAAAGAGTTACTTACAAAGGATGAGTGAGACTATGTGAATGGCGAGAATGAAGAGCTTTCGACATCAACACCAATGTGCCTTGCCACGACCTTGCTATCATCAAGAACCTTGGAACCACTCAACAAAAAGATAAAAAAAACCCAAGAAACACAAGATCAAACTAGAAGGCAAGAAAATATATACAATGATAGACATGGGAATGTCTCCCAAGTGCACTTTGTTTAAAATCACTAAGTTTGACTTTGGTTACCCTTTTAGGCGGGTGAGAGAGGAGTGTGAGCACTCCATGGGGGATCTTTGAGCTCAAATTGGAGGACCTTGATCATGACCTCTTTAAGACCAGCTTTCCCCTTCTCTTTGAGCTCCGGTGTGAGGATCGCTTTGACCAAGGCAAAAGGGTTGGACCGTCCCTTGCACTTTATCTTGTACTCAATCATCCCATCTTTGTACTTCCAAGGAGTGAGAGTCATGGTGGAAGGTTGGCTTAGCTCGGACTTAGACCTATCAAGCATGCTTGGTCCGTTTTTCATCTTAGCTTTGGCCTTTGCCCTCTTCTTTGCGCTCTTGCTACCCTCAACTTCATTCACCATTGCGATTGGAGGGAACGATTCCAAGCAAGCTTTATCAAATCCCGAAGCTTCTTTACCATTACCATAACCCAAAACTTTTCTTTCAAGAGACTTTTCTTTCAACAGACTTTTCTTGCTCTTCATAAACCTTTGGGGGTGGAGCTTCATCAACCATCTCACATCTACCCACATCACGATACCCATCATCTTTGATAGTAATTGTGCCACAAAGCTTTTTGGGAGAAGCCTTCAGTGGGTAGTAAAACGTGTCATCCACATTCGTAAGAACTACCATTTGGTTTTTAAAGTCCATGCTTGCACCGGTAGTGTTGAGGAAGGGAGTTCCAAGGAGGAGTGGGAGCTTGTTGGTCTTCTTCATGTCCATAACAATGAAATCTGTTGGGACTATGCAATCCCCAACTTCGAGCGGATAATCTTCAAGGAGACCAAGTGGCTTCCGTGAAGAAGCGTCTCCAAAAGTGATGGGTGATGAGTGAGGTTCCTTATCCCTAGACTCTTAAGCATCTCACGGGACATGACATTCATACTTGAACCGGAGTCGCATAGAGCATCCTCAATTTCCAAATCACCAAGAGAGCATGTGATGGAGAATTTACCGGGATTCCCAAGCTTGGGGAGAGACTTACGCTCAATCCTTGTTGTGCTTGGTGAATCAATGCAATCAACACAACCCTTGTCTTCAACCATGGTCACGTCTTCGTCTTTCCCAAGGGTCACCCCCACCTTCTTCCTCAATGTCCACATTGAGCTTCAAGGGAACGTGGCTAGGGCAAAGTTCTTCGACTTGTGAACCATAGAGTAGAAACTCAATTTTCTGAATAGCGGCTTCATGCTCATTGATGGGACGTGATTCATTTGAGAGGATGGCATTTCAATAATCCTTTGAGCTTTGTATGGCTTTTCCATGTGAAGAGCTTTGAGGGTGAGGTGATGAAGGAGCGGCCCCTTTGGTCTTCATTTGTTGCACCTTTGAGCTCAATGCTTCAAACTTCTTATGTAGATAATTATAAGAGCACGCCATTTTGGTGTTGACTTCCTCCATCTTCTTGCTTATATCAAGTGCTCCATTAGCTTGTCCTTGTAGGAGTTGTTGAAGCACATTCTTCATTTCAAGGTCTTGAGACATGGAGTTGTTACCTTGAGCTTAGGGTGCAAGACTTTGTTGAAAGGCCGGTTGAGGGATGAATGGAGCCTTGTTGTAGTAGCCGCCTTGGTGTTGATTGTTGTTGAAAACCCGTTGATAGCCACCATGGTTCCCAACATAATGCACTTCCTCTTGGTTACTCAAATCCACCATTTCCTTGTGGGACCTTTGATGTCCTTCAAACTCACCAACAAAGTGAACCGATTTTTGAGAAGCATTAAGAAGCTTCTCAATCTTGTCATTGAGAGCTTTCATCTCCTTAGCCCTCCTTTGCTCTTCAAAATCGCTAGTGGTTCGTGTAGTGGTTCGTGTGGCCCGATCATACTCATCACCATAGGTTCTGATATGCTCAAATTAATACCCTAAAAAGTACTAAAACAGTTGTTGTAGTATATCAGGGGTCGAACACAAGAACTCAAAGAAATCACACAATAAATTGTATAATATCAAGTCAAGCTAAGCAATTCAGATCAAACAAAAGCAGTAAGCAGTAAACGAGTTGTAAATCGATGGGGAAGAGATAGGTTCAGAGATATTTCTCAGGAAATCAATGAATGCAAAATAAACTAACTAATCAGGGTTCAGGTTACGCACGGTTCTAGAACTCAAATCACTAGAGTATAATTAACCAACTGTCGTTGCGAAAACTATCTAAATCTAAACTTCAGAATCCCAAATTTCTTTGCAAATTCCTAAGAATAAATCAGCCTTAATTTCAAGTTTGATATGTTCACAAATCAATTAAACCAAATCTCTTTGCGAATAATCAATTTGCTCACCTAAGGTTCTATCAGATAACTCAATTGCACTGTCGTGCCTAATCGATTAATCTAAGATCTAAGTTCTAGGTGATCAATCCATAATTAGCTTTGAGAACAACCTAAGGCGAAGAACTAATTCAGATTATAGACCCTAAATAAGTAATCAACCTAACATTCAAAGAAATCCCTTATGAGAATCCCTAAACCTAACAAGAGATCTACTCAGACATGGAAATTGAATCAATAAACATGTTTGAATAAATACTCAATAGAAAATAAAAAAGAGTAACAAAAGGGTTCGAAATCTTCTCTCGACGAACATAGTATCAGACTTGTCTCCCTTGAAAAGCTTTCTCACAAATCCAGAATAAAATAAAGCGTAGCCAACAAAGTGGCTGTAAAATTCCTATATATAACCTAAATCACGAATTGGGAATTCTTGTAATTATTAAAGACTTCTAGACCAAGTTGCAATTCTTCAACTCTTCATTAAAGTCGCGGGTCGTGTTTTGCTGCGATGGGTATCGATCGATACCAGGGGGTATCGATCGACACTTATCGTGAAATCTGGTACTCAGCAACACGAACTTCAGCTTTGCTCCAAACTGCACCAGAAAGCTCCAATAACTCCAATTATGCTCCAAACGTGCTAAAACCTGTAAAAGACTCTAAAACACTACGAAATAGCAAAAGGACTCTATAAACGGACTTATATCATGGCCTAAAAGGGGTAAAAACCATGATATATCAACTCCCCCAGACTTAGCCTTTGCTTGCCCTCAAGCAAAACAGAAAACTAAACCAGAGAAAGAGGTTTGAAAACGCGGAGACTCACCTGTTCAGGAACCATCGCAGAGATCCTTTTCCCAAGCACCCAAATGTTACCTAACCAGCTTTTGATCTAACCACCATGTACTTCTCCGTAGACATTCGCAGCTTTTCCAGACTCCACACATTATCTCACAGCATTGTTCAAATAAAGCCTTCATCACCAATTTCATCGCTGCAACCAATGTTTAAGAACCTTCTAGATTCTTCACCATACAATATCATGACAAGGAACCACCCTTTTTCACACTTTTTGTATCAATTTCTCTCCCCCAGACTTATTTCTTATTATGTTCTTTTTTTTATTTTCAGTTTTGCATATACACATCAAGGTATGAGACGCGAGTATTGATGGTGTTAGCCAGCGAATCCCCGGTTCTTCCCTCTCAATGTATCAAAGAATGTAGGCGAATAATGGCATCATAGGAAAATCGTAGCCTCACTTCCAATCCTTTGTGTGATCATTCCCTCTTAAGTAGAATAATGGGATCGCTGGAAATTTTCCTAACCCTCTACTCAGAAGAAAATCATTTCAATCTTTTATGCTCTTATTTATCAACTTATAAGAGGGGAGAGAGATACTATTACTCTAAACACATGGGTTCCTTTATCAGATATGAATGATGAATCAAGCTCTAAAAACACTAACCATATTGATGAAGTGCAAAAATTTGGCTCAGGTTTCAGAAGAACTCTGCTGGAGACATGGATGTTTTCTAGTTAACTGTCAGTCTTTGGATTTTTCATTAGTCGATCTAGAGCTGATCCTACAACACTGGTCACTCAAAAAAAAAATCAAAACAACAATTCAAGCACAGGATCATCATCTCCAACATGTTTTGACTCAATAAAACGTTTTTTGACTCGATAAAACAACTGACTCTAAGAAAAACAAACACAATGTCAGCAGACACCTCCCCCAGACTTGAACAACACTGTCCCCAGTGTTATCTAGCCTAGAGTAGGTAAAAGAAACAAAAGAAAATGATAGAACGGAGAGAAACAAGAAGTTATCGCGCTGGGACATCTAGTGTCGATCGACACACGGCCTGGTATCGATCGATACCAGGCTTAAATCGACTTGGTGAACTTTTCATCCGCGATTGGTGTCGACCGATACCAATGGTGTATCGATCGACACTAGGCGATTTCGAGTTTTGCTCCTTGTTTATCCTGACACAAAAAAAAAAAAAAAAGAAAAGTGCAAAAGAAAAAGACTCAAAATCAGACTCACAAGTGGGTTGCCTCCCACCAAGCGCTCGTTTAACGTCATTAGCTTGACTGTAACGCCATTCAGGCTATAGGTGCATCATCCAAAGGCATTATCTGCCCTGTTGGAATCTCGGCTTTCGCCCAATAGTGTTTCACCCTCTGTCCATTGACAGTGAACTCATCTCTTGTAGGACTAATCAGCACGACAGCTCCATGTGGTCTGACCTCCTTGATGGTGAAGGGACCTGACCAACGAGAACGCAGTTTACCAGGAAACAATTGCAAACAAGAGTTATACAGAAGTACCTGATCGTTCGGCTCGAAATGTCTGTAGATGATCTTCTTATCATGGTAGGCCTTAGTTCTCTCCTTGTACAGCTTCGAGTTCTCGTAGGCGTGGTGCCTAATCTCATCCAGCTCGTTCAGCTGAATCAACCTCCTTTCTGCAGCAGGCTTGATGTCAAAGTTCAGCAACTTCGTCGCCCATGTTGACTTGTGCTCAATCTCCACTGGAAGGTGACATTCTTTCTCATAGAGCAAGTGAAATGGTGTTAGTGCCCAGCGGTGTCTTGAAAGCAGTCCTGTAAGCCCATAACGCATCATCCAACTTTGTAGACCAATCCTTCCTAGAAGCACCCACTGTCTGATAGTAGGATTTTTACTAGTCAATTACTCAAATCCCACTCATGTCATTGTAGTATTTGAGATATCGAACCACGAAGGTTTAAGATCAATGCACCAAGAATACATGAATCTTCCTAATCTAGAGCAAATCTTTTGGGTTTTTATGTTTATGGGAAAAGAAACAAATGCAAGAAAGAAAACAAAAGATATAAGTGTTGGAAAATGAATTAACTATCAAGAAGATGATTAATGAACAAACAAATGATAAAGATTGAATTAAACACTATCCTAGAACATGGAATTCACAATTATGACTAATCCACCGTCGTGGTACTAATCACTTTGCTAATCACCAAATCAAGATCAAACTCTCGTTTGTGATAAGATGATTAACAAGCTTTAATCTCTAATCCCACTTAGTTCACTAATCACCCTACACATCAACTCTCGTAGGCTAGGCATGAAAAGCTCACAAAAGGTTTGGTTCAAGCATTTCATCGAACACCTATCGGGCGTGAAATGCTTAAGCTCTAGCTTTGATCTCTCAATCTAAAACTAGCTTTTAGGTCAACCTAAGTGAAGGACCTAACAAGAATCAACCTAAATCATCATCATCTAACCATCAAGACAATTGACTAACGATGCCTAAACATTCAATGCACATTTATTCTTATGACATGGAACACTTTCAAGTAGATTAGTTCACTTCCATGACACTAATCATTGTATGAATCATCTAAAGTCAGCATCCACCGATCACTTAGATAATCCATAGTTTACCACAAGTCCATTTTAGTCAACAATTCATCATAAAGTCAGCATCCACCAATCACTTAGAATGAAAAGCATGCTTAGAAGTTTTCTAGACATTTCATCGAACACCTTGTATGCATGAAATGTCTAAGTTCTAGAAAATGAGTTTTCAATTCAATCATAGCATTGAGATCCTTCCTAACATGAGAACAAATGTTTATCTAGTCCTAAGCATCAACAATCAATCATCAAACCATCTAATTAAATCAAAGATCCAACAAAAAGGGGCCTAAGGCCTAAATATGAAGAACATAAAAGAAGAAAAAATAAAGGTAAAGAAGATGCATTAATATAAAGATAAGGGTGAAGAAATCTTCTCTAGAGTGGCATTTGTATGAAGAACAATCAAAATCCCTCTCAAAATCCTAAAAAGAGTTTGGGATAAACCCAACTCTAGAAAGAAGAAAACTTAGATCTAAAAAAATAGGGTTTTCAATATTTAAATGAGTTTGGGTCGGACCGGGTCAACCCGGAACAAACCGGGTTTTGACCCGGTCAAGTCTTTGGTACGTCTTGAGTGAATCGCTCATAACTCCTGAACCTGACATCCGAATGACCTGAATCTAAATCCTGTAGACAGCTAACTCGTCCCTCTACAACTCTTATGAAGACCGTTTGAGTTGATTCATATCGTAAGGCCTTCGTTTTGCCGGTTATTTGGACGGTGTCATCTTCTCTCGGCCAAACGGACATACCTTCAGTAAATCCGCCTTATCTCCCTATCCATACGTCCAAATACCCCGATTCAAACTCCTTTATAAAGCTGATTCACTCCTCTACAACTTTAATGAAGACCACTGAGGCTAAGTCGGAGCGGAAGGCTTCCGTCCAGCCACATCTTTCCGGTGTGTCGGATGAGCTCTTCCTTCTCTTGATGCTCAACCACTCCAATCATCCCAAATGTCTCCAAAATACCTAAAAACACTCCAAATGAATTCAAGAACTCACTAGGACCTAATGCAAATGTCCTAAACTCTAAATGAGACCTAAATGCAAGACAAAACCGTGATTATGCATGCAAATGACACAAAACTCTTAAGTAAAATATATGCTTAAACATGTAAAATGCATGAATATCATTGTCTTTTCCAGAATCTCCTTGATTTGCTTGTTGGAGACTTCAACCTGCCCACTGGTCTGAGGGTGATATGGAGTAGCCACTCGATGGTTTACACCATACTTCTTCAGCAACCTCTCGAAAATCTTGTTGATAAAGTGAGAGCCACCATCACTTATCACAATTCGAGGTATTCCAAAACGAGGGAAGATGATGGTCTTAAACAGCTTAACGACCACCGCGGAGTCATTCTTTTTACTAGCAATCGCTTCCACCCATTTGGACACATAGTCCACAACAACCAGGATGTACCTGTTCTCGTGTGACGAGGGAAAGGGACCCATAAAATCGATGCCCCAGCAATCGAAAACTTCAACCTCAAGGATGAAATTATGTGGCATCTCATGTCTCTTGCTGATCTTCCCTCTCCTCTAACAGACATCACACTGTGAGATATAGGCATGAGCATCCTTGAACATAGTAGGCCACCAAAAGCCTGCTTGAAGAACCTTGGACACAGTCTTGAAAGTAGCAAAGTGACCAGCATACTCAGAACCATGGCAGTGAAAAAGAATCGCTGGCACCTCAGACTCTGCAACGCATCTTCTGTAGATCTCTTCTGAGCAGTGCTTGTATAGGTAAGGCTCATCCCAGAAGAACCTCCTCATCTCACGCATAAACTTCTTCCTCTCATACTTTGTGGGATGCTTTGGCTCAGTCTCTACAGTAAGGTAGTAGGCAATGTTGGCGTACTATGGACGTGCAGCACTAGAGACAGAAGCTGTATAGACGTCAAAAGAGTTGAAATGCGCTGCAGGCAGAACAGGTTCAGATCGAGTCTGGTATCGATCGATACTAGGTGAGTATCGATCGATACTGAAGGTCTGCAATCGTGAAAATTGCAGATTTTCGGACCGATCATCAAGCGGTTTAGTTTCAATGAAGTAAATACCCTCTTCTGGTAAGAAATCATCAATAGGCACGACTTCATCGACCTTTATGCGCGATAAGTGGTCAGCAACTCCATTCTCAACTCCTTTCTTGTCCTTGATCTCGATATCGAACCCTTGAAGTAAAAGAACCCATCGACATAGACGAGGCTTGAGGTCCTTCTTCTTCGGCAGGTACTTGAGAGCAGCATGGTCTGTGTGAACAATAACCTTGCTCCCAATCAAGTAGGACCAGAATTTCTCAAAAGAGAAGACAACTGCAAGCAACTCTTTCTCAGTGGTGCTGTAATTTCGCTGAGCATCATCCAACGTCCTGCTGGCATAGTAAATAGCATGAAGCTTCTTGTCTTTCCTCTGACCCAACACAACTCCAACAGCAAAATCACTCGCATCACACATAACCTCAAAAGGTAAATTCCAATCAGGTGGTTGGACTACATGAGCACTCACCAATGCCTTCTTGATCTCCTCGAAGGCTACATGGCAATCAGATGTGAAATCAAACTTGACTTCCTTACATAACAGGGCTGTGAGTGGGCGTGCAAGCTTAGAGAAATCCTTGATGAACCTCCTGTAAAACCCAGCATGACCAAGGAAACTTCGTATCTCAGGAACAGATCGTGGAGGTTGCAAGCTCGTCATGACCTGAATCTTAGCCTTGTCGACTTCGATCCCTGCCTTAGAAACCTTGTGCCCAAGAACAATGCCATCTTGTACCATGAAGTGGCACTTCTCCCAATTAAGAACCAAATGCTTCTCCTCGCATCGCTGAAGCACTTTGCACAAGTTATCCAGACAATCCTTGAATGACGATCCATACACAGAAAAATCATCCATGAATATCTGTGAAAATCGACATCATGCAACGCTGAAAGGTCGCTAGAGCGTTACATAATCCAAATGGCATTCTTCTATAGGCGAATGTGCCATAGGGACATGTGAAGGTCGTCTTTCCCTGGTCCTCTGGATGTATAGGAATCTGGAAAAAGCCTGAGTACTCATCAAGAAAACAGTAGTATGGGTGACTCGCTAACCTCTCCAGCATCTGGTCAATGAATGGCAATGGGAAGTGATCTTTCCTTGTAGCCGCATTCAGCTTCCTGTAGTCAATGCACATCCTATGACCAGTGATTGTCCTTGTAGGGATCAGCTCGTCCTTCTCGTTCTTCACCACAGTTATGCCTCATTTCTTAGGCACAACGTGAACTGGAGTAACCCAAGAACTATCCGAGATGGCATAGATAATCCCTGCTTCCAACAGCTTCATCACTTCCTTCCTGATCACTTCCTTCTGGTTCGGATTCAACCTCCTATGACACTCAATCGAAGACTTTGACTCATCCTCCAGGTGAATCCGATGCATTCACAAGTCTGGTGCTATACCTGAAATATCAGCAAGAGAATAGCCAAGAGCTTTGCGATACTTGCGCAGCTTGCTCAGCAGTAAGGCATTCTCTGTGTTGTTCAAAGAAGCATTAACAATGATTGGGTATGTAGAATCAGGGCCAAGAAAACTATACCTCAGATTTGGTGGGAGTGGTTTTAGTTCGACCTTAGGAGCTTTCCCTGTACTCCAATCCCCAAGCCCAGCAGCTTGTTTAGAATTGTCGACCAACTCTCCTTCTGTCCGTAGGGTATCGACCGATACCAGAGGGGTATCGATCGATACCGGTGATGCAGAATCAAGCATCCTCGAGTATCCAGCAGTATCGTCACATGAAAGGACCTCTGAAGTGGCCGAGCAGACCAATGCTCTCTCTAGTGGATCCTCAGGGTGCATCTCCAGGAAGTACTCTTCAGCTATGTCACTGAAGGTGTCCACATAGAATGTATGTCCATCGATGGTTGGCCTTTTCATCATCTTCTCCATGTCAAAGGACATCACCAAATCACCGATGTTGAGAGCTATCTGTCCATTATTGCAGTCAATCAAAGCTCCAGCAGTTGCAAGAAATGGCCTGCCCAGGATAAGAGGATCTTTAGGCTCAACATCGTACTTCAGGACGATGAAATCTGTTGGGATCAAGCAATTCCCAATCTTGATTAGGACATCTTCAAGTAGTCCCTCTGGAAGTCGCACTGAGCGATCAGCAAGTACCAGCGAAATCCTTGTAAATTGGAAATCTGTCATTCCCATTCGTGTGGCAACTGAGTGTGGCATAAGGTTCACACTTGACCCAATATCACAGAGAGCACGCTCGAATCTCTCTGTAAAGATGGTGCAATCCAAACCAAAATTTCCTGGGTCTGGCAGTTTCTTGGGAATTTTGTTGAGTAGAATCGCACTACACTCAGCTGAAATCATCATGACACCTTCTTCAAGGCTCAGACTGCTAGACACCATCTTCGTCACGTACCTCCTAAAAGCTGGAGAAGTCTTGATAGCATCAACAAACGGAAGCTCCACAACCAACTTGTCTAACATAACCTTGCATCTAGCATCCTCCCATTCTTTCCATGTCAACTTAGGAAGAATAGGATAAGGTATCTTGGGGATATACACCCTCTCCTTGACAATCTCGGGCTCCTTCAAGACCTGTGTATCAGCATCGATCGATACTTGAGGGGTATCGATCGATACACGGGATTTTGGATCCACTCGTGCAGATGTCTGGACCGGTGTCGATCAACACTGGCTGGTATCGATCGATACCTGGGGATCTTCAGAATCCCAATCGTCATCTCCAGCAAGATCGACAAAATTTTCTGCGATTGGACTGTCCTTCACTCCTGTAAGCACCTCTTTTCCACTCCTCAAAGTGATGGCGTTGATGTGTGCCCTTGGATTCTCAGTTTTCCCTGGAAGAAAACCTTCCTGCCTCTTTACAGATGCTGCTGTCTGAGCAACCTGAGTTTCCAGTTTTCTCTGGGAAAGACTAATGGCTTCGATTTTCCCATTCAAATCGATGTACATAGAGTCAAACTTTCCATTGAAATCCACTTGCAACTTCTGCTGTCCCTGAAGAATGAATTCCATCATGGATTCCATCTTATTATCTGTGGAATTTGGAGAGACTGGTTGGTACGAAGAGTTCCCATAATTGCGAGTGAAATCGCTGTTCTGAAGTGGTTTCTGAGTAAATTGCTTCGCTCCGAAACCAGATTGGTTCCCCTCTAACTTGTACCCACCTTGCTGATTGTTGTTGTTGAAGTTTCGGTTGTTGTTGTACCCAAATCGCTGACCCTGAAAACCAGAACCACCAACGTAGTTAACATCCTCCACCTCTTCTTCATCCATGATATCGACTCCATCAGCAAAATGTACAGTCTTCTTCGATTTCCCAAGCAGAATATCCAACTTCGCTTGAACTTCAGCAATCTGCGATCCATCAATTCCAGCAGCCTGCTTCTTCCGCTCGAAATCAGCATTCTTGGTGCTATTGCTAGACGCCAAGTTCTCAATCAGCACAACCGCATCATCTGGATATCTGGTGTTTAAGTTCCCATTACTCGCAGTATCCAAAGCCATATGGTACCTCCAATCGTTTCCTCTGTAGAAAGTACCCAACAGCTGAACCTGATTGAACCCATGGTGCGGGCAATCTCTCTGATATGATTTGAAACGGATCCAAGCAGCTTTGAGTGCCTCTGTTGGACCTTGAGAAAATTGAGAGATCTTGTTCCTGAGCTCTTCAGATCTCGCATCATTATAGAAATTGATCAGGAACGCACTCTTCGTCTCATCCCATGTAGTTAGCGAATCAGGAGCTAGTTGTTTCAGCCAATAAACATCATCCCCACCAAGAGAGTACGGAAAAAGTTTGCAGAAAAGGAACTCATTGGGCACTCCATTGTACTTCATACCAGTGACCAAATCCTCGAACCTTTCGATATGATCCATGGGATGCTCATGAGGTAGGCCATGGAAAGGGTTATGACTTACAAAAGCGTAATACGCAGGTTTCAGCTCGAAGTCATTCCTCTAAAAAGTTGGGATGCGAATCGCAGCTCGATTGGCAAAGAACTCATCAGGTCTGTTGTGCTACCAAGTGTTCTACCTCGATCTACTCCAGCATTCCCAATGTTGGCTTGCGCAGCTGGCGCGACAATCTGACCAACAACAGCAGGAGGGGCAATGACATTTCCAGCCTCATCAAGTCGCTGCCCTCTCTCATTGCACACTTGACCCTCTTGGTCTCTCAAGACTCCAGCTTCATCAGCTCTTAAAACCACTGGGTTGTTCATCCCTGATGTTTGCTTTGTCTTTCTGTTTGCGCGTTCTAAACGTGCTAGCTTCTCTAACGATAGATTGACTAGCGGGGTGCTCTTGTTTCTTCTGGTTTCACGATTAGGCATGCACCTAAAACACAAAAATCAAGAACGTAAGTAACAAAATCGTGATGAGTATCGATCGATACCGAGTGGTGTCGATCGATATCAACAAAAACAAAATCGACGAGTATCGACCGATACTAGATAGTATTGATCGATACCGACGGGCTTAGTCGAAACTCGACGGCTAAAATCTAATGGCAAAATTGAGTCCCCGGCAACGGCGCCAAATTTGATATGCTCAAATTAATACCCTAAAAAGTACTAAAGCAGTTGCTGCTGTATATCAGGGGTCGAACACAAGAACTCAGAGAAATCGCACAATAAATTGTATAGTATCAAGTCAAGCTAAGCAATTCATATCAAACAAAAGCAGTACGCAGTAAACGAGTTGTAAATCGATGGGGAAGAGATATGTTCATAGATATTTCTCAGGAAATCAATGAATGCAAAATAAACTAACTAATCAGGGTTCAGGTTACGCACGGTTCTAGAACTCAAATCACTACAGTATAATTAACCAACTGTCGTTGCGAAAACTATATAAATCTAAACTTCAGAATCCCAAATTTCTTTACAAATTCCTAAGAATAAATCAGCCTTAATTTCAAGTTTGATATGTTCACAAATCAATTAAACCAAATCTCTTTGCGAATAATCAATTTGCTCACCTAAGGTTCTATCAGATTACTCAATTACACTGTCGTGCCTAATCGATTAATCTAAGATCTAAGTTCTAGGTGATCAATCCAGAATTAGCTTTGAGAACAACCTAAGGCGAAGAACTAATTCAGATTATGAACCCTAAATAGCTAATCAACCTAACATTCAAAGAAATCCCTTATGAGAATCCCTAAACCTAACAAGAGATCTACTCAGACATGGAAATTGAATCAATAAACATGTTTGAATAAATACTCAATAGAAAATAAGAAAGAGTAACAAAAGGGTTTGAAATCTTCCCTCGATGAACAGAGTATCATACTTGTCTCCCTTGAAAAGCTCTCTCACAAATCCAGAATAAAATAAAGCGTTGCCAACAAAGTAGCTGTAAAATTCCTATATATAACCTAAATCACGAATTGGGGCTACTTGTAATTATTAAAGACTTCTGGACCAAGTTGCAATTCTTCAACTCTTCATTAAATTCGCGGGTCGTGTCTTGCTGCGATGGGTATCGATCGATACCAGGGGGTATCGATCGACACTGATCGTGAAATCTGGTACTCAGCAACATGAACTTCAACTTTGCTCCAAACTGCTCTAGAAAGCTCCAATAACTCCAATTATGCTCCAAACGTGCTAAAACTTGTAAAAGACTCTAAAACACTACGAAATAGCTGAAGGACTCTATAAAACAGACTTATATCATGGCCTAAAAGGGGTAAAAACCATGATATATCAGGTTCCATCACTTTGGACGAGGTTCTCAACCAACTCCATCGCTTCATTCACCTCTTTAGCCAAGAAATTACGATTGGACGCGGTGTCTAGCAACATCCTTATCTTTGGAAGCGTCCCTCGGTAGAGTGTGCTCAATAGAGAAGCATCATTGAAACCGTGATGAGAACATTGCATAGTGTAGCTCTTAAACCTTTCCCACGCCTCATTGAAAGTCTCATTCGAGCGTTGAGTGAAGCTCGAGATCTCATTTCTTAGCTTGGCCGTCCTTGAAGGTGAGAAGAATTTGGCAAGGAAGGATCTCTTGCATTCATTCCATGTAGTGATAGACCCTTGAAGCAAATTTTTCTCCCATTGATGTGCTTTGTCGCCAAGGGAGAACGGGAACAAACGAAGCTTGAAACCATCCTCGGATATCCCATTCATGTTTGTCAAGCCACAAACTCTATCAAAATGGTCAAGATGATCCAGAAGCTCTTCCACTTGCAAGCCGTGGAACTTGTTACTTTGGACCATGTTAATGAGACCCATCTTGACCTCAAAATTGTTTTTCTCCATCAGTGATGGTCTTATGCCTTGGCGGTTTGCATAAGCATTGGCCGCATCACCCGCGCCAACAACATTACGGGCGGGTGGTGGTGGGTGTTGGTCCATGTTCATGCACCTACAAGAGATAACTAGATAGAGATATTAGTAAACAAAAAAAAATAAAAAGCTTGATCTCAAAAAGAATCTAAATCCTATTGACTAAACTAGAACCCCAAATCGGCAACGGCGCCAATTGATAAAAAGAATTTTACCTACTTAAGAATAAATCATAAATACACATGTCATCGTAGTGTTTTAGGTGTCAATCCAATCTAGGGTCTAGTTCAATGCAACAAGAATACAAGTGATATGCTCAAATTAATACCCTAAAAAGTACTAAAGCAGTTGCTGCAGTATTCAGGGCTCGAACACAAGAACTCAGAGAAATCGCACAATAGATTGTATAGTATCGAATCAAGATAAACAATTCAGATGAAACAAAAAACCGTAAACAGTCTACGAGTTGTAAATTCAATGGGGGAAAGATAGGTTCAGGGATATTTCTCAGAAAATCAATGAATGCAAAATAAACTAACTAATCAGTATTCAGGTTACGCATGGTTCTCGAACTCAAATCACTGAATAATTAACCAACTGTCTTTGCGAAAACTATCTAAATCTAAATTTCAGAATCCCAAATTTCTTTGCAAATTCCTAAGAATAAATCAGCCTTAATATCGAGTTTGATATGTTCACAAATCATCTAAACCAAATCTCTTTGCGAATAGTTAATCTGCTCACCCTAGGTTCTATAAGGTAATTAATCGCACTTTCGTGCCTAATCAATTATCCTAAGATCTAAGTTCTAGGTGATCAATCCATAATTAGCTTTGAGAACAACCTAATGCGAAGAACTAATTCAGATTGTGAACCCTAAACAACTAATCAACCTAGCATTCAAAGAAATCCCTTATGAGAATCCCTAAACCTAACAAGAGATATACTCAGACATGGAAATTGAATCAATAAACATGTTTGAATAAATACTCAATAGAAGATAAGAAAGAGTAACAAAAGGGTTCGAAATCTTCTCTCCACGAACAGAGTTTCGGACTTGTCTCCCTTCAAAAGCTCTCTCACAATTCAAAGCAAAATAAAGCATAACCAACAAAGTGGCTGTAAAATCCCGATTGATAACCTAAATCACGTTTTGGGGCTTCTTGTAAATATTAAAGTCTTCTGGACCAAGTTGCAATTCTTCAAACTTTATTAAAGTCGCGACTTGTAATCTGCTTCGATGGGTGTCGATCGATACCAGGGGGTATCGATCGATGTTTGACGCTTCGATTGGGCACTTAGTGACCAGACTTCAGTTTTGCTCCATAATGCTCCATAAAACTCCAATATTTCCAATAATGCTCCAAATGTGCTAAAACCTGTAAAAGACTCTAAAAGACTCTATAATAGAATAAAGACTCGATAAAACAGACTTATATCATTGCTTAAACAGGGTAAAACCCATGATATATCAACTCCCCTAGACTTAGCCTTTGCTTGCCCTCAAGCAAATAGAAGACTAAACCGGAGAAAGAGGTTTGAAAACGTAGAGACTCACCTGTTCTTCAAACGTGGAAATGACCAACTTCCCAAGCACCCAAATGTCACCTAACCAGCTTTTTATCTAACCATCATGTACTTCTCCGTAGACATTCGCAGCTTCCCAGACTACACACATTATTTCTCAGCATTGTTCAATCAAGCCATCCTCGCCAGTTTCATCGCTGTGAATTAGTATCAAGAACATTCTAGATTCTTTCCCATACAATATAATGACAAGGAACCACCTTTTTCACACTTTTTGGTATTATTTCTCTCCCCCAGACTTATTTATTATTATGTTCTCTTCTCGTTTTTAGCTTTGCATATACAAATCAAGGTATGAGATGCGAGTATTGATGGTGTTTGCCACCTAATCCCCGGTTCTTCACTCTCAACGTATCAAATGATGTAGGCGAATAATGGCATCATAGTAAAATCCTAGCCTCACTTCCAATCCTCTGTGTGATCATTCCCTCTCGAGTAGAATAATGGGATCGCTGGTAATTTTTCTAACCCTCTACTTAGAAAAAAACCATTTCATCTTTAATGCACTTATTAATTAACTTGTAATAGGGAGATAAATACCGTTATTTTAAAACACATGGGTTCCTTTGTCAGATACGAATGAGGAATCAAGCTCTATAGATACTAACCACATTGATGAAGTGCAAAAATTTGGCTCAGGCTTTAAGGAACTTTGCTGGAAACATGAGTGTCTTTTGGTTAACTGGTCAGCCTTTGGATTTTTCAATAGTCGATCTAGAACTAATTCTGTAACAATGGTCACTTAGAAACAAGGTCAGATCAATTGATTCAAGAAAAAATCACAGTCTCAGACAAAATTTTGACTCAATAAAACAACGAATGACACAAAAATGGACTTACTCTAAGAAAAACAAAAACAAAGTCAGCGACTACCTCCCCCAGACTTAAACAACACTGTCCCCAGTGTTATCCAGCCTAGAGTTGGTGAAAGAAAACAAATGATCTGAGTGGAATCATGAGAAACAAGAAGTTACCGTGCTGGAACATTGGGTATCGATCGACACACATCTTGGTATCGGGCGATACCAAGTTTAAATCGATACATGTCCTCCTCATTCGCATAGGGTGTCGACCGATACCCAAGGGTATTGATCGACACTCATGCGATTTTGTTGTGCTCCTTGTTTATCCTGAAACAGACCCAAAAACGAAAAAGAAAAAGACTCAAAAGCAAACTCACTAGTGGGTTGCCTCCCACCAAGCGCTTGTTTACAGTCAATAGCTTGACTTTGGTAGGGCGATCAGTCGGAAAGAAGTAGGGAACTCACTCCCATGCAAGTCCCACAACTAGACACTTGCAAACTCAGAGTTTCGCGCAAAATACGCTCAATAACCTCTTGCCCTTTCTCTTTCAGCTCTGGAGTTAGGATGGTTTCGAGCGTCCCTTGCACTTCACCTTGTACTCGATCGAATCTCCATCACTCTTCTGAGGGGTTAAGGTGACATATGTAGCGTTCTCGACGCTTTTGTCCTTCACCTTCATCTTTGCCTTAGTCTTTTTGATGACTTTCTTGGCGATGATTGGAGGATGATCTAGAGCTTCCATGGCAGTTGGCACAGTATCATGCTCGTCCAAAAGATCAACCATCAATGTTTCTCCTGCACCAACGGGGATGCAAGATATATGTGTGGGAGTTCTTTTAGAGGGGATGGCTTCGTAGGAGATCTGTTCGTCAATGTACGAGAATGAAATCTTCCTATTTGGTGTGTCCATAACTGCACCAGCAGTAGCCATGAACGGTCTTCCAAGAATCAAAGGCGTGCTAGACCTTACATGCATCTCCACAACCTGAAAATCAGTAGGAACCATACAGTCCCCTACCTTAACCATCAAGTCATGGATTGTATCGTACGGAACATATGTGGAAGAGTTCGCGAATGTGAGAGGCATCTGAGTAGATCGTATGTCATCGATCTTAAGCTTCTCTGCAAGTGCCTTTAAAATGACATTCACGCTAGACCCTGAATCAACCAGTGATTCCTTGATTTCAACTCCAGAGATGGAGCATGGAACTGAAAATTTTCCTGGGTCTTCCCTCTTAGTCAACCGCTTCAATGGAGGCGGTGGACTTCTGAATTTGATGAAAAGTGCCTTAATCTCTTCCTCAGATTCTCTGCAATCCCAGAAGTGACTCAGCAGAGGCATGTACTCTAGAGCTTCTTCGAAAGTATGTGTGAGTGGAATTCTTCGTACCATCTTCTCAAAGCCACGCAGCTGCTTAGGAGAAATAGGATCTCTGAGGTGTTTAGGTGGTCGAGGATCAGGTTTCTTAGGTTTGTATACACGTCTCTCAACCATCCCTGGTTTCCTCATGATCTCTGGTTCAGCCTCCGAGGGGTATCGATCGATACTAGCAGTGGTATCGATTGATACTGACGAGTCAGGTTCGAAATCATCTTCTTCAAAGTTTTCGAGATCTCCTGCACTTCTCAAAGTGATGGCATTGACGTACTCCTTCTGTGCCTGAGTCGCCTTTCCTTTGACAGCTGCTGCAGTCTGAGCTACTTGCGTTTCCAACATCTTCTGATGAGTATCGAGCGCGTCGATCCTTCCACTCAGATCCTTGTACACAGCATCTATCTTTCCGTTGAGATTCACTGTGAGCTGCTGCTGTCCTTGAATCAGCTGTTCGAACATACCCTCGATCTTGCTATCTGGGAGTTTAGCAGGTACAGGCTGATAAGATGAATTCCCATAGTTCCTAACATACCCACTGTTCTGAAATGGTTTCTGGCCAAACTGATTCGACCCTCCTTGCTGCGAGTTGTTGTTGAATTGATTTCTCTGACCCTGAAAGCCAGAACCACCAATGTAGTTAACATCTTCTACTTCATCCTCGTTGAATACCTCGACATCTTCAGCAAAGTGAACAGCTTTCAGTGTCTTGGCCATCAGAAGAATATGCATAGAATCCAACTTAGCTTGAAAGTCAGCGATCTGCGAACCATCCACGTTACCAGCTAGCATTTTCCGCTCAAAATCAGCATTCTTGGTGCTATTGCTAGACGCCAAGTTCTCAATCAGGACATAGGCTTCATCAGGATATTTGGTGTTGAAGTTTCCATTGCTTGAAGCATCCAAAGTCATTTGGTACCTCCAATCAAGTCCTCTAAAGAAGAAACCCATCAACTGAACGTCAGAGTATCCATGATGTGGACAGTCTCTCTGATATGATTTGAACCTCGTCCAAGCAGCCTTAAACGCCTCAGTAGGTCCTTGAGAAAATTGGGAGATCTTGTTCCTAAAATCCTCGGATCTTGCGTCATCATAGAAATTGGTTAGGAAAGCAGTTTTAGTTTCCTCCCCGCTAGTCAGCGATCCAGGAGGTAACTGCTTCAGCCAGTAGGTTGCTTCCCCACCAAGAGAGTATGGGAAAAGCTTGCAGAAGAGGTAGTCATAAGACATTCCATTGCTATTGATGCTAGTGACCAAGTCCTCGAACCTCTCAACATGATCCATGGGATGCTCGCTGGAAAGACCATGAAAAGGGTGTTCTCCCACAAGAGTGTAGTATGCGGGTTTCAGCTCTAAGTCATTCCTTGGAAAAGATAGAGGACGGATCGCAGAGCGATTTGCGTAGAACTGGTCAGGTATGTTGCACTCACCAATTGTCCTACCACGATTAACCACATCGTTCTCAGCATTCACTGCGTTCGCGTTCCCAGCGGCATTCCCAGCGACAACTGGAGCAGGTGGAATGATGTTCCCCTCTCCATCCAGACGTTGTCCTCTTTCATTGCACAAACGACCCGCTAGGTCTCTGTAGGCACAAGCCTCATCTCGAACCAACTCTACTTGATTGTTGTTCATAGTTGCTGGTTTCTTTGCCCTTCAGTTTGTGCGTTCCACAAGTGCTAGTTGCTCCAATGACAGTTGAACTAGCTGAGTGCTCTTGTTCTTTCTGGTTTCACGATTAGGCATGCACCTGAAAACAAGAGTCAGAAACATTAGTAACTTGTAACACGATAAGTATCGATCGATACCGAGTGGTGTCGATCGATATAAACAAAAGAGAACGGCGAGTATCGACCGATACTAGATAGTATCGACCGATACCGACGAACTTAGTCGAAATTCACAAACGTAATCTAATGGCTAACTGAGTCCCCGGCAACGGCGCCAAATTTGATATGCTCAGGTTAATACCCTAAAAAGTACTAAAGTAGTTGATGCGGTATTCAGGGGTCGAACACAAGATCTCAGAGAAATCGCACAATAGATTGTATAGTATCGAATCAAGCTAAACAATTTAGATGAAACAAAAAGCAGTAAACAAGTTGTAAATTCAATGCGGGAAAGATAGGTTCAGGGATATTTCTCAGGAAATCAATGAATGCAAAATAAACTAACTAATCAGGGTTCAGGTTACGCACGGTTCTCGAACTCAAATCACTGAAGTATAATTAACCAACTGTCGTTGCGAAAACTATCTAAATCTAAACTTCAGAATCCCAAATTTCTTTGCAAATTCCTAAGAATAAATCAGCCTTAATATCGAGTTTGATATGTTCACAAATCAACTAAACCAAATCTCTTTGCGAATAGTTAATCTGCTCACCCTAGTTTATATCAGGTAATTAATCGCACTGTCGTGCCTAATCAATTATACTAAGATCTAAGTTCTAGGTGATCAATCCAGAATTAGCTTTGAGAACAACCTAAGGCGAAGAACTAATTCAGATTGTGAACCCTAAACAACTAATCAACCTAGCATTCAAAGAAATCCCTTATAAGAATCCCTAAACCTAACAAGAGATCTACTCAGACATGGAAATTGAATCAATAAACATGTTTGAATAAATACTCAATAGAAGATAAGAAAGAGTAACAAAAGGGTTCGAAATCTTCTCTCCACGAACAGAGTTTCGGACTTGTCTTCCTTCAAAAGCTCTATCACAATTCAAAGCAAAATAAAGCATAACCAACAAAGTAGCTGTAAAATCCCTATTAATAACCTAAATCACGTTTTGGGGCTTCTTGTAAATATTAAAGTCTTCTGGACCAAGTTGCAATTCTTTAAATTTCATTAAAGTCGCGACTTGTAATCTGCTTCGATGGGTGTCGATCGATACCAGGGGGTATCGATCGATGCTTGACGCTTCGATTGGGCACTTAGTCACCAGACTTCAGTTTTGCTCCATAATGCTCCATAAAACTCCAATATTTCCAATAATGCTCCCAATGTGCTAAAACCTGTAAAAGACTCTATAATAGAATAAAAACTCGATAAAACGGACTTATATCATGGCCTAAACAGGGTAAAAACCATGATATATCAACAAGACACTCTCTAATTCAAGCAAACAAAGTGGTTTGAACAAGTTCTAGCAACCTAATTCAATTTGAACAAGTAAACAAGATTAAATAGCTTAAAAGAGATTTAGAAATTAATAAAGGCAAGCTCTTGGATGAGGTTATGGACTTTGGGGAGTTCTATAATTAACCTATGATGTCTAAACAAACAATCAAACATGTTTTCCTTAGCCTAGAACACTTAAACAAGACTAATCCACTCTCATGGCACTAATCACTTTGCTAATCAACTAATCAAGAACAAACTCTCATTTGTGAAAAGTTGATTACCAAAAATTAATTACATGTTCATATGGCCATAAGACTCCTTAAACAACTACTCTCATAGTTTAAGCAAGTAAAATCTCTTATTTAGTTCTTGTGGCATTTCATCGAACACCTTGTGTGCATGAAATGCCCTATGGTCTAGATTAGCTTTCTCAAGCCTAATCTAGCATTATGAACCCTAAATAAGAGAGAAAACATGTGATCTAATCACTAGACATCATAGATCAAACAAGAAAACCCCTAATCAACCTCATCCATGAGCCCTAAAAGAACCTACTCACTAATCATGGAGAAACCCTCAAATCCCATAAGGAAGATGATTGAATCCATGATTAGAGATTAGAAAGATTAGATAGATTAAGAAGAATTAAGCTTAAGATTGCATTTAAATCAAAATGTCTCTTGCAAAAATCCAAGAACAAAATAAAAAGAGAGGTTTTGCCTTAAGAAAATTTAGGGAAAAAGATTTAGAATTAAATTTGGGTTTTTTTGCAATTCATAGGAAGCTGGGCGGACCGAGTCAACCCGGGACAAACCGGGTATTGACCCGGTTGAAAGTGGGTCGAGGTGAGAAGAGCATCGATTGGTAAAACCGCGATATCTCCTGGAATACATGTCTGAATGGTCTCAAACCACCTCATGTGGACAGCTAACGCATTGGGCTACAACTGTTGTGAAAATCTAATTCGGATTGGAGGCCCTTCGTCCAACCTGGTTGAAAGTGGGTCGAGGTGGGAAGAGCACCGGTTGGTAAAACCGCGATATCTCCTGGAATACATGTATGAATGGTCTCAAACCACCTCATGTGGACAGCTAACTCACTGGGCTACAAACGATTAACTGCTAATGTCTCTCCTATGACAACTTCAATGCAAGAGACACGTGTGGGAATTCCTCTAGTAGGTATGGCATCATAGTAGACATCTCCGTCAATGTAAAAGAAAGAGATTCTCTTATTAGGTGTGTCTATGATCGCGCCAGCAGTAGCCATAAACGGCCGTCCCAAGAGCAAAGACACTTCAGATCCTTCGCTCATCTCCACAACCTGAAAATTAGTGGGCACCAGACAATCTCCTACTTTGATCATCAAATCAGAGATTGTACCATATGGAATTGAGGTTGAAGAGTTCGCGAATGTGATAGATGTCGTGGGAGATCGAATATCAGCTCTCAACCGCTCTGCAATTGCCCTTGACATGACATTGACACTAGCCCCTGAGTCAACGAGAGACTCTTTAAACTCGACTCCAGAGATAGAGCATGGTACCGCGAATTTCCCTGGGTCTTCCCTCTGTGTCAACTGCCACATCGGTAGTGACTTGCGTCTTGCCTCGATTAAGAGTGCCTTAATTTCTTCCTCAGTTTATCTGCAATCTTTGAAGTGACTTACAAAGGCCAGCCCTCTAGAGCTTCTTCAAAAGTGAACGAGTGGGGTATCCTTCGTACTCTCTTCTCAAAGCCAAGCAGCTACTTTGGAGTGATGGGGTCTCTGAGATGTTGAGGAATATAATTCAGCTTCTTGGGCTTGCGAACTCTTTCTTCAATCAACTCAGGCGTTTTCATAGTTTCTGGCTCGATCTGCGAGGGGTATCGACCGACACCAGGTAGGGTATCGATCGATACTCTCGCTCTTGAATCGTCCCTGGCAGATATATCATCATCAAAAGGAGGCTCCACAACCGATTTATCCAACAAAGCTTTGCATATGGCATCCTCCCATTCCTTCTTTGTCATAATACAAGGCATATGATAAGGTATTATGGGTTTGTACACCCTCTCATTGAAAATCTCAGCCTTCTTCTCGACCTGCGTCTCAGCATCGATCGATACTGGAGGGGTATCGATCGATACATGTGATTGTCCATCCACTCGTGCAGGTGTTTGGACCGGTATCGATCGACACTGGCTGGTATCTATCGATACCTGCGCGATTTCAGAATCCCAAGCGTCATCTTCAACAGCATCGTCGAAAATTCCTGCATCAATACGCTTTTCTACCACTGCAGTGGCTTCTTTAGCACTTCCTATGGTGATTGCATTGACGTGTGCTCTTGGATTCTCATTTTTCCCTGGAAGAAAACCTTCCTGCCTTTTCACAGCTGCTGTTGTCTGAGCGACCTGAGTTTCCAGCTTCCTCTGGCTTAGATTGATGGCTTCGATTTTCCCATTCGGCTCAATGTAAAGAGAGTCAAACTTCCCATTGAAGTCACCTTACAACTTCTCTTCTCCCCGAAGAATCTATTCCATCATGAATTCCATCTTATTCTCTTTGGAGTTTGGAGAGATGGGCTAGTACGAAGAGTTCCCGTAATTGCGAGTGTTGTTGTTGAAGTTTTGGTTTTTGTTGTACCCAAATTGTTGACCCTGAAATCCAGAACCACCAACGTAGTTAACATCCTCCACTTCATCTCCACTGATATTATCGACTCCATCAGCAAAGTGTACAGTCTTCTTAGACTTCCCGATCAGAAAATCCAGCTTGGCCTATAACTCAGCAATCTGCTATCCATAAACTCCTCCAACTTGCTTCTTCCGCTCGAAATCAGCATTCTTGGTGCTATTGCTAGACGCCAAGTTCTCAATTAGCACAATCGCATCATCTGGATAACTGGTGTTGAAGTTCCCATTACTCGCAGTATCCAAAGTCATCTGGTACCTCCAATCGATCCCTCTGTAGAAAGTACCCAGCAGCTGAACCTAATTGAACCCATGGTGCGGACAATCTCTCTGATATGACTTGAAACGAATCTAAGCAGCCTTGAGTGCCTCTGTTGGTCCTTGAGAAAACTGAGAGATTTTGTTCTTGAGCTCTTCGGATCTCGCATCATCATAGAAATTGCACAGGAATGCATTCTTTGTCTCATCCCATGTAGTTAGCGAACTAGGAGCCAACTGCTTCAGCCAATAAGAAGCATCCCCACTAAGAGAGTATGGGAAAAGTTTGCAGAAAAGAAACTCATTGGGCACTCCATTATACTTCATACCAGTGACCAAATCTTCGAACCTCTCGATATGATCCATGGGATGTTCATGAGATAGGCCATGGAAAGGATTATGACTCATAAGAGCGTAGTACGCATGCTTCAGCTCAAAGTCATTCCTCTGAAAAGTTGGGATGCGAATCGCATATCAATTGGCATAGAACTGATCAGGTCTGTTGTGCTCACCAAGTGTTCTACCTCGATCAACTCTAGCATTCCCAACGTTGGCTTGCGCAGCTGGCGCGACAATCTAACCAACAACAGCAGGAGGGGCAATGACGTTTCCAGCTTCATCAAGTCGCCGCCCTCTCTCATTGCACACTTGACCCTCTTGGTCTCTCAAGACTCCAGCTTCATCAGCTCTTAAAACCACTGGGTTGTTCATCCCTGATGTTTGCTTTGTCTTTCTGTTTGCGCGTTCTAAACGTGCTAGCTTCTCTAACGATAGATTGACTAGCGGAGTGCTCTCGTTTCTTCTGGTTTCACAATTAGGCATGCACCTGAAAACAAACCACTAGACAAGGCACATAAGTAACCAAAAAAATACGTTGAGTATCGATCGACAGTGATAGTATCGATCGATATCAACAAAGAAATCGCCTAAGTATCGACCGATACTAGGTAGTATCGATCGATACCGACGAACTTAGTCGAAACTCGACAGCTAAAATCTAATGGCGAAATTGAGTCCCCGGCAACGGCGCCAAATTTGATATGTTCAAATTAATACCCTAAATAGTACTAAAGCAGTTGCTGCATTATATCAGTTGCTGCAGTAAACACAAGAACGCAGAGAAATCGCACAATAGATTATATAGTTATCAAATCAAGCTAAGCAATTCAGATTAGACAAAAAGTAGTAAGCAGCAAACGAGTTGTAAATCGATGGGAAAGAGATAGGTTCAGGGATATTTCTCAGGAAATCAATGAATGCAAAATAAACTAACTAATCAGGGTTCAGGTTACGCACGGTTCTCGAACTCAAATCACTAGAGTATAATTAACCAACTGTCGTTGCGAAAACTATCTAAATCTAAACTTCAGAATCCCAAATTTCTTTGCAAATTCCTAAGAATAAATCAGCCTTATTTCCAAGTTTGATATGCTCACAAATCAATTAAACCAAATCTCTTTGCGAATAATCAATTTGCTCACCCTAAGTTCTATCAGGTAATTAATCGCACTGTTGTGCCTAATCAATTATCCTAAGATCTAAGTTCTAGGTGATCAATCCAGAATTAGCTTTGAGAACAACCTAAGGCGAAGAACTAATTAAGATTATGAACCCTAAATAACTAATCAACCTAGCATTCAAAGAAATCCCTTATGAGAATCCCTAAACCTAACAAGGGATCTACTCAGACATGGAAATTGAATCAATAGACATGTTAATTTGAATAAATGCTCAATAAAAAATAAGAAAGAGTAACAAAAGGGTTCGAAATCTTCTCTTGACGAACAGAGTTTCAGACTTGTCTCCCTTGAAAAGCTCTCTCAAAAATCCAGAATAAAATAAAGCGTAGCCAACAAAGTGGATGTAAAATCCTATTAAATAACCAAAATCACGTTTTGGGCCTTCTTGTAAATATTAAAGACTTCTGGACCAAGTTGCAATTCTTCAACTCTTCATTAAAGTCGCGGGTCGTGTCTGCTGTGATGAGTGTCGATCGATACCAGGGGGTATCGATCGATGCTCGACGTGAAATCGGGTACTCAACAACACGAACTTCAGCTTTGCTCCAAAATACTCTAGAAAGCTCCAATATCTCCAATTATGCTCCAAACGTGCGAAGACCTGTAAAAGACTCTAAAACACTACGAAATAGCAGAAAGACTCTATAAAACGAACTTATATCATGGCCTAAAAGGGGTAAAAACCATGATATATCAATCATCTCTAGTTGTCGATCTCGTGCGAGGTCGTCGAGCTGATGCTGAGGGGTCTGGGCTGTTGGTGCCGAGTTGGCATTATTTCCCAAAGAACCAAGAGTAGGCGGTGGTTGACGATCCTGCTGCTCGGGAAGTAGGTTCCTCTGGAGACGAGGAGGGTTCTATGCAGATTGTTGGGGGTTTTGGTCCCTCTGTAGCTCGTCTAAGCGGGAGTTGAAGGTAGCCTGGGCAGTCTTGAGTTCGTCGAACTGTGCCCTGCTTCCACAAGATACCTCTTTTATCTCGGCAAGCAGCGTGTGGAAAAGAGATATCGCATCTATGTGCGATCGGGGCTTCTTGTGGGTTGTTGTTAACTGGTGGTGGTGGTGGTGGCATCACGGTTCTTGGGTCGATTGGGGTTTCTTCGTTTCGTCCTTGGGGATCATCTCTAACGGAAGATCGATCGGGTAGTGTTTCTGACATCGCCGAGTTGCTTTGCGTGGTGAGATGTCATATTCCTCACAGACGGCGCCAATTGTTGAATCCGGTTCACACAAAGTCTAATAAAAGAGAATTAGGGATCGGGAAATCTTGTTAATTAGCAAATTTCGGCAAAGTACAAGAATTACGTCCTCAGAATTAAACGGAAAAGTATGAAATCTAGACTATGAAACTAAACCGGAAATTGCGGAGCTAGGTCTCTAAGGTCTTGCGGTAATTTGTGATACCGTGTGAATGAGGGGAACCTCCCTATTTACAAGATCTTGAGGCGGTCCGATTTCCTTATTTCTCGCGGGCCGAGATAAGGAAATCTTCTCCTTTTCCTCGAAGTTGATACGGAAGACTTCAATTTTCTTCGCGGGCTTTTCCTTCCTTTTTGCAGGTCGGTGCCGACTTTGATTAGTCGGGCTTAAATGGGCCGGGAGGTAGATCGATGGGCCGAGGCGAATTGAACGAACATTGAGCCGTGCTGGGCCGAATTCGTTTGGGATTGGTTGAGTCGTTAATGGGCCGAGGTGGGCCTTAGCCGAATGCGGAGGCCGAAGACAAGGTGGGCCTTAGCCGAATGCAGAGACCGGAGCCGAGGTTGGCCTTAGCCGAATGCGGAGGTCATAGCCATAATGGGCCGTGATGGGCTAGATCGAAGTAGATTCGTTGAGTTGGCGTAAATCAACGTATCGGGTTGACCGGTTTAAGTTCAATTTATGACGGTTTTCTGATGTGATCATTGATAGCATTCAAGACGTAGATGAAGAGCTTGTAGCTGAGGAACAAGAACCAGCACAAGAGGAGCTTATAGCCGAGGAGCACGAACCATCACAAGAGGAGCTTGTTGCCGAGGAGCCTTTGATCATCTCAACTAGTCCTATGACACGAGCAAAGACTAGGAAGATGTTGCCGGTATTCTTAACCAATTTAATCTAGAAGCAACCAAGTTACTTGAGAGGAAAACGAAGCTACACCAACATTAGTTGTGATCCAAGCTGAAGATGGCTAGTGGGCTTGTGATCTAACTTTGCACTCCTTTTCCATGTCCTTGTTTTTGTCCCAATTGGGTTTTGCAAGGATAGGTTTTTAATGAGGCAATGTTAAATCACCTTATCTTAGCCCACTCGCCAAAGCAAGCCAAGGCCCAACTTCTCAGTTCGACCAAAGCAACACCAAAGCCCATCTAGCTCAGTTTCGACCAAAGCAAGCAAGGCCCATCTGTTGAAGTTGTTATTTTTTCCTTGCTTTTATTTTTTCCATTCTTTGATTTTTGCCTTTCTTTTGTCGTTGGTTTTCTTTTATAAAAACCCTAGCAGCTTGTCGTAGAAACTTATCTCCTTTCATATTATCAAAGTGCAGCTTTTCTTCTTCTTGGGTTTTAGAGAGAGCGATTCTTTCTTTTTCCTTGCTGGTGTGTAATATCCAGTGTTTTGTTCTTTTTTAGTGTGTCATATCCAAAGCAGAACAACGGTAAATCAAAGGAATTTCATCTCCTTTGTGTGACCTATCGACCCACGCCCCTTTAAGCAATTGTGCTTGCAAGGCTTATCTCCCTTACTGCCCAGCGCTAGAGTGCTCAATTCTAGGGAGTTCATATTAAGTGGTATCAGAGCAAAGCTCTAATAACTCTAGATAATCTCGTTCCTTACTACTTCAGACCTGTTTTTTTTTTTTTTTTTTTTTCAAGTCTGTTTCGTTTTGTCTTGTGTTGTCGAGTATGTTCCTCTTTGTTCTTGTGTGATTTTCGTCTTTAGTAACCTGTTTAATAGTTGTTTTCGTTTTAGTTCTAGCAAAGAAAATAAAAAAAAATAAAAAAAATTAGGTTTATCTTGCTCGCGGCTAGGGTTAGGTCGAGTTTTTAGGTTTTGGTTTTTTGAGTTGTTGCTTGAGTTTGTGAGTCGAATAAGTCTAGAGAATATGTTACCTGTTTTAGTTTCATCAATAAATTTTTAGTTGCAACAACTTGTGAATTTCGCAAGTTTCATTGTTTCATCAAACCTCTTTTCGTGAAGAACTAGTTAATGGTTTTGTGTTTTTGTTCTTCTTTTCAGGTAGAGATAACCGACTAGGAGGAAGAGACCATCAGTATGCGAAATAACAAACTGATGATGGAAGCTATGATGGCTCGTATGTAGAAGATGATGACCACTACTCTTGATGCCAAGTTAGAAGCCTTTCGACAAGAGCAACAACATCATAGAGAACATGTGCAAGGTGATAATCAACGAAGGAGAGCTCTTAGGAGAGGTAGAAATCAACAAAGGCAACATGGAGATGAAGAAACAGCAAGCTATTACAATAAAGAGAGTGA
This sequence comes from Eutrema japonicum, assembly GCA_030161315.1. Taxonomy (NCBI): domain Eukaryota; kingdom Viridiplantae; phylum Streptophyta; class Magnoliopsida; order Brassicales; family Brassicaceae; genus Eutrema; species Eutrema japonicum. The sequence goes on along the minus strand of BSQW01000006.1, from coordinate 24,989,490 downwards.
TTAAACTCAAGGCAGCCAGAGAAGGCATATACAACTTTGGAGGTCTCAAGCTCAAAATCCCACATTTCCATGGGAAGAACGACCCATATGCGTACTTGGAGTGGGAAGAGAATATTGAGCTGGTTTTCAACTGCCAACACTACACAGAAATCAACTAAGTGAGGATTCTTAATCAGAGCTGCGTTCTTTGATTTCTTAATCAGAGACCGATTCTGGATGTCATGGTGAGTGACGGCATCTATACTTCCGAGGACGAAAGTCCTTTTGTCGAGAGAGAATACCATGAGATCTACAAAGAGATCTATGGCGATCCGATCTACGACACCTATGAAGACGATGTCCTCGTTATCGATTTTGTCTTTGAAGAAAATATGTGGCGTACAAAATCCGTGTGCAATCAGATTGACTCTGATGCCGATTTCTTGCAGAATCCGGTTCGTGCGAAAATTGTGCAGAATCAGGTTTCTGGAAAAACTCTGCAGAATCCGTTTCGTGCGAAAATTGTGCAGAATCAGGTTTATGGAATATCTCTGCAGTATTGGGTTCGTGCAAAATCCGGGTGTAAAGATTTTCTGACAGAATACGTGCGAGATCTTGTGCATATCCAAACTAATGGATTTAAGAAGATCTATATGATGTTAAGAATGTTATTGAAGATTCGAGGGCGAATCTTTCTTGGCCGACGGGACCTGATGCAGCGAAGAATTGAAGATTCGAGGACGAATCTTTTTTGGCTGGCGAGACTGATGCAGCGATATATTTGGAATATTTCCAAATATAAGCAGGAACTGAGTTCAATGATTATGCTCTCAACTGGTGGGATCAGCTAGTTACTTCTAGAAAATGTAATGGAGAAGATCTGATGGAGACTTCGACAGAGATGAAGAGAATCATGAGAAAAAGATTTGTTCCCAGCCATCACCACCGTGAGCTACTACATAACAAGCTCATAAAGATTGCTCAAAGAAGTTGATATATCATGGTTTTTACCCCGTTTAAGCCATGATATAAGTCCGTTTTATAGAGTCTTTCTACTATTTTGTAGTGTTTTAGAGTCTTTTACATGTTTTAGCACGTTTGTAGCATAATTGGAGATATTGGAGCTTTCTCGATCTTTCTGGAGCATTTTGGAGCTAAGCAAACGTTCGTGTAGCTGAGTACCCGATTTGAAGTCTCAGTGTCGATCGATACTACATTGGTGTCACTCGATACTCACTGCAGCAAGACAAGAGTCGCAACTTATGAAGAGTTGAAGAATTGAAAAATGGCCCAGAAGATTTTATTATTTACAAAAAGCCCCAAAACATGATTTAGGTTATTTAATAGGATTTGACAGCCACTTTCATGGCTATGCTTTATTTTACTTTGGTTTTGTGAGAGAGCTTCTAAAGGGAGACAAGTCTGAAACTCTGTTCGTCCGGGAGAAGATTTCGAACCCTCTTGTTACTCTTTCTATTTTATTTGATGATTTATTCAAACATGTTTATTGTTTCAATTTCCATGTCTGAGTAGATCTCTTGTTAGGTTTAGGGTTCTCATAAGGGTTTTCTCTGAATGCTAGGTTGATTAGTTGTTAGGATTCACTATCTGAATTAGTTCTTCACCATAGGTTGTTTTCAAAGCTAATTCTAGATTGATCACCTAGAACTTAGATCTTAGGATAATTGATTAGGCACGAGAGTGCGATTAATTACCTGATAGAATCTAGGGTGAGCAAAATAATTATTCGCAAAGAGATTTGGTTTAGTTGTTTTGTGAACAAATCAAACTTGAACTAAAAGCTGGTTTAGACTTTAGGATTCGCAAAGAGATTTGGAATTCTAGGATATAGACTTAGATAGTTTTCGCAACGAGAGTTGGTTAGCTATACCTTAGTGATTTGAGTTCAAGAACCGCGCTAAATCTGAATCCTATTAGTTGGTTTATCTGCATTCATTGATTTTCTGAGAAATACCCTGAACCTATCTTTCTCCAATCGAATTTACAACCGTTTTAACTTACGTTCTGCTTTCAATATCATTGATCACTTAGTTTAATTCTCACATATATAATCTATTGTGTGTTTCCGTGAGTCCTTGTGTTTGACCCCTACTTTACTACAACTACTGCTTTAGTACTTTTAGGGTATTAATTTGAGCATATCAAATTTGGCGCCGTTTCCGGGGACTCAATTCGCCATTAGATTTTAGTTTCAGAATTTCGACTAAGTTCGTCGGTATCAGTCGATACTATCCAGTGTCGGTCGATACTCGTCGTTCTCTTTTTGTTGATATCGATCGACACCACCCAGTGTCGGTCGATACTCATCGTGTTTTTCGTTACGTACGTGCCTTGCCTCGTGTGTTTCAGGTGTATGCCACTCGCGAAACCCGGAGGAACAAGAGCACTCGGCTAGTTGATCTTTCAAACAAGCAGCTAGCAAATTTGGGACGTGCAAACAGGAAAGCAAAGAAGCCAGCAGAGATGAACAATCCAATAATTTTGATTCAGGATGCTGCTGGAGCTTTGAGAGACCAAGAGGGTCAATTGTGCAATGAGAGAGGGCAGCGACTTGATGAAGTTGGAAATATCATTGTCCCTGCAGTTGTTGTGAATGCTGGGAATGCTGTGATTAATCGTGGTAGAACGATTGGTGAGTACAACAAGCCTGATCAGTTTTATGCAAATCGATCAGAGATTCGCCCTCATGTTTTTCAGAGGAATGACTTTGAGCTGAAACCTGCATACTACACTCTTGTGGGTCAGCATCCTTTTCATGGTCTTTCCAATGAACATCCCATGGATCACATAGAGAGGTTTGAGGATTTGGTTACTAGCATCAAGTGCAATGGAGTGTCCTATGATTACCTTTTCAGCAAGCTCTTCCCATACTCTCTTGGAGGAGATGCAACTTACTGGCTGAAGCAGTTGCCTACTGGGTCGCTGAATACCAGGGAAGAGACGAAGAAGGCATTCCTGAACAACTTTTTCGATGATGCGAGATCGGAGGAGCTCAGGAACAAGATCTCTCAGTTCTCTCAAGGACCGACAGAAGCACTCAAGGCTGCTTGGGTGCGATTCAGATCTTATCAGAGGGATTGTCCCCATCACGGATTCACTCAGGTTCGGTTGCTGGGAATCTTCTTCGGAGGGATTGATTGGAGGTATCAGATGGCTCTATATGTTGCGAGCAATGGAAATTTCTACACGGGGTATCCTGGCGATGCATATGTGCTCATTGAAAACTTGGCGTCTAGCAATAGCTCCAAGAGTGCTGACCTCGAGCGGAAAAGGGTGCACGAAGGTGTTGATGGATCAAATATTGCTAAATTGCATGCGAAGCTGGATTCAGTGCATAATTTGTTGAGGGGCAAGCAGCAGAAGGCTGTTCATCTTGCTGAAAAGGATGGAGTGGAATTTGTTAACCACATTGATGGAGTTGGATTTCAAGATCAACGGTATCAATGCCCACCCACACCACAACAAACTTATGAGAGAAAGATTGAGGTTATGCTTGAACAGCTGGTTCAAGGGCAGGAGAAGATGACAGTGAATTTCAACGGGAGGTTGGATGCCATGTACACTGATCTGAATGGCAAAATCGAGACTCTCATTATTCATCAGAAGATTATGGATACTCAGGTAGCCCAGACTGTAGCAACTGTCAAGGGACTGATGGTACACCCAGGAGTGCAGAAGAGCTCAACTGCAGAGATTTTCGTCCAACACCACCCCTGTATCGACCGATACTCCCTTGTATCGATCGACACACGTCCAAAGTTCTATCAGGGACGATTCCCGAACGAAAGCATCGATCGACACCACCCCTGTGTCAGTCGATACCAGTTCAGTTGCTGAAACGAAACCCGAAATGAGTGCAGAAAGGGTTTACAACCCCAATGCGCCATACCCCATACCACCCAGACACCTCAGAGACCCCATTTCTCCAAAGCAGCTGCTTGGCTTTGAGAAGATGGTACGAAGGATTCCCCTCACACTGACTTTTGAAGAAGCTCTAGAGTACCGTCCTCTGCTGAGTCACTTCCGAGACTGCAGAGACACTCTGGAAGAAATCGAAGTACTCTTTATCAAGGCAAGAATCAAGTCACTACCGCTGAGGCAGTTGACCAAGAGGGAAGACCCATGAATATTCTCCGTTCCATGCTCTAACTCTGGGGTTGAATTCAAAGAGTCTCTCGTTGACTCGGAGACTAGCGTCAATATCATGTCAAGGGCAATTGCAGAGAGATTGGGAGCTGATATTCGATCTCCCAAGTCATCTATCACATTCGCGAACAGTTCTACCTCACTTCCATATGGTACAATCCCTGATTTGATGGTTAACATAGGCGATTGCTTGGTTCCCACTGATTTTCAGGTTGTGGAGATGAGTGCACAATCGCGTACGCAGTTGATTCTTGGAAGACCGTTCATGGCTACGGTTGGTGCCATTATGGACACACCCAGCAAGCAAATCTCGTTCTCATACATTGACAAGGAGGTGTACTACAAAGCCATCCTTACTAAAGGAACTCCCACACATATCTCTTGCATCACCGTTGTTACAGGAGAGACGTTGGTAGTTGATATTTTGGAAGAGCCTCCTGACGAGCCAACTGTCATAGAAGTTCTAGATCGTCCTCCTATCATCACCAAGAAAGTCATCAAAAAGACTAAGGCAAAGAAGGAGGTGAAGAACAAAAGACTCGAGAGTGCTACACATGTAACCTTAATCCCTCAGAAGTGTGATGGAGATTGGATCGAATATAAGGTGAAATGCAAAGGGACCTCAAGACCATTTTCTAAGGCTAGAGTTCTTCTTACTCCGGAGCTGAAAGGGAAAGGACAAGAGGTTATGGAGAGCGTGTTGAGTAGAACTCTGAGTCTGCAAGTATCTAGATGTGGAACTTGCATGGGAGTAAGCTCTCAATCTTCTCTTGACTGATCGTCCGTACAGTCAAGCTCGTGACGTTAAACGAGCGCTGAGTGGGAGACAACCCACTGGTGAGTTTGTTTATGAGTCTTTTTCTTTTTATTTTTCGTTTTGTGTCTGTGTCAGGATAAACAAGAAGCAAACACGAAATCGCCTGAGTATCGATCGATACCCTGTTGGAATCGGTCGACACCCTACGCGAATGAGAAAAGTTCATCATGTCGACTTAAACCTGGTATCGATCGATACCAGGCCGTGTGTCGGTCGATACTCGATGTTCTAGCACAGTAACTTTTTGTTTTTCACAATTTTATTTCGTTCTTTTTTTTTCTTTCACCAACCTTAGGCTAGATAACACTAGGAACAGTGTTGTTCATGTCTGGGGGAGGTAGTCGCTAACATTGTTTTTGTTTTTCTTAGAGTTAGTCGTTTTTGAGTCATTCGTTGTTTTATTGAGTCAAAATCTGTTGGAGACTGTGATATTTTTCTTGAATCTATTGATATGACCTTGCTTCTAAGTGACTATAGTTACAGAATCAGTTACAGATCGACTAATGAAAAATCCAAAGGCTGACCAGTTAATTAGAAGACACTCATGTTTCCAGCAAAGTTCTTTAAAGCCTGAGCCAAATTTTTGCACTTCATCGATGTGACTGGTGTCCATAGAGCTTGATTCCTCATTCGTATCTGACAAAGGAACCCACGTGTTTAAAGTAATGGTTTTTCTCTCCCTGTTACAAGTTAATAAATAAGATGCATTAAAAGATGAGATGATTTTCTTCTGAGTAGAGGGTTAGGAAAATTTCCAGCGATCCCATTATTCTACTTCAGAGGAAATGATCACACAAAGGTGGAAGCGAGGTTAGGAAAATTTCCTGTGATACCATTATTCGCTTATACCTTTGATTACTTTTTAAGGAAAGAACCGGAGATTCGGTGGAAAACACCATCAATACTCGCGTCTCGAACCTTAATAAGCATATGCGAGAACATAATAAGAAATAAGTCTGGGGGAGAGAAATAATACCAGAAAGTGTGAAATTGGATGGTTCCTTGTCATGATATTGTATGGAAAAGAATCTAGAAGGTTCTTGATGTTAATCACAACGATGAAACTGGCGAGGAAGGCTTGATTGAACGATGTTGTGAGATAATGTGTGTAGTCTGGGAAGCTGCGAATGTCTACGGAGAAATACATGGTGGTTAGATTTGGAACTGGTTAGGTGATATGTGGAGCACTAAGAAAAAAGGTCATTGCAATGTTTCAAGAACATGTGAGTCTTTATGTTTTCAAACCTCCTTCTCTGGTTTAGTTTTATGTTTTGCTTGAGGGCAAGCAAAGGCTAAGTCTGGGGGAGTTGATATATCATGGTTTTTACCCCGTTTAAGCCATGATATAAGTCTGTTTTATAGAGTCTTTCTACTATTTCGTAGTGTTTTAGAGTCTTTTACAGGTTTTAGCACGTTTGGAGCATAATTGGAGATATTGGAGCTTTCTGGAGCATTTTGGAGCAAAACAGACGTTCGTGTAGCTGAGTACCCGATTTGAAGCATCAGTATCGATCAATACTGCCTAGTATCGGTCGATACTCATCGAGGCAAACACGACCCGCGACTTAATGAAGAGTTGAATAATTGCAGAATGGTCCAGAAGTCTTTATTATTTACAAGAAGCCCCAAAACGTGATTTAGGTTATTTAATAGGATTTTACAGCCACTTTAATGGCTATGCTTTATTTTATTCTTGTTTTGTGAGATAGCTTTTGAAGGGAGACAAGTCTGAAACTATGTTCGTCTGAGAGAAGATTTCGAACCCTCTTGTTACTCTTTCTGATTTATTTGATGATTTATTCAAACATGTTTATTGCTTCAATTTCCATGTCGTAGTAGATCTCTTGTTAGGTTCAGGGTTCTCATAAGGGTTATCTCTGAATGCTAGATTGATTAGTTATTAGGATTCACCATCTGAAGTAGTTCTTCGCCATAGGTTGTTTGCAAAGCTAATTCTAGATTGATCACCAAGAACTTAGATCTTAGGATAATTGATTAGGCGCGGAAGTGCAATTAATTACCTGATAGAATTTAGGGTGAGCAAAATAACTATTCGCAAAGGAATTTGGTTTAGTTGTTTTGTGAACAAATCAAACCTGATTTAAAAAGCTGATTTAGACTTTAGGATTCGCAAAGGAATTTGGAATTCCTAGGATTTAGATTTAGATAGTTTTCGCAGCGGAAGTTTGTTAACTATATCTTAGTGATTTGAGTTCAAGAACCGTGCTAAATCCGAATCATGTTAGTTAGTTTATCTGCATTCATTGATTTCCTGAGAAATACCCTGAACCTATCTTTCTCTAATCGAATTTACAACCGGTTTAATTTACGTTATGCTTTCAATATCATTGATCACTTAGCTTAATTCTCACCTATATAATCTATTGTGTGTTTCCGTGAGTCCTTGTGTTCGACCCCTACTTTACTACAACTACTGCTTTAGTACTTTTAGGGTATTAATTTGAGCATATCAGAAGTCGCAGCGTAGAAGATTAATATCAAGAGATGGAAACGCTTATGATTCGTGCTGTTATTTCAGAAGATAGAGAAGCTACTATGTCCCGATTTATGGTTGCTCTAAACAGAGATATACAGGACTGTTTAGAGATGCAGCATTATGTGGAGTTGGAAGAGATGCTTCACAAAGCAATTCTGGTGGAACAACAACTCAAGAGGAGGGGTCCTTCTCGACCTAGTTATGGAATCGGACCTGCTGTTACTAAACCAAACTATCAAAGAGAGGAGAGACCAAATACTTTTCAGCGTGAGGGCAAGCATATTGCAACGCCAAGATCAGAAGTTAGGCCATACGCGGCAAATCAAGATAGCAAAGACAAAGCAGAAGTTACTACAGCAAGAACTCGTGATGTTAAATGTTTCAAGTGTCAAGGAAGAGGCCATTACGCCAATGAATGCATCAACAAGAAAGTTATGGTTATGTTAGACAATGGAGATATGAAATTCAAGGATGAAGAAGAGATGGATCTTGATTCTTTATCAGAATACGAAGAGCAGCCTGCCCAAGGACATCTATTAGTAACAAGAAGATCTTTAAGTGTGCAAGCTAAAGCTGATGAACAAGAACAGAGAGAGAACCTGTTCCACACGAGATGTTTGGTCCAAGGAAACTTCTGTAGCCTTATCATCGATGGAGGAAGATGCACTAACGGCGCCAAATTTGATAAGCTCAAATGTACCCTAAAGTACTAATAGCTTTGTCGATTGTAGTATTTAGGGGTGAGAATCCACAGAGACTCGAGAATCACACAATAAATTAAATAGGTTCGAATTAAGCTAAGTAAATCAATAAAACATGAAGTAGTAACGTAAACTAAACGGTTGTAAATTCAATGGAGAAGAGATAGGTTCAGGGTATTTCTCAGGAAATCAGAGAATGCAGATAAACTAATCAGTTAGGATTCAGGTTAAGCCCGGTTCTTGAACTCAAATCACTAAGCTATAATTAACCAACTGTCGTTGCGAGAATTATCTAAGTCTAGATCTCAGAATTTCAAATTTCTTTGCAAATCCTAAAGACTAATCTAGCTTTAAGTCCAGGTTCGATATGTTCAGAAAACAACTAAACCAAATCTCTTTGCAGATAGTTATTTTGCTCACCCTAGGTTCTATCAGATCATCAAAAGCACTTTCGTGCCTAATCGATTAACCTAAGATCTAAGTTCCATGTGATCAATCTAGAATTATCTTTAAGAACAATCTATGGTGAAGATCTAATTCGGATTATGAACCCTAACCAACTAATTAACGTAACATTCAAAGAGATCCTTTATTGAGAACCCTAAACCTAACAGGAGATCTACTCAGACATGGAGATTGAAACAAACAACATGATTGAATAAATCTCTGAAATTAATAATAAAGGAGAAAGAAAACAAGGGTTCGAAATCTTCTCTCGGACGAACAGAGTTTCAGACTTGTCTCCCTCAAAAGCTCTCTCAACCAAAAACCAAAGTAGAATAAAGCGTAGCCAAAAAGGGTGGCTGAAAAACCTAATTATAATGCTAAAACATGTTTTGGGGCTTCTTGTAATTATTAAAATCTTCTGGACCAAAGTGTAAAATCTTCAGACTTGTAAAACTCGCGATCCTTCTCTTCGTGCTTCTGTGTCGACTCTTCAGGCTGGTGTCGCTCGACACTAGGACTTCAACTTGATCCTTCAGCTGCATGATCTTGCTTGGCTCCAAAATGCTCTAATATCTCAAATTTAGCTCCAAACGTACCTAAACCTGTAAAGACTCGAAAAGACTCCAAAAATACTGGAAAGACTCTATAAATAAGACCTATATCATTGTTAAAAGCGGGTAAAAACCATGATATATCAACTCTCCCAGACTTAGCCTTTGCTTGCCCTCAAGCAAACATAAAGCTAAACAAGAGAAAGAGGTTTGAAAAACATGGAGACTCACTTGTTCTTGAAACATTGCAATGGCCCTTTTTCGTAGTGCTCCACATATCACCTAACCAGTTCCAAATCTAACTACCATGTACTTCTCCGTAGACATTCACAGCCTTCCAGACTCCACACATAATTTCACAGCATTATCCTATAAAGCCCTCATCGCCAGTTTCATCGCTGTGATCAATGCCAAGAACCTTCTAGACTCTTTCCCATACAATATCATGACAAAAGAACCACCCAATTTTCACACTTTTGGTATTTTTTCCTCTCCCCCAGACTTATTTCACATCATTTTCTTTAATATACATATTAAGGTTTGAGAAGCGAGTATTGATGGTGTTTGCCACCAAATCCCCGGTTCTCCCCTCTCTATGTATCAAAGGTGTAGGCGAATAATGGTATCACAGAAAAATTTTCTAACCTCGCTCCCAACCTTTGTGTGATTATTCATTCCAAGTAGAATAATGGGATGGCTGGAAATTTTCCTAACCCTATACTCAGAAGAAAATCATTTCATCTTTTCATGCTTTTATTTATTAACTTAAAACAGTGGAAAGGGATACCATTACCCTCTACACATGGGTTCCTTTGTCAGATATGAGTGAGGAATCAAGCTCTATGGACATCAATCACATCGATGAATTGCAAAGAATTAGCTCAGGCTTGAATGAACTCTGCAGGAAACATGGGTGTCTTCTAGTTAACTGGTCAGCCTTTGGATTTTTCATTAGTCCGATCTAGAACTGATTCTGTAACAATGGTCACTTAGAATCAAGGTCAGAACAATAGATTCAAGAAAAAGATCATAAACTCCAACAAGTTTTGACTTAATAAAACGATTTTTGACTCAAAAACGACTGACTCTAAGAAAAACAAACGCATTGTCAGCAACTACCTCCCCCAGACTTAAACAACACTGTCCCCAGTGTTATCTAGTCTAGAGTCGGTATAAGAAACCAAAAGAACTGAGTGGAGTCGTGAAAAACAAAGAAGTTACCGGAGTGGGGTAGGAGTGTCGACCGACACACAGCACTGGTATCGATCGATACCAAGCTTAGGTCGACATAGGTAACTCTTTTCATCGATTTGATAAGCTCAACTCCTTTGTCGCGCAAGTGGTGTCGATCGATACACAGCACTGGTATCGCTCGACACAACTCCTTTGTAACTGATTCACGCAAAACACAAGACACAAAACCAAAAACCAAAAGAAACATGTACAAACTCACCAGTGGGTTGCCTCCCACCAAGGGCTTGTTTTCAGTCATTAGCTTGACTTTGGCTCATGTATTAGTCAGGATAAGAATGAGAACTAGCTCCAAAACAACATCCTTTCCTTTCTCTTTTAACCCTGAAGTGAGAATAGCTCTAACCTTAGGGAATGGTTTCGAAGTTCCCTTGCACTTCACCTCATATTCAATCGAATCTCCATCACACTTTCGAGGGGTTAAAGTCATGTAGGCACCACCCTTGACTCTTTTGCTCTTCACCTTCTTCTTTACCTTAGCCATTTTCTCGCCACATTTTTCTCTCTTCGTGATGATAGAAGGACCATCTAAAACATCTATGACATTTGGCTCATCATAAGGCTCTTCCAAAAGATCAACCATCAACGTTTCTCCTGTAACAACGGTGATGCAAGAGACATGTTTGGGAGCTCTTCCAGAAGGAATGGCCCTGTAGGAGACCTCTTTGTCAATGTTTGAGAACGAGATTCTATTATAGGGCGTGTTTATAACTGCACCAACTGTAGCCATGAACGGTCTTCCAAGAATCAAAGGTATATTAGAACTTTCGCTCATCTCCACAATCTAAAAATCAGTAGGAACCAGACAATCTCCTACTTTAACAAGCAAATCAGGGATGGTACCATATGGAATTGAGGTTGAAGAGTTCGCGAATGTAAGAGTCATCTTAGCAGATCTAATATCCCCAATTCTCAACCTCTCTGCAATTGCCTTTGACATGACATTGACGCTAGACCCTGAATCAACGAGAGACTCTTTGAATTCAACTCCAGAGATAGAGTATGGAACCAAAACATTTCATGGGTCTTCTCTCTTAGTCAACTGCTTCATTGGTGGTGGTGTGCTTCTTGCCTTGATGAAGAGTGCCTTGATCTCTTCTAAAGTTTCTCTGCAATCTCGAAAGTGACCAAGCAAAGAGCGGTATTCCAAAGCTTCTTCAAAAGACACTGTATGGGGAATCCTCCTTACCATCTTCTCAAAAGCGAGCAACTTCTCTGCAGTAATGGGATCTCTGAGATGTCTAGGTGGTCTAGGATATGGCACCTTAGGCTTGTAAACATTCTCCTCAACAATCTTTGGTGTTTTCACAAATTCTAGCTCAGACTGCAAGGGGTGTCGACCGACACCAGATTGGTGTCGATTGATAAGCTCAAATTAATACCCTATAAGTACTAAAGCTTTGTCGATTGTAATACTTAGGGATCGAATCCACAGAGATTCAAGGAAACACACAGTAGATTATATAGATGAAAATCAAGCTAAGTGATTAATGGAATTGAAAGCAAATACATAAATTAAACTGTTGTAAACTCGATGGGAGAAAGATAGGTTTAGGGTATTTCTCAGGAAATCAATGAATGCAGATAAACTAACTAATCAGGGTTCAGGTTATGCACGGTTCTTGAACTCAATTCACTAAAGTATAATTAACCAACTCTCGTTGCGAGAATTATCTAAGCCTAAATCCTAGAATTCCAAATCTCTTTGTGAATCCTAAAGTCTAAACCAGCTTTTAGTTCAAGTTTGATTTGTTCACAAAACAACTAAACCAAATCTCTTTGCGAATAGTTATTTTGCTCACTCTAAGTTCTATCAGGTTTCTCAATTGCACTCTCGTGCATAATCGATTAACCTAAGATCTAAGTTCTAGGTGATCAATCCAAAATTAGCTATGAGAACAACATATGGTGAAGAACTAATTCAGATTGTGAACCCTTAGTCAACTAATCAACCTAGCATTCGAAGAAATCCCTTATGAGAACCCTAAACCTAACAAGAGATCTACTCAGACATGGAAATTGAATCAATAAACATGACTGAATAAATACTTGAATAAATATTAAAGAAGAGAGTAAAACAAGGGTTCGAAATCTTCTCTCGGACGAACATAGTTTCAGACTTGTCTCCCTTTCAAGGCTCTCTCACAAAACCAAAGTAAAATAAAGCATAGCCATCAAAAGTGGCTGTAAATCCTAATAAATAACTTAAGTCACGTTTTGGGGCTTCTTATAAATAATAAAGTCTTCTGGGGCAATTTGTAGTTCCTTAAATCTTCAAATAAGTCGCGATTTTTCTGTTTCTTCGACAGGTATCGATCGATACCATAAGTGTATAGATCGATACCCATGCATCAAATCGGTGTCTTAGCTACATGATCTCTGCCTGGCTCCAAAATGCTCCAAAATGCTCCAGAATGCTTCAATATCTCCAATAATGCTCCAAACGTACTTAAAACCTGAAAAGACTCTAAAAGACTCCAAAATACTAGAAAGACTCTATAAAAAGGACTTATATCATGGCCTAAAACGGGTAAAAACCATGATATATCAACTCTCCCAGACTTAGCCTTTGCTTACCCTCATCGCCAGTTTCATTGCTGCAACCATTGTTCAAGAACCTTCTAGATTCCTTCCCATACAATATCATGACAAAAGAACCACCCAATTTTTACACTTTTTGGTATTGTTTTCTCTCCCCCAGACTTGTTTCTCATCATGTTCTTTCTCTTTTTTTTAGATCTGCATATACACATTAAGGTCTGAAGCGCGAGTATTGATGGTGTTTGCCACCGAATCCCCGGTTCTTCCCTCTTTATATATCAAAGGCGTAGGCGAATAGTGGTATCACGGGAAATTTTCCTAACCTCGCTTCCAACCTTTGTGTGATCATTCCTTCACAAGTAGAATAATGGGATCGCTGGAAATTTTCCTAGCCCTCTACTCAGAAGAATATCATTTCATCTTTTTATGCTCTTATTTATTAACTTATAACAGGGGGAGAGAGATACCATTACTTTAAACACATGGGTTCCTTTGTCAGATATGAATGAGGAATCAAGCTCTGTAAACCTCAATCACATCAATGAAGTGCAAAAAATTTGGCTTAGGCTTTAAAGAACTTTGCTGGAAACATGAGTGTCTTCTAGTTAACTGGTCAACCTTTGGATTTTTCATTAGTCGATCTAAAACTGATTCTGTAACAATGGTCACTTAAAAGCAAAGTCACAACAATAGATTCAAGAAAAAGATCACAGTCCCCAACCAATTTTGACTCAATAAAACAAATTTTGACTCAAAAACGACTGACTATAAGAAAAACAAAAACAATGTCAGCGACTACCTCCCCCAGACTTGAATAACATTGTCCCCAGTGTTATCTAGCCTAAGGTTGGTGAAAGAAACAAAAGAACATAGTGGAATTGTGAGGAAAAAGAAGGAGTTACCGATTTGGGACAGGTGTATCGACCGACACACGGCCTGGTATCGATCGATACCCGGCTTAAATCGACACAGGTCCGTAAGTCAGCGACAATGGGTCAAATGTTACTCCCGATTTTGTTCAAACGATCCAAGTGGTATGGTTAGCACTGTTAAATCACTCAAACACAAGTCAGATGCAACAAAAGATCATAATTGATAATCCACAAAGTTCAAAATTAAAAGAAAATGCAGACATAAAATTCAAAAGTTCAAAAGAAAATAAAAAGAAAAAGAAAAAGAAAAGTAAAAGTGAACCAGATAAACGATAGGACTAATCCTCATCAGAATCATCATCTCCAGCAGTATGAGACGGTCCTTCTCCTGAAGGTGAGCGTGGGCGAGACGGGATCATGCAACTGTATCGAGAAATGGCACTCCAAATGGTATGCAGGCTATCGACAACGTACTTCTGAAACGGATCCATCTCCATCGCAGGTGGTGGAGGAAGAATAAGTGTAGGAGTAGATGTACGTGCGTGTCGTGAGTGGCGTGGTCGACCTCCAGCAAGGTCAGGTACTGGCTCATCCTCATCAACAGCAGGTGCTCTAGTAACTGGTGCACGACGTCGAGTGACAGGTGCATCTATCAACAGATCCTCAGTAGGCTCAAAACGCAGCATGTACGGAGTGTCATTAATGTCTGTCAGCTCTCTGTTGGGTAGCTGAACCAGAAAATCTCCAGCTGCGGTAGAGAAGTACCAACGCCGCTGAGGCTTCAGCCACCTCAGGTTCTGCAAATGCTGCTCGTCCATGAGAACGCGTGTAGTGGAAATGGAGCAGCTCGCAGTACTGATCCCAAAGTGCTGGAAGATAGGTGTGAGAAGACTCCCAACGTACTCAGTCTTCCTAGCGGTGCCCCTCGTACTCTTACCTACAAAAGGCTTAGTCTTCAAGGAAACCAAGTGATGCGTAAAGACAGCGCCCATGTTAACCTTTGTCAGCTCGGGCCACTCATAGTCCTCGCCTGGAATGATGTCTCGGATAGCAAGGGCAAGCACTAGAAGCTCAGACATTCTCATCTTGTTCGGCTCCATCTTGCATAGAAAGGTGTTGCTCAGAATCCTGACCAAGCAACACAGGACTGGGTGGCGCACATCCATCTGAGTGGATGTCCTAGAGTGATAAGTACCAATCCTAAAGTGCGCCCAGAAGCTCTGCACGTCAGGATGTGAAACTGGACTCTCCTAAAGGCTCTCTGAAAGCCATAGAGGTCCCAAAGGTCAGGGAGTGGCAACCTGTACCTCACTCCGCGAATCATGAAGGTCAAGGTACCCTCCTGCGCGTCGTTGAGAACTTCGTCCTGGTAGTAGACGCGGACTGTCGCCATGAACTGACGAACCAAGTCAGGGAATAGGTCGTATTGCGGTGTGGCAATAGTGCCCTGGCCAATCCTCCCAAGCAAACACTGGAGCTCACCGTCTAGGCCCAAACGACGCATAGTGACTCCATCAACAAATCGAGTGGGTTGCACATCAATGCCTAGCCACCCGTTGTAGTGCAGTGTATCATAATCATCCCAGTTTTCCGAGATGGGCATGTAGAGGCAGTTTGTACTCTCAGTGATCTCCCTATCAGTTTTGTCCCAAACTCTGTTGCAGGGAATCCTGGCCTACTCGTTCCTCTTAGGCCAAGGAGCTCGACAAGTGGCAGCAGGAGCCACAGGATCAGCACGAGCAGCGGGTGGTGGCGATGGTTGTGCCACTGGTGGGGGTGGTGGGATCTCGCGAAATGAAGCATACGGAACCTCAATGTTGTCGGACGCTCTGTCAATCTTCACTCTGTAGTGGTCGTCGGCTAGGCGACCAGTCACTTCACCTCTCCGCCAATGTAAACTATCCCAGATTTTGACACGTTGGCATAAACGGAATTCCTTTGGTCGTGGGTTGGAGCTGGATGCCTCATCCGTTCGTATTCTCTTTTGAGTAGACATCTGCAATCACAGACAAAGAACAAAGCAAACACAGAATAAGCACCAAAGCCAACAACACAGCAAAAATCAGCAACAAAATCGCAAAGTGCCATCTCTGCACGCAGGGTATCGATCGATACCCTGGTAATTTTCGAACCAGAATCTCAAAATCCATCAAATTCACAATTGCAAGCATACAAGCGTAAGTGTGAGTCCGAAATTCTTCTAGAACAACCTAGGTAAGACGGATCTATCTAATAAATCAAGTTCTAAGAGGTAAAAATTCAAAATCCCAAACCTTGTGTCCATGGAGTGAAAAAGAGAGATTTGAGTGTCATACCTTGCAGATCGAGAGAATAGATGATAGAACTGGGAAGAGCACAAAAAACCCAACAAGGTTAGACCTTGAAATCACTCAAATCCGTGAAGAAACGAAGATTTGGCGATTTTGGAGTAGGGTTTCTGCTAAGTATCGGTCGATGGAGATTGTGGAGAAGAAAAGAAAACCCGAGGGTTTTAAAAAGAAACTTATATGCGCATGGGGTATCGATCGATACCATGGCGATTTGGTGATGTAAGGTCTTTTTCTCCTCGTGTAACCTGATTCACAAAAGATACACGACATAAAAACGAAAAAAAAAAAAAAAAAAGACTTATATACAAACTCACCAGTGGGTCGCCTCCCACCCACCGCTTGTTTTACGTCACGAGCTTGACTTTACGGACGATCATTCAGGATAAGAACGAGAACTCGCTCCAAAACAAGATCCACAGCTTGACATTTCCAGCTTCAGAGTTCTGCTCACACTACAAGAAAACACAGCTTTTGCGACTACCAAAAGAGTCCCAAAATAGTCGTAAATCAGTCATTTGCGACTATTTTAGGACTAATAAAAGTAGTCGCAAATAATTGGTCGCAAAATACAGTTATCACATAATAATCGCAAATTTACGACTATTGTGTGACAAAATATTTTCGTCGTATATAAGAGACTATGTTGACACTGACATTTATAGTCGTTTATTAGCGACAATTTACAGACTGTTTTTTGAGTCATACTATAGAGACAATTTTAAGACGATTAAATAGTCGTTTATTAGAGATTATTTTCAGACTCTAGGAATAGTCGTATTATCGAGACTACTTTGATACAATTATATTTAGGACTGTTTTAAAAGTAGTCGCGTAAGAGTCACATATTGGCAACTATTTTGTCACTATTTTGTTCTTGTCGTTGTTGCAAATCAGTAAATTAGTCGCAAAAGAGTCACTTATTAGCAACTAATTGGCCACTATTTTTATATTCCTCTTCTCAAATCAGAAATTATATTTAAATTTAAAAAACCTAAAATGAAAATAAAAGTTTAAATTAAAGATTTCAATAACAGAAAACAAGATACAAAACATTTTTTTACATTTATAAATCCAAAACATTTATATATACAAAATGTAAAAGTTTTAACATGGAAGTGAATGGTTTGTGGCCGGTAAGTTGGCCGGTACGGTGGCTGGTGCGGTGGCTGCGGTGGCTGCGGTGGATGCGGTGGCTGCTTGAGAAGCCGCCACATACGATGCAAACGCAGGATCCTTATCTTTGAAGAAGGAGAGGAACGACGCCAACTGAGTTTGAGCAAGTCGATGTTCCTCATCCCGTCGAGCATTTTCCGCTTCTTGTTCCGCGATCTTTTGATGAGCAGCTCGAAGTTGTTCTTGCATCTTAAAAATTGTGTTTGAGGAGGATGCATAACTACTACTGTCCTTACTCCTGCTGTTGAAGATCTCTCCAAGTTCCCCAAGTCCAAAAGGCTGTCCCTTGGTATCTGTTTCAGTAGACTAACACAAAAAAAAAAAAAATGAATCAGAAGACATGTTACAAAACTGACAAGGAAAGAAACGTTCAACACATGAGAAACATGAACCAGAAACGTAGAACACATGAGTCACAAAACTGACCAGGAAAGAAACAGAAAATGACCACATTGTTAGAGTATATAAACGAGACTAAAACTCTTCAATCACAGGCCACAAAAAGAGTGCATCAAATAGCAACAAAAGAAAAATGACAGATTACCATAAGACAAGAAACTGAATACTAAATGCATCAATAACACCAAAAGAACCACGATCTGATTCAATGAGATTACCTTAAGACAAGAAACTGAAAACTGAAAACTTACCTAAACAATCAACTCATCAGATTCAATCAGATTACAGCAACTAAGGACTTGTTAAACTAATTCTAAGAAGAGGAAGACTTACCTTAAGAAAGATGTCATTTTTTTGTTCAATGGTCAGGTTCTGCTGAGTTGATTGCTCTGAAGGTGATGCACCATCAACAGCCATTTCTGACATCCTCTCTTGGATGTTCTTCTCATAAGTTTCAGCTACCCTTTCGGCCTTTTGATCAACAAAAGATCCATCATGTCTTGTATGTGTTTTCATAAAGACTTCTCCAAGCGAGACAAGACGCCCTAATTCTTCCTCCTAAAATGATACAAAAACATATTAGTTATCTGAAATGCAATATATAAAACCAATGAATTAAAACGTTACCATTTCTTGTTGAACTTGCAGGTATGATTTCTGCCCGGATACGTGTTTGTGAGGACCAAGACCGCCACTGTCAGAGTTGCGGCATTGTGAGTAAGTAGAGCTCCTCTCAATTGCTTCTGGAGTTCCCCAATGAGCCACCATTTCTGCCCAAAGCGTTTCACCTATCCAAGGTGGTCTCTCACCATTGTGTTTAGCTTGACTTACTTTGCCTTTCATCCGTTTTTTGGCCCTTCTCAAGAAGCCTGCTTTCACCAGGTCAGTAATCCCCCTCTCCCAATTGTACTTCCGCTACACAACACAATAAATGTAAGTATCACTCAGTAACTAAATCAGATTACTATGTGCCTACAATACAATGAAAAAATAACAATTATTACCGCAAATGTTCTGAAATATCTTTCTTGGATGTCTAAAGGCGTTTTGCCCCAGCTATAATATGGACCATCGAACTTCCTCCGAAATATTCCAGCAATGACTCGAGACAATTTGCCTTTGTCCCGGTTAAACCTGTGACATAAAACAGCAAAAAAGGTTAATTAGACTGAATGAATGAAACTGCAAATGAATGAAACTTACTACACTAGCAATGAAAAACGAAACTGAACAATGAAACTGCAAATGATAATCCAATTTCCAGAACAATGCAACTCACTACCTAGTAATGAAACTGAAACAGGAGCACAGCAAAATCAGGAGCACAACAAAATCAAACTGAAACAGAAACAGGAGCACAGCAAAATCAAACTGAAACAGAAACAGGACCAAAACAGGAGCAATCTACTAATAGAAGCAAAGCAAAATCAACCTGAAACAGGAGCAAAACAGGACCAAACAACTAACAGAAGCTAAGCAACATCAAACTAGATATTCAAACTACCTACTAATGGATGCAAAATTAAAGATAGAATCGATCCTTACCATGTGTTCTGGACGTGGGGAATCGGATGTGGACTCAAGATTGTTAGATTTTCTCGGCCAGGAAGAGCCAACAAATCATCTAACAACCGTTCGAAGTCCAGTTCTGTCTCGGGAGCATTATGAGCAGGAGATTGGTGCTCTAGAATATGAACCGGCTGCGGTTGATGTTGAGGATTCTGATAAAGAGGCTGTTGTTGCTGGGGAATCTGATAGGGTTGTTGTTGATGGGAAATCTGATAAGGCAGAGGATAATGCAGGGGAGTCTGATAAGGCGGAGGTTGTGACGTCGGAGTCGCAGGTTGTGGCGTCGGAGACAGCATAGTAGCGACTTCGGGCTGTGGATTAATGAATTGCGGCGTTTGTGTCGTCGGAGGAAATTGGGCTGGAATAGATGATGAAGGGGTAGCCGATTCTGTCGCGGAAGAGGACCGGTTTGAGGCGTAGGAAGACGAGTCGACACCTCCGTCGCCTCTCCCACCGGCGGATAACCGGCCACCACCACCGCGGGAACTAGACTTTCGGCCACCACCGCCGCGGGAACTACTTGGTCTTACCTTGGGACCCATTGCCGTGAAGGGAATTTCCGAGAATGAGAGGTAGAGAATCCCGATTTAGAGGGTTCGGAGATAGGTGAGAAAGAGATGAGGGAGTTAGGTTTTCTCGACAATAGAAGGGGAGACGACGAGTTTCACTCTGTTATGAACGAAGGCGTCTCTAAATAGTCGCAAATCAGTCTCAAAGAAATATAGTCGCAAATAAAAAAAAATAGGAGGGATAATGTTACCGCGTGTTAAATCAGCAAAATAGTTTCAAATGGTCGCAAATTAGTCATAAAATAGTCACAAAGTGCGACTATTTTGTGACTGTATTTAATAATTCTTTACCCTATACCCTAAATCCCAAAGTTTCATTCATTTTTAATAAAACTAAAACTATAAACTATCTCTTAACCTAAATCTAACACTAGAACTCTCCATACAACCATAAATTGTAATTTCAATCATTCTTAAATAAATACCCTAACTTATTACATGTAACACATATAGTCAATTTACTACATGTCTAAATAATATACAACCATAAGTTTAAAATTTTGAATTTAGAAATTTAAGATATTTAATAAACGTCTATATAATATACAAAACATGTCTACATGTCTAAAAGTTTAGATTAACATGTTTAACATTCGATACAAAAAATCAATTGGAGTTGCGAAATAGTTGCAAATCAGTCTGAATTTCAGGTGTTGGTAAGGAATTAGTCGCAAAATCGTGGGTATTTTAAGACACTTACTTGACTATTACGAAATTATTGAAAATATGTTTAAAAATTAAAGAGTGGTCGCAAAATCGTGGGTAATTTAAGACACTTTTGTGACTACTGCTTAATTTGTTGAAAATCCGATTCCAGAGAATCGAACCTTCGACCTCATTCTCAATCTGGAAGGACGTAACCAAAGAGCCATTGTGATCATTCGTTTGTTTTTTACATAGACTTATATATAAAGCATTGTATCAAAACATTTCTATTATATTAGTTCCAGCCAAATGTTTCAAAACATACAAACACATATATAAATAAAACATACAACTATATTGCATCAAACATATACAAACATATATATAAATAAAAAATTTTGCAACAAAACATACATGATATATAATTATATGATTACAAAGATATAAATTAAAATATTATTAAAATTCCTCATCTTCATCATTTGACGATGATAAATTACAAAGAAATTCGTCCTCTGCTTCTGCATCTTCGATCTCAAAATCAATTTCTTCGTAAGGCTGATTTCCCTCAACTAAAGTATCAATTATGATTTCATCAATCGTATCCAAGTTATCATCAATTGTTTGCTGCAATATAACCGGCTCTTTTTCGTTAAATTTTCCCTGAACACCATGTCTTGGATTTACTTTGAGAACTGTGATCCACACCTTCCGAGGTCGTTTAATGTATGGGTATGAAAGATAACAAACTTGATCAGCTTGAGATCATGTAAGTGGGCGTAAAATTAGAAGTAGTACACACACACACACATATATATATATATATATATATATATATATATATATATATATATATATATATATATATATATATATTTATATATGTATATATATACATACTTATCAAAACAAAAATTACCTTGATGATAGCACATCAACAATGCCTCCTTCTTGCATTCGGGTGCCTTTGCCAATTGTTGGGTCATACCATTCACAGTAGAAAAGTGTGATCTTCAAATTCAGAAATCCTGGATACTCGAGCTCTATGATCTTTTCCACAGTTCCATAAAAATCATCCTCTTGATCATATGCTTCAGAATAATTTTGTCCTCGAACACATACCCCATAATTCATTGTTTTTTTTGTGAGTCCGTGTTCTCGTGTGTGAAACAAATACCCTCTAGTAAAATACATAGGCCATGACTTCACTTTATTTTCGGGACCTTCCACTATTTCAAGAACCCAAGGAGGAAAATGTTCTTGACTTTTCATTGTATTCACCTATAAATTTATATATATACAAATATATTAAAAAACAATTTCATAACTATTCTTTAATAATCAACAGATGGATATTAAATACGTACATATTGGCGAACCCATATATGAAAATCTGCATCTCTTTTCGAGTTGACCTCGTCATCAGAGAGTTCTGGATATTCAAATCGAATTTGCGTCTCCAACAATCTATAAGAAATAGTTAACTAATTAAATTAAATATTAAAGTTAATTAAAATATAACAATTACGTTAATGAACCATATATTACCTCTCAAGCGGCTGAAAATAGTCACATTTGCGCAAGACATATGCATGTGCACATTTATAATCTTTCTCAGTTAATCAAAATTCACTACTTTGGCCACTTGGACGACCTACTTCAGTGAATATATCTGGTACCGGTATAGGATATACCGGTAATTCACCTTCGTCATACCGACTTGACCTGCGAAATAATAATATTAATATTAACGTCTACAAATACACTAGACCTTCATTTTAGCTCGTATAATTACTGTTCTGATAATTAGTCACCATCATACCTTCTTCTGCGCGCTGTAGAAATGTCGAAGCAAAGTAGTGTTCTGAGAAATAAGATATCTCATCATTTATGTATGATTGAATTATTGATCATATCTTTTGTTCTTCGCCTTCCCTTTTAAACGTTTAAAAAACCTTTCGAAGGGATACATCCACCTATATTGCACAGGACCACCAAGCTCCGCTTCGTAAGGTAGGTGTATTGGTAGGTGCTCCATCACATCAAAGAAAGAAGGTGGGAAGATTTTTTCCAAATTACACAAAATCATGACAATGTTATCCTTCAAAACTTTGACCCGGGTTTGATCCAATGATCTACTACTTAAGTCACGAAAAAATGCTCCAATCCCTACGACAATATATTACAATCATATAAATAATATATATATATATATATATATATATATATATAAGTGAAACATATATGATAATTTATATATATATACATATACCTAATAATGCAAGGTGCACGTTACGCGGTAGAAGTTCTGCAAAGACAAACGGAAGCAATCGTTCCATAAATACATGGCCGTCGTGACTTTTCATTCCCGAGAGCTTTCCACCGTTGATGTCTGCACAACTAGCTAAATCTGCTACATAGCCATCGGGGAATCTAACCTCATGTTTGACCCATTGTAGTAAGCTTCCTTTCGCTTTTGAAGTCAATCGCCAAATAGGAAATGGAGCTCTCCCTCGATCATCTACATGCAAATCTTTCCGAGAACAAAATTTTGCAATATCTAATCTTGATTTTACTGTGTCTTTTGATCTGTCTTTAACATTCATAACAGTATACATGATGTTATCAAAATAATTCTTCTCGATATGCATCACATCAAGATTGTGTCGTAGCGTCAGATCGGTCCAGTACGGTAGCTCCCAAAATATGCTTTCTTTATGCCAATTATGCCACTCCCCATAGCCGTCCACTTTATTTTCATGACCATTTCCACCGAATTCAGATGTTTTGGGTGGTTCTGCATGCCTTATACGCTCATATAAAACTTGTTCACCAGTTAAAGATTGTGGTGGGTAGTCGTTCAATGCGTGCTTTCCCTTCAAAAAGATTTTTTATTCTTCCGTAACGAATGACTTGCAGGAAGAAATCTTCTGTGACAGTCAAACCAACATGTCTTCCTACCAGCCGGAAGATAAAAAGCATTTGTATCATCCATACAAATAGGACACGATAGTCTTCCATGTGTCGTCCATCCCGATAACATACCATATGCTGGAAAATCGCTTATAGTCCACATTAGAACAGCTTTCAGGTTGAAATTTTGATCTAATGACACATAATATGCTTCAACTCCGTTATACCATAACTCCTTTAACTTGTCGATCAATGGTTGGAGGAAAACATCAAGACTGGCTCGTGGATGATTTGGTCCGGAATTCAAAATAGTCAAAAACAAATACTCAGTATTCATGCACATATCTGGCGGTAAGTTGTATGGAGTCATGATCACAGGCCACAACGAGTGATTTTTTGACATACCAAAAGGATTAAAACCGTCAGTACATAACCCAAGATATACGTTTCGCGTTTCTTCTGCGAACGCAGGATGCAAATTTTGAAAATTCTTCCACTCCGCCGCATCAGATGGATGACACATTACTCCGTCTTTTGAATCATGCTCAGCATGCCATCTCATCGATGATGCAGTCTTCTCTGATTGGTACATTCTCTTCAGTCTGTCAGTGATAGGTAAATACCACATACGACTAAACGGGATTTTAGTTCGTCCCTCACTAGCCTTATATCTTGGTTTTGCACAGAACTTGCAATGCTCCAACTTCTCATCTTCTTTCCAGAAGAGCATACAATTATCTATACATACATCAAATGTATGGTACGGCAATCCTAGCTTTCGCATCAAAGTTTCTATCTCGTAGTACGAACTAGGTGATTGATTACCCTCTGGTAAAACCTCAGTAAACAATTCAGACCATACGTCCATACAACTTTCGGCCATATTATGGTCTGACTTAATGTTCATGAACCGAGCAGCCAAAGATAACTTCGACAGACCTTCACGACAACCATCATAAAGTGAAGTATTTGCAGCATCTAACATGTCGTAAAACCGCTTTGCCTCTTGGGTAGGTTCTTCATGAACATGATCATATCCACTATCATGTTCATGATGATTAAATGGCGTAGTACCATGAAATGCATCATTCACCATCCCAACATATACATTCCCCCCATCATACGTTGTTGGTTGATCTACATTAGCATAATGACTATTCGTTCTTCCTGATCCCCCAACCACATCATAATCTTCACCATGTTCAGACCATACATAATATCCTGGCATAAATCCCCTATTATGCAAATGCTTCGAAATTGTATTTTCTTGCAAAAATTTAGAATTTTGACATTTTACACAAGGACAGTGAAACCTACCTCCACTGCTTTGCGCTAGTGGTTGTGAAAGGACCGCATTTTTTTCTTTTGCATATAATTAAACAATTATTATTACACAAACCACACACGGTCTACAGCTTACACAAGCTCACGGTTACAACCGCCAAACAACTGGTATCGATCGATACCCCCTGGTGTCGATCGATACCCCAACAACAGAAGCAACTCCCGGGTCCTAATCATCCCCTCCTCACCGCCTCGATTCCACGATCACGCCTTATCTTTACCTGCATCGACAAAAGTGATGCATCAACATTTGGCTAACCAAATGCTGAGTGAGATTGATCATTCCAACAGCAGGCTACCAATAAGCACAAACAGCAATATCAATACGAAGAATTAATAACACCAATTAAAACTTCCCGCACAAAGCAACTGGTATCGATCGATACCTCACTAGTATCTATCGACACCCAACCAACTCACGACTCCTAACGAGGGACCAGTATCGATCGATACCCCCATGGTGTCGATCGATACCCAACAACACACGACTCCCAACGAGGGACGAGTATCGATCGATGCCCAAACAACACACCGGTATCGATCGATACGACACGACTCGAGTCTATCCACATGGGATACTCCCAACTCGAGACCACCGCCAAAGGACTAGTATCGATCGATACCCACATGGTATCGGTCGATACTCCCTGCGATTCCCAACCACCTCCGCGAGATCTCACCCAGAACTCGCCAGGACCACACATACAGCACACCAATCAAGCTTAACAACACACACACAAGCTCAATTGCTAACCTTTGGTCCCAACTCACCTTAGACATGATGGATCTAGCTCTGGAACGACCTCCCCAAGCTCAAGAAGATCTCCCTCTCCTCTCACGAGCTTACGTCGAAACCAAGCTCTTCCAACCAATCCTCCGAGCTTCTCACCAAGCTCAACACCTCTTGATCTCGCAAGATCCAAGCTTCGCAAAGCTTCTTCTCTCTCTCTCTCTCTCTTCCTCTCTCGACCAAGCCTTCGTCTTATCCTCACAAGGATAACCTTTTTATACTGAAAGAAGATAAGAGAAGAAGATAACTACGAGGAAACCTGGCTGGTATCGATCGATGCCCCAAAACCACACCTGGTATCGATCGATACCGCCCCCGGAACAAACCCGAATTAATTATTTTTCTCAATTATCAATTCTTCCGGAACGCGGGCGTTACAATTCTCCCCCACTAACTTAGATTCGTCCTCGAATCTTCGTTACCGTTCATCTCCCATGAACCGTCCATCTCCAATGAACCCTAATCGTCGCAACGATTACACAACCCTTGGCCAACCCGGCCATCTCAACACTCACACGAGGTCCAACCTAACCTCCGAGGTTTCCACTCAGCCCCTATGCTTATGACACCGCGGCATCATATGTACTTATTGCTCAAACACACGCCAACCCCATCACTCAAGACACCACAGCATCTCCGAGTTCCGAGCGTCAGCCATATCCCGCAGGATATCCACCATACCTTGCAAGGTATCCACCATACCACATCACCCAAGACACCGCAGCATCTCCGAGTTCTGGGTATCTGCCGTACCACTCCCCTCGGTAATATAACCTGACGAGTCTCGATATCCCATACCATTCAATTCTAGGCAATATATCCTCCATCCAGGACATACTCCTTACGAATCCACGGTATCACATATCACTCTAGGCTATATAAACCTCCCGAGTCTGGGTACATCGCCACTCACACTCTCAAGGCCGCAGTCCTGCGAGCTATCGGCATCAGAGGAACATGTCCTCTCAACGAGCAATAAGTCACACATCTCTAAGCATCTCGACTGAACTACCTCCCGTGATCCGTGTAAATCCTTGCAAGGCAACACCGGCATCACCCATATTCCACACCCGGAATATCTGCCGTGCATGACCAATAACCCGGCCATCGCACCTCCTTTGCGCACCCTCCATCTGGTATCGATCGATACTAAAACCAATACCTGGTGTCGATCGATACAACCACAGTAATAAGATCATCCATCCTATCACTCTCTTGTATTAACGCTTTTACCCCCAAACGCAATGCAAAACCGTGACTCCCAAGGTCACCAATAATATGAAATACTCATCTTATTACACATCATAATGTAACATCGTTCTACACAACGGCAATACAAAATGATACACCCATAGCACACAGCTATAACCGAAACTGGAACCTCTCGATGGAACTCAACCCGCAGCTCCCTTCCATCCTAACCTCTGGCTCCCGAGTTTCCTCCTGCACCCCGCCACAGCCCCACAGGACACGCATCATCGGAATCCTCTTCCGACGAAGCTCTTTGACCCTCCGCTCGAGAACTCTCGAAGGTCTCGGCTCAACGGTCACATTGGACTAGAGATCTGACGGAATCTCAGCCAATACCTCGTCACCCCTATGCAAACACTTCCTCAGCATCGACACATGGAAGATCTTATGAAATGCTTGCATAACCACGGGTAACTCCAACCGATACACTACCGGTCCCACACGCTCTACAATCCGGAACGTCCCCAAATACCTCGGACTCAACTTAGTCACAGCAATGGACCTGTTCGGACCTCTCAGTAAAGCCATCTGGAGATACATACTATCTCCCACCTCAAACACAAGCTCTTTCCGCCCCTTATCGGCATAACTCTTTTGCCGATCTCGGCCTCTTCCATGTTCAGCTGCAAAACCCGGATCTCTTCCGCGGTTTCCTGAACAAAACTCGCACCCATAGTGCTCCTCTCCCCCACTTGTGTCCAACACAAGGGGGTACGACATGGCCTCCCATACAGAGCCTCATATGGAGCCATCCCACTACTCGCCTGGTAACTATTGCCATACGCAACCTCCACCAAGCTCAAGTGATCCACCCAGTGACCACCCCAATCCAGCACGCACATCCTCAACAAATCCTCTAGAGACTGGATGGTCCTCTCGGACTGCCCATCTGTCTGAGGATGATACGCCGCTCAAGTGCACTTTCGTGCCCCTCTGTCTGAAACACATTCCAGACCAGAACTCCGCACTCCGCCCTTCTAAGGACAGCTCGCCACTCGGTGATCCATGCTTCCGCAACGAAAGCAACCTGGACCACCCTAACTACCTCTCGAAGCGCTCTCTCGCTTCCGCTTCTGTCCTTGCATCGGCTTACTGCTTCTGCTCGGACCGGACTGCTGCTGCACAGATCTCGCCTGAAAACTCGGTGTAACCACTACCACCTCGTCCTTCAGACCCTCCTCAAGCAAAGCCGCAGTCTCAACCAACTCATCAACCGTGCAAAAAGTCCTCACCATGCAACGGTTCCTCAAGTCAACCCGAAAACCCATCAGGAATCTCTGCACACGGGCCGACTCCCTCTCAACCGCTCGTCTAACATAAGACCCGAGCCGGTTGAACTCCACCTCATACTCGCGTACCGACCGATCTCCCTGAGTGAAACTCGCAAACCTTGACTCTAACCGGTTGAACGCCTCCTGAGGGAAGTACTTGGAGTTAAACTCCTCCACAAAATCCGCCCAAGCCATCGCGGCCTGAACTCTCCGTGCTGCCACACCCCTCCACCAGAGATGCGCATCACCTTCCAGATAATGGACCACAATGTCCATCTGGTATCCCGCGGGACACCTACTCGAGAGGAAATTCCTCTCTACCCTCCACAGCCACGCATCCGCGTCCTCAGGGTTAGCACCTCCAGAGAAGAACCCCGTGCCAATCCTATGCACCTGCTCCATCATCCTAATGTAGGATGGGAGCTCCTCAGCAACCGCAGCTGCCACCTGAGGCTGCGCCTCACAACCGCCGGAACCACAGGAGCCTGAGCCGGTACCCTCTCTGGTAACCGCTCCAACAACCTTGACAGATCCGCTATGCGGTCATTTCGGGCCCGAGCATCACCCGCTGCTACACCCGCAGCACCTGCTGGAACACCAGCCACATTGACACTCATGCCAGCCCCAACGGTACTCACACCGTCCACACCCTCAGACCCAACCTGACTCGCACGCGACTCCTCGACTTGCTCCCCCGGCCCACGGCCACGACCTAAACCACCCTCTCTAGCCATCTGCACGCGTGCAGAAGCACAAGCTAAGAGAACTACAACAATCATCACAATAAAGATACTCACCGTGGAATCCCACAAGGCTCGAAGAGGATGATTCTACGACCCCACACAACACCCAATCTATTCTAGAACCACCTAGGCTCCTAGAACCGTATGGGCTCTGATACCACAATTGAAAGGACCGCATTTTTTTTTTTTTGCATATAATTAAACAATTATTATTACACAAACCACACACGGTCTACAGCTTACACAAGCTCACGGTTACAACCGCCAAACAACTGGTATCGATCGATACCCCCTGGTGTCGATCGATACCCCAACAACAGAAGCAACTCCCGGGTCCTAATCATCCCCTCCTCACCGCCTCGATTCCACGATCACGCCTTATCTTTACCTGCATCGACAAACGTGATGCATCAACATTTGGCTAACCAAATGCTGAGTGAGATTGATCATTCCAACAACAGGCTACCAATAAGCACAAACAGCAATATCAATACGAAGAATTAATAACACCAATTAAAACTTCCCGCACAAAGCAACTGGTATCGATCGATACCTCACTAGTATCGAACGACACCCAACCAACTCACGACTCCCAACGAGGGACCAGTATCGATCGATACCCCCATGGTGTCGATCGATACCCAACAACACACGACTCCCAACGAGGGACGAGTATCGATCGATGCCCAAACAACACATCGGTATCGATCGATACGACACGACTCGAGTCTATCCACATGGGATACTCCCAACTCGAGACCACCGCCAAAGGACTAGTATCGATCGATACCCACATGGTATCGGTCGATACTCCCTGCGATTCCCAACCACCTCCGCGAGATCTCACCCAGAACTCGCCAGGACCACACATACATCACACCAATCAAGCTTAACAACACACACACAAGCTCAATTGCTAACCTTTGGTCCCAACTCACCTTAGACATGATGGATCTAGCTCTGGAACGACCTCCCCAAGCTCAAGAAGATCTCCCTCTCCTCTCACGAGCTTACGTCGAAACCAAGCTCTTCCAACCAATCCTCCGAGCTTCTAACCAAGCTCAACACCTCTTGATCTCGCAAGATCCAAGCTTCGCAAAGCTTCTTCTCTCTCTCTCTCTCCTTCTCTCTCTCTCTCTCTTCCTCTCTCGACCAAGCCTTCGTCTTATCCTCACAAGGATAACCTTTTTATACTGAAAGAAGATAAGAGAAGAAGATAACTACGAGGAAACCCGGCTGGTATCGATCGATGCCCCAAAACCACACCTGGTATCGATCGATACCGCCCCCGGAACAAACCCGAATTAATTATTTTCCTCAATAATCAATTCTTCCGGAACGCGGGCGTTACAGGTTGGCTATTAGCAAAATTCATGAACTGCTCCACCCCCGCCAAGAATTCACTAGAGATATGATTTGTGTGTGGATCGATTCTATTATACATCCACTCTCTTAATGAATTCCACATTGTATTTTTTTGGATCTGGGATTTTTTTTTTTGGATTTGGATCTTGGTTTTTTTTTTTGGATTTGGATCTGGGGTTTTTTTTTTGACTCTGGTTTTTTATGTACGTAGGTTTGAATGAATGATTTGTGTCGATGGGGAGGAGGGGTACGAGCGTTATATAGGCAAAAAGTTTGTCACTGATTTGCGACTACTACAAAGTAGTCGCAAATGTACAACTATTTTGCCACTATTTTCTGATTAATTTGGGACTACTATAAGTAGTCGCAAATGGTAGGTGTACCAACTAACTCCTACATTTTCCACGTTTTCTACCTACCTTTACCGACTAATGTCCAAATCAGTTGCAAATTTGAGACGATTAATTTATGTTGCAAAACAGTCGCAAATGTGAGACTATATTTCCAGACTAATACTAATAGTCGCAAATTAGAGATTACTATTGCGACTACGTTTCCTGACAAAAAAACAGTCCAAAATTAGTCTCAAAGTCAGACCATTTTGCGACTAAATGAATGTAGTCTAGTATTAGTCGGATATCAGTCGCTTATTAGCGATTAATTGCCTACTAATAATTTTGGTCGTTAATTTGCGACTACTGTGCCTCTGCGACTTAAGTAGTCGCTTATTAGTCGCAAACAAGTCATAAAAGGGTCACTCAATTTTGCGACTAAAAAGTAGTCGCAAAATGTAGTTACAAAAACTGTGTTTTCTTGTAGTGTCAACATGCTCTCCACAACCTCTTGTCCTTTCTCTTGCAGCTCCGGAGTAAGAAGAACTCTAGCCTTAGAGAATGGTTTCGAAGTTCCCTTGCACTTCACCTTATACTCAATCGAATCTCCATCACACTTCTAAGGGATTAAGGTCACATGGGTAGCACTCTCGACTCTTATGTTCTTCACCTTTTTCTTTGCTTTAGCCGTTTTGATGTCTTTCTTGGTGATGATAGAAGGACCATCTAAAACGTCTATGACAGTTGGCTCATCACAAGGTTCGTCCAAAAGATCAATCATCAATG
This sequence comes from Eutrema japonicum, assembly GCA_030161315.1. Lineage (NCBI taxonomy): Eukaryota > Viridiplantae > Streptophyta > Magnoliopsida > Brassicales > Brassicaceae > Eutrema > Eutrema japonicum. The sequence goes on along the minus strand of BSQW01000006.1, from coordinate 24,958,187 downwards.
TCTCTCCTGTGACAACAGTGATGCAAGAGATATGCTTGGGAGCTCTTCTATAAGGAATGGCCTTGTAGGAGATTTGTTCGTTAATGTATGAGAACGAAATCCTCTTACTGGGCGTGTCTATAACTACACCAACCGTAGCCATGAACGATCTTCCAAGAATCAAAGGCGTACTAGATCTTGCACTCATCTCCACAACCAGAAAATCGGCAGGAACCAGACAATCTCCTACTTTAACCAGGAAATCAGGGATTGTACCGTATGGAACTGAGGTGGAAGAGTTCGTGAACGCGAGAGTCATCTGAGTAGATCTAATATCACCAATTTTTAACCTCTCTGCAAGTGCCTTTGACATGACATTGACACTCGACCCTAAATCAACGAGAGATTACTTGAATTCAACTCCAGAGATAGAGCATGGAACTGAAAATTTGATATATCATGGTTTTTACCCCGTTTAAGCCATGATATAAGTCCGTTTTATAGAGTCTTTCTACTATTTCGTAGTGTTTTAGAGTCTTTTACAGGTTTTAGCACGTTTGGAGCATAATTGGAGATATTGGAGCTTTCTGGAGCATTTTGGAGCAAAAAAGACGTTCGTGTAGCTGAGTACCCGATTTGAAGCATCAGTATCGATCGATACTGCCTAGTATCGGTCGATACTCATCGAGGCAGACACGACCCGCGACTTAATGAAGAGTTGAAGAATGGTCATGAAGTCTTTATTATTTACAAGAAGCCCCAAAACATGATTTAGGTTATTTTAAAAGATTTTACACCCACTTTAATGGCTATGCTTTATTTTATTCTGGTTTTGTGAGAGAGCTTTTGAAGGGAGACAAGTCTGAAACTCTGTTCGTCCGAGAGAAGATTTCGAACCCTCTTGTTACTCTTTCTTATTTATTTGATGATTTATTCAAACATGTTTATTGCTTCAATTTTCATGTCTGAGTAGATCTCTTGTTAGGTTCAGGGTTCTCATAAGGGTTATCTCTGAATGATAGATTGATTAGTTATTAGGATTCACCATCTGAAGTAGTTCTTCACCATATGTTGTTTGCAAAGCTAATTCTATATTGATCACCTAGAACTTAGATCTTAGGATAATTGATTAGGCGCGGAAGTGCAATTAATTATCTGGTAGAACCTAGGGTGAGCAAAATAATTATTCGCAAAGGAATTTGGTTTAGTTGTTTTGTGAACAAATCAAACCTGATTTAAAAAGCTGATTTAGACTTTAGGATTCGCAAAGGAATTTGGAATTCATAGGATTTAGATTTAGATAGTTTTCGTATCGGAAGTTGGTTAACTATATCTTAGTGATTTGAGTTCAAGAACCGTGCTAAATCCGAATCCTGTTAGTTAGTTTGTATGCATTCATTGATTTCTTGAGAAATACCCTGAACCTAGCCTTCTCCTAATTGAATTTACAACCGTTTTAATTTACGTTCTGTTTTCAATACCATTGATCGTTTAGCTTGATTTTCACCTATGTAATCTATTGTGTGTTTCTGTGAGTCCTTCTGTTCGACCCCTACTATTCTTGCCTTGATGAATATTGTCTTGATCTCCTCCTCAGTTTCTTTGGAATCTCGGAATTAACATTCCAAAGGGCGATTTTCAAAAGCTTCTTCAAAAGATATAGTATGGGGAATTATGCTCACCATCTTCTCAAAAGTGAGCAATTTCTCTGCAGTGATGGGATTCATGAGATGTCTAGGTGGTCTAGGATATGGCACCTTAGGCTTGTAGGCACGTTCCTCTGTTATCTCCGGTTTTTTCACAATTTCCAGCTTAGTCTGCAAAGGGTATCGATCGACACAAGTAGTGGTATCGACCTCAGAACGAGTATCAATCGACACAGGAAGGGTATCGATCGATACTCGGGAGATTTCAGAATCCTCATCGTCATCTTCTACCGGGTTTTCGAAATTTCCTGCACTTCTTAAGGTGATTATTGTTCATCTCTGCTGGCTTATTTGCTCTTCTGTTTGTGCGTTCCAAAAGTGCTAGCTGCTCGTTTGACAGATCAACTAGCTGAGTGCTCTTGTTCCTTCTGGTTTTGCGAATAGGCATACACCTGAAAACAAAAGTCAAGAACATAAGTAACACATAAAGTCACGACAGGTATCGACCGATACTACTAGAGTATCGATCGATACTGGAGTGAACTTAGTCGAAATTCTCAAACTAAAATCTAATGGCGAATTAATTCCCCGGCAACGGCGCCAAATTTGATAAGCTCAAATTAATACCCTAAAAGTACTAAAGCTTTGTCGATTGTAATACTTAGGGATCGAATCCACAGAGACTGAAGGAAACACACAATAGGTTATATAGATGAAAATCAAGCTAAGTGATTAATGGAATTGAAAGCAAATACGTAAATTAAATTGTTGTAAACTCGATGGGAGAAAGATAGGCTTAGGGTATTTCTCGGGAAATCAATGAATGCAGATAAACTAACTAACCAGGGTTCAGGTTATGCACGGTTCTTGAACTCAAATCACTAAAGTATAATTAACCAACCCTCGTTGCGAGAATTATCTAAGACTAAATCCTAGAATTCCAAATCTCTTTGCGAATCCTAAAGTCTAAACCAGCTTTTAGTTCAAGTTTGATTTGTTCACAAAACAACTAAACTAAATCTCTTTGCGAATAGTTATTTTGCTCACCCTAAGTTCTATCAGGTTTCTCAATTGCACTCTCGTGCCTAATCGATTAACCTAAGATATAAGTTCTAGGTGATCAATCCAGAATTAGCTATGAGAACAACCTATGGTGAAGAACTAATTCAGATTGTGAACCCTTAGTCAACTAATCAACCTAGCATTCAAAGAAATCCCTTATGAGAACCCTAAATCTAACAAAAGATCTACTCAGACATGGAAATTGAAGCAATAAACATGACTGAATAAATACTTGAATAAGTAATAAAGAAGAAAGTAAAACAAGGGTTCGAAATCTTCTCTCGGACGAACAGAGTTTCAGACTTGTCTCCCTTCCAAGGCTCTCTCACAAAACCAAAGTAAAATAATGCATAGCCATCAAAAGTGGCTGTAAATCCTAATAAATAACCTAAGTAAATCATAAGTGTATCGATCGATACTCATGCATCAAATAGGTGTCTCAGCTACAGGATCTCTGCTTGGCTCCAAAATGCTCCAGAATGCTTCAATATCTCCAATAATGCTCCAAACGTACATAAAACCTGAAAAGACTCTAAAAGACTCCAAAATACTAGAAACACTCTATAAAAATGACTTATATCATGGCCTAAAATGGGTAAAAACAATGATATATCATCGATCGACACAAGGCTTTTTGTCGTCTCTTTAGGTTGGTGTCAATCGATACCAGTAGTGGTGTCGCTCGACACCAACGTATCAGGCTCAAAATCACATTCAACCTCTTCTAACTCCACGAATTTTTCTGTATTCAAACCCTCTTCTACCATTGCAGTTTCCTCTTTAGCACTTCTTAAGGTGATTGCATTGACGTATTCATTCTGTGAATGAACCATCTTTCCCTTGACAGCTGCTGTAGTCTGAGCTATTTGAGTTTCCAGCATCTTTTGATGAATACTGAGAGCCTCAATTTTTCCATTTAGGTTTGTGTACATAGCATCCATTTTCCCATTGAAATCCACTGTCATCTTATGCTGTCCCTGAAGAAGATGTTCAAGCATAGACTCTACCTTTCTTTCAGGAGTTTTGGGTGGTGGAGAGTGGTAGGACGAATTCCCATAGGTTCTAAAACCAGCTGGGTTGACTTCAGATTTGTACCCTCCTTGCTGGGCATTGATGGTGAAGTTTCGGTTGTTGTTCTGGTGGTATTGATTTCTCTGACCTTAAAAACCAGACCCAACAATGAAGTTAACACCTTCCACTCCATCCTCATTGAAGTTCTCAACCTCATCAACAAAATGAACAGCCTTCATCGTCTTTCCCATCAAGAGATTGTGCACTGAATCCAACTTAGATTGAACCGCAGCAATATGCGATCCATCCATGCTCCCAGTCTGCTTTTTTCGCTCAAAGTCTGCATTCTTGGTACTATTGCTAGATGACAAGTTTTGAATAAGCACATAAGCATCGTCATGATACCTTGTGTTGAAATTCCCATAACTCGCAACATCTAAGGCCATCTGATACCTCCAATCAATTCCTCTGAAGAAGATACCCAGCAACTGAACCTTAGTGAACCCGTGATGTGGACAATCCCTCTGATATGATCTGAATATAATCCAAGCAGCTTTGAATGCCTCAGTCGCTCCCTGAGAAAATTGGGAGATCTTATCCCTAAGCTCATCAGACCTTGCATCATCATAGAAATTGTTCAGGAAGGCATTCTTGGTCTCTTCCCAGGTTGTCAGTGATCCAGGCGGCAAATGCTTAAGCCAGTAAGCTGTATCTCCACCAAGAGAGTATGGGAAGAACTTACGGAAGAGGAAATCATTGGACACTCCATTGTATTTGATGCTAGTAACCAAGTCCTCAAACTTCTCAATGTGATCCATGGGGTGTTCATGAGAAAGACCATGAAAAGGGTGCTGACCCACAAGAGTGAAGTATGCAGGTTTCAGCTCAAAGTCATTCCTCTGAAAAGCAGGAGGGCGAATCGCTGATAGATTGGCATAGACCTGATCAGACATGTTGTACTCACCTATTGTTCTACCACGATCAACCACATCATTCCCAAAATTCACAACAACTGCAGGGACAATGATGTTTCCATCCCCATCAAGTCGTTGCCTTCTCTCATTGCACAAATGACCCTCTTGGTCTCTCAAAATTCCAGCATCATCACGAACCAATACCAATGGATTGTTCATCTCTGTTGGCCTTCTCGTTGTCCTGTTTGTGTGTTCCAAATTAGCTAGCTCCTTGTTGGAAAGATTAACTAGTTGAGTGCTCTTGTTCCTCCTAGTTTCGCTAGTAGGTGATATATCATGGTTTTTACCCTATTTAAGCCATGATATAAGTCATTTTTATAGAGTCTTTATATTATTTTGGAGTCTTTTAGAGTCTTTTACAGGTCTTAGCACGTTTGGAGCATTATTGGAATTATTGGAGCTTTCTGGAGCAGTTTGGAGCAGAAGCTGAAGTCGTGTTGCTGAGTAGCTGATTTCACGATAAGCATCGATCGATACCCCCTGGTATCGATCGATACTCATCGCAGCAAGACACGACCCGCGAGTTTTCCAAGACTTGAAGAATTGCAAAAGTCCCCAGAAGTCTTTAAAAATTACAAGAAGACCCCAAGTCGTGATTTAGGTTATAAATAGGATTTTACAGCCATCTGTTTAGGCTATGCTTTATTTGCTTTAGTTTAAGAGAGATTTTGGTGAGAGAGACAAGTCTGATTTCCCTTCGTCCGAGATCAGATCTCAAAACCTTTGTTTCTCTTTCTGATTTTATATAGAGTATTTATTCAAACATGTCTATTGATTCAATCTCCATGTCTGAGTAGATCTCTTGTTAGGTTTGGGGATTCTCATAAGGGATTTCTTTGAATGCTAGGTTGATTAGTTATTTAGGGTTCATAATCTGAATTAGTTCTTCACCTTAGGTTGTTCTCAAAGCTAATTCTAGATTTATCACCTGGAACTTAGATCTTAGGATAATTGATTAGGCACGACAGTGCGATTAATTACCTGATATAACTTAGGGTGAGCAAATTGATTATTCGCAAAGAGATTTGGTTTAATTGATTTGTGAACATATCAAACTTGAAATTAAGGCTGATTTATTCTTAGGGATTTGTAAAGAAATTTGGGATTCTTAAGTTTAGATTTAGATAGTTTTCGCAACGACAGTTGGTTAATTATGTTATAGTGATTTAAGTTCGAGAACCGTGCTTAACCTGAACCCTAATTAGTTAGTTTATTTTGCATTCATTGATTTCCTGAGAAATATCCCTGAACCTATTTTTTCCTATTGAATACAACTCGTTTACTACTTTTTGTTTTCTGTTAACCTGAATTGCTTAGCTTAGCTTGATACTATATAATTTATTGGGTGATTTCTGTGAGTCCTTGTGTTCGACCCCTAACTATATTACAACTACTGCTTTAGTACTGTTAGGGTATTAAATTGAGCATATCAATTTTGGCGCCGTTGCCGGAGATTTAATTTCACCATTAAATTTTAGTTGTCGAGTTTCGACTAAGCCCGTCTGTATCGATCGATACTACCTAGTATCGGTCGATACCGAGGCGATTTTCTTTGTTGATATCGATCGATACCATCCTGTATCGGTCGATACTCATCGTGTCTTTGGTTACTTACGTTCTTGATCTTTGTGTTTCAGGTGCATGCCTAATCGTGAAACCAGAAGAAACAAGAGCACTCCGCTAGTCAATCTATCCTTAGAGAAGCTAGCACGTTAAGAACGCACAAACAGAAAGACCAAGCAAACATCAGGGATGAATAACCCAGTGGTTTTAAGAGCTGATGAAGCTGGGATTCTGAGAGACCAACAGGGTCACGTGTGCAATGAAGGAGGGCAGCGACTTGATGAAGCTGGAAACGTCGTTGCCCCTGCTGCTGTTGTTGAGATTGTCGCGCCAGCTGGGCGCGCCAACGTTGGGAATGCTGCAGGTGATCGAGCTAGAACATTTGGCGAGCACAACAGGCCTGATTAGTTCTTTGCCAATCGAGCTGCGATTCGCATCCCGACTTTTCAGAGGAATGACTTCGAGCTGAAGCCTGCGTATTACGCTATCGTAAGTCAGAACCCATTCCATGGCCTACCTCATGAGCATCCCATGGATCACATCGAAAGGTTCGAGGACTTGGTCACTGGCATGAAGTACAATGGAGTGCCAAATGAGTTCCTTTTCTGCAAACTCTTCCCGTACTCTCTTGGTGGGGATGCTGCTTATTGGCTGAAGCAGCTAGCTCCTGATTCACTTACTACATGGGATGAGACGAAGAACGCGTTCCTGATTAATTTCTATGATGATGCAAGATCCGAGGAGCTCAGGAACAAGATCTCTCAGTTCGCTCAGGGTCCGACAGAGGCATTCAAGGCTTCATGGATTCGTTTCAAGTCTTATCAGAGAGACTGTCCGTACCATGGGTTCACTCAGGTGCAGCTGCTGGGCACTTTCTACAGAAGGGTTGATTGGAGATACCAGATGGGTATGGATGCTGCAAGCAATGGGAACTTCTTCACCAGGTATCCGGATGATGCGGTTGTGCTGATCGAGAACTTGGCGTCTAGTAATAACACCAAGAATGCTGATTTCGAAAGGAAAAAGCAAGCTGGAGGAACGGAGGGATCGCAGATTGCTGACATGCAGGCCAAACTGGATTTCCTGGTCGGGAAGTCGAAGAAATCTGTGCACTTTGCTGATGAAGTCGCGAATGTTGAAGAAGAAGAAAAGGATGTTAACTACGTTGGTGGTTCTGGTTTTCAGGGTCAGCGATTTGGGTACAACAACAACATGAACTTCAACAACAACAATCAGCAAGGTGGGTACAAGTTAGAGGGGAACCAATCTGGTTTTGGAGCGAACCAATTCACTCAGAAACCACTTCAGAGCAACGGCGCCAAATTTGATAAGCTCAAATGTACCCTAAAGTACTAATAGCTTTGTCGATTGTAGTATTTAGGGGTCGAATCCACAGAGACTCGAGAATCACACAATAGATTAAATAGGTTCGAATTAAGCTAAGTAAATCAATAAAACATGAAGTAGTAACGTAAACTAAACGGTTGTAAATTCAATGGAGAAGAGATAGGTTCAGGGTATTTCTCAGGAAATCAGATAATGCAGATAAACTAATCAGTTATGATTCATGTTAAGCCCGGTTCTTGAACTCAAATCACTAAGCTATAATTAACCAACTGTCGTTGCGAGAATTATCTAAGTCTAGATCTCAGAATTCCAATTTCTTTGCAAATCCTAAAGACTAAACTAGCTTTAAGTCCAGGTTCGATATGTTCACAAAACAACTAAACCAAATCTCTTTGCAGATAGTTATTTTGCTCACCCTAGGTTCTATCAGATCATCAATTGCACTGTCGTGCCTAATCGATTAACCTAAGATCTAAGTTCTACGTGATCAATATAGAATTAGCGTTAAGAACAACCTATGGTGAAGAACTAATTCAGATTATTAACCCTAACCAACTAATTAACATAACATTCAAAGAGATCCTTTATTGAGAACCCTAAACCTAACAGGAGATCTACTTAGACATGGAGATTGAAAAAAACAACATGATTGAATAAATCTCTGAAATTAATAATAAAGGAGAAAGAAAACAAGGGTTCAAAATCTTCTCTCGGACGAACAGAGTTTCAGCTTGGCCTCCTTGAGCGTGGTGGTTTCCATTACCACCTTGTGCGGGGTGGTTTCCATTACCACCTTGTGCGGGGTGGTTTCCATTACCACCTTGTGCGAGGTGGTTTCCATTACCACCTTGTGCGAGGTGGTTTCCATTACCACCTTGTTGATGATGTGGAAGGTTGTCCACATTGTCATGAATGTCCCCAAGTGGAACATTGTCATAGTGATCCATGTCGTTCTCAAATTCTTGTTGTCTCACACGTGCTTCCCTTGTTCTAACCCCTCGGTATGAGCGATGTATGTCGTCCCTTGGTTCAACTACATTTTCGTTGCCTCGAGATCGCGTATGCATGCACCTATAGGTTTAGAGATAGCAATGGAAAGTGAAAGACATTAGTAATCAAAGGAGAATAAAACTTAATCTCAAAAAGAACTTAAATCTTAATATTGAATTCAAAACCCAATTGGCAACGGCGCCAAATTGATAGTAGACTTTTTGCAAGTCTTTGAGACCAATTACTCAATATACAAGTAGTATAAGAGGTATCGAATCCAAAGGGTTTAGTTCCAAACACCAAGAATGCAAAGTACTAATTGAGTTAAGCAAATATAAAAAGGTTGTTGTTTAGCTAATGAATCTAGCAACTTAAATAAAGGAAAAGAGATAACTAACTACACAGATGTAATGCAAGAGATATAAGTGAATCTAAGGATGAGGTAATCGAGTTTAGATGTCCCAAGTTCAATTAATGATGTTCATTTACTCAAGCAAGCTAATCCCTAGGCATAAGACCCTTAACTTGACTAATTCTCTTTCAAGCAATTAATCACTTATGCTAATCACCTAATCCATTAACAAATTCTCATTTCTGGATCATTGATTAACAAGCATTAAGTTTATGTGAACAAGATCAACCAAAGATTCACCCTAGACAACTATTATCATAGGCTAGGAGCAAAAATCGCTTGTTTAGTTCATCAAGGCATTTCATCAAACACTTGGTGTTCATGAAATGCCTTATGATCTAGACCCACTTTCTCAAGGTAGATCTAGCTTTGAGAACACTAAACAAGAATGGATATAAGATTATCTACCCTAAACATCATAAATCAATCTTGGAATCATCATAACTCTAACTCATCCTTAAACTCTAAGAACTACTCACTAATCATCAGGGTTCTAACAAATCCAATAAAAGAAGAATCAAAAGACATGATCAAGATGATTGGATGATTAGAAAGTAGGAGATAGACTCCTAAAATGATTTAAATGCTAAAGAGATAACATGAACTATATGCAAATGACACGAAACCTAAGTGAAACGGATGCTAGAATGATGCAAAATATGATGATATCAGGAAGCCCATGGAGGAGGCTTGATGGGGTATTTCGGAATTGCTAAGACGCTAGAAGTGATGCAAGATGACTTCCATTGGCCTCACATGAAAAGAGATGTGGAGAGAATCTGTGGCAGGTGCACTACGTGCAAACAAGCTAAGTCAAAGGTTATGCCACACAGTTCATATACCCCTCTCCATGTTTTTACTCATCCATGGTCTGGTATATATATGGATTTTGTGCTAGGACTGCCTAGGACTAGAACAAGGAAGGACTATATCTTTGTTGTAGTAGATCGATTCTCAAAAATGTCACATTTCATTGATTGTCATAAAACAGATGATGCATCTCATGTAGCTAGTCTGTTCTTTAAAGAAATTGTGTGTTTGCATGGCATGCCTAGGACAATTGTATCTAATAGAGATACTAAGTTTCTTAGTTTTACTGAAAACCATTGTGGTCTAAGTTAGGCACTAAACAGTTGTTCTCTACTACATGTCATCCGCAAACTGATGGCCAAACAGAAGTGGTCCATAGAACTCTAGGAACTCTTCTGCGTGCATTGATTAAAAAGAACCTTAGGACTTGGGAAGAGTGTCTACCGCATATATAGTTTGCATACAATCATAATGTGCATTCTGCTTCTAATTATTCTCCATACCATATTCTTTATGGCTTTAATCCTTTATCCCCATTGGATCTAACCCCTCTGCCTTTGAGTGAAAGAGCAAGTATAGATGGGAAACAGAAAGCTGAGCTTGTTAAACAGATTCATGAGAAAGCCAGATTCATGAGAAAGCCAGAGCCAACATAGAAGAGAAGACGAGGAAGTATGCTAAACACGCCAACAAGAGCAGACGCAAGATGATCTTTTGGAAGGAGACCTTGTGTGGGTGCAGTTGAGGAAAGAACGATTTCCATATCAGAGGAAGTCCAAACTCATGCCTAGAGTCGATGGTCCATTAAAGATCACAAGGAGGATCAGTGACAACGCCTACCAGCTTGATCTTCAAGGTAAGTATAATATTAGTCATAGTTTCAATGTTTCTGACTTAGCTCCTTTTCTTGCAGATGATCCGGATTTGAGGTCAGATCCTCTTCAAAAGGAGGGGGATGATGTGATCATGGACAGCATTGAAAACGTAGATGAAGAGCTTGTAGCCGAGGAGCAAGAACCAACACAAGAGGAGCTTGTAGCCGAGGAGCTGATATGCTCAAATTAATACCCTATTCAGATACTAAAGCAGTTGTCGTAGTATAGCAAGGGGTCGAACACAAGGACTCACAGAAACACACAATGGATTATATAGGTGAGAATTAAGCTAAGCAATACAGATGTAATTGAAAGCAGTGCAGAAATCAAAAGTGTTGTAATTCAATTGGAGAAAGATAGGCTCAGGGTATTTTTCAGGAAATCAATGAATGCAGATAAACTAGCTAGCAGGATTCAGATTTAGCGCAGTTCTTGAACTCAAATTACTAAGGTATAATTAACCAACTGTCGTTGCGAAAATTATCTAAATCTAAATCATAGGAATTCCAAATCTCTTTGCGAATCCTAAAGTCTAAATCAGCTTTAATATCAGGCTTGATATGTTCACAAATCAATTAAACCAAATCTCTTTGCGAATAATCAATTTGCTCACCTAAGGTTCTATCATGTAATAAATCGCACTGTCGTGCCTAATCAATTATCCTAAGATCTAAGTTCCAGATTCATCAACCTAGAATTAGCTTTGAGAACAACCTAAGGTGAAGAACTAATTCAGATGGTGAATCCTAAACAGATAATCAACCTAGCATTCAGAGAAACCCCTTATGAGAAACCCCTAAACCTAAAGTGGATTTACTCAGACATGAAGAATGAAACAATCAACATAACTGAATAAATCATCAATAAAATAGAAAGAGTAACAAGAGGTTTTGAGATCTGATCTCATACGAAGGGAGATTCAGACTTGTCTCTCTCAAACCAAAGTAAAATAAAGCATAGAAAATAAAGCATAGCCATAAAAGTGGCTGTAAAATCCCTATAAATAACCTAAAACACGAATTGGGGCATCTTGTAATTATTAAAGACTTCTGGGCACTTTTGCAATTCTTCAAGTCTTGGAAAACTCGCGGGTGGTGTCTTGCTGCGATGGGTATCGATCGATACTAGCCAGTATCGATCGATACCAAGGCTTCATATCGGGTTCTCAGCAACACGCACTTCTGCTTTGCTCCAAATGCTCTAGAAAGCTCCAATATCTCCAATAATGTTCCCAACGTGCTATGACATGTAAAAGACTCTAAAAGACTCCAAAATACTATAAAGACTCTATAAAAAGGACTTATAGCATGGCTTAAATAGGGTAAAAACCATGATATATCAACTCGCACAGACTTAGTATTTGCTTGCCCTCAAGCAAATAGAAGACTAAACAGAGAAAGAGGTTTGAAAACGCGGAGACTCACCTGTTCATGAACCATCGAAATGACCTTCTTCCCAAGTACCAAAGCATCACCTGACCAGCTTTCGATCTAACCACCATGTACTTCTCCGTAGACATTCGCAGCTTTTCCAGACTCCATACATTATCTCGTAGCATTGTTCAAATAAAGCCCTCATCACCAGTTCCATCGCTGCAGCCAATGTTCAAGAACCTTCTAGATTCTTTACCATACGATATCATGACAAGGAACCACCCTTTTCACACTCTTTGGTATTATTTCTCTCCCCTAGACTTATTTCTTATTATGTTCCTTGCATTTACATATTAAGGTTTGAGACGCGAGTATTGATGGTGTTAGCCACCGAATCCCCGGTTCTTCCCTCAAAAGTAATCAAAGGTGTAGGCGAATAATGGTATCACAGGAAATTTTCCTAACCTCGCTTTCACCTTTGTGTGATCATCTCCTCTGAAGTAGAATAATGGGATCCTTGGAAACTTTCCTAGCCCTCTACTCAGAAGAAAATCATTTCATCTTTTAATGCTCTTATTACTTGTAACAGGGAGAGAAATACCATTATCTTAAACATATGGGTTCCTTTGTCAGATATGAATGATGAATCAAGCTCTATGAACACTAACCATATCGATGAAGTGCAAAAGTTGGCTCAGGTTTCAGAAGAACTCTGCTGGAAACATGGATGTTTTCTAGTCAACTGGTCAGTCTTTGGATTTTTCATTAGTCGATCTAGAACCGATCCTGTAACACTGTGCACTCAAAAACAAAATCAAAACAACAATTCAAGCACATGATCATCATCTCCAACAAGTTTTGACTCAATAAAACGTTTTTGACTCGATAAAACAACTGACTCTAAGAAAAACAAACACAATGTCAGCAGACACCTCCCCCAGACTTGAACAATGATGTCCTCAGTGTTATCTAGCCTAGAGTCAGTAAAAGAAAACAAAAGAATAGAATATAAAAGGGAAAAACAAGAAGTTACCTTGCTAGAACATCGAGTATCGATCGACACACAGCCTGGTATCGATCGATACCAGGCTTAAATCGACTTGATGAAACGTCTATTCGCGATTGGTGTCGATCGATACCAGGGGATATCGATCGACACTAGGCGATTTCGAGTTTTGCTCCTTGTTTATCCTGACACAAACACAGAACGAACGAAAAATAAAAAGAAAAACGACTCAAAAGCAGACTCACCAGTGGGTTGCCTCCCACCAAGCGCTCGTTTAACGTCAATAGCTTGACTGTAATGCCCTTCAGGCTGGATAAGAGTGAGAGCTTGCACCAAAACAGGCTCCACAATTTGACATTGCTATCTTCAAAGTTTTGCTCAACATGCCATCCACAAACTCTTTTCCTTTTTCCTTCAGCTCCGAAGTAAGAAGAACTCTAGCCTTGGAGAATGGCTTCGAGGCTCCTTTGCACTTCACCTTGTACTCAATCGAGTCTCCGTCACACCTCTGAGGAATCAATGTGACATGGGGATCGTCGACTCTTTTGCTCTTGGCCTTCTTCTTTGTTGCCTTAGCCTTCTTGACAACTTTCTTGGTGATGCTGGGTGATTCAGCTGAAACGTCTGTGATAGTTGGTACGTCAGGAGGTTCTTCCAAAGGATCTGATATCAACGTCGCTCCTATTACAGCATCGATGCAAGAGATACGTGTGGGAGTTCCTCTAGGGATGGCTTTGTAGTACACCTCCTTGTCAATGTATGAGAATGAGATGTGCTTGCTGGGTGTGTCCATAATGGCACCAACCGTAGCCATGAACGGTCTTCCGAGAATCAACTGCGTACGAGATTTTGCATTCATCTCTACAACCTGAAAATCAGTAGGAACCAGGCAATCTCCTATTGTGATCATCAAATCAGCGATTGCCCCATATGGAAGAGAGGTGGAATCGTTCGCGAACGTGATAGATGTCTTTGGAGGTTGAATATCAGCTCCCAATCTCTCTGCAATTGCCCTGGACATGACATTGACGCAGGCTCCTGAGTCAACGAGAGACTCTTTGAATTCAACTCTAGAGATAGAGCATGGAACTGAGAAGATCCCTGGGTCTTCCCTCTTAGTCAACTGTCTCAGTGGAGGTGTACCTCTAGCCTTAATGAAGAGTGTCTTAATCTCTTCCTCAGTTTTTCTGCAATCTTTGAAGTGACTTAGCAGAGGCCAGCCCTCTAGAGCTTCTTCAAAAGTGAACGAGTGGGGAATCCTTCGTACCCTCTTCTCAAAGCCACGCAGCTGCTTTGGAGTGATAGGATCTCTGAGGTGTTTAGGAATAGGATTCAGTTTCTTGGGCTTGCGAACTCTTTCTGCAATCAACTCAGGTGTTTTCACAGTTTCTGGCTCATTCTGCGAAGGGTATCGATCGACACCAGGTAGGGTATCGATCGATACTTTTGTTCTTGAATCGTCCCTGGCAGATTTATCATCATCAAAAGGATGCTCCACAACTGATTTATCCAACAAAGCCTTGCATATGGCGTCCTCCCATTCCTTCCTTGTCATAATACGAGGCATAGGATAAGGTATCATGAGTATATACACTCGTTCTGCAACTATCTTAGGCACCACAATCGAAGTCTCAGTTGTCTCCTCAGAAATCGCCTCAGTATCGACCTATACCAATGGGGTATCGATCGATACACGGGATTTTAGATCCATTCGAGCGAGTGTCTGGGCTGGTATCGATCGATACAGGCTGGTATCGATCGATACAGGCTGGTATCGATCGATACTTGTGCGATTTCAGGATCCTCATCGAAATTTTCTGCACTTGAGGAGATCGCATTGACGTGTGGTCTTGGATTTTCAGTTCTCCCTGGAAGAAAACCTTCCTGCCTCTTTACAGCTGCTGCTGTTTGAGCGACCTGAGTTTCCAGCTTCCTCTGGGAAAGGTTCACAGCTTCAATCTTCCCATTCATGTGGTCAATCTTCCCATTGAGATCAGTGTACAGATGGTCAATCTTCCCATTGAAATCCACTTGCAGTTTTTGTTGTCCCTGAAGAATCTGCTCAAGCATGGATTCTATCTTATTAACCGTAGACTTTGGAGAGATGGGCTGGTACGAAGAGTTCCCGTAGTTGCGAGTGTTGTTGCTGAAGTTCTGGTTGTTGTTGTACCCAAATTGCTGACCCTGAAATCCAGAACCACCAACAAAGTTAACATCCTCCACTTCAGCTCCACCGATATTATCGACTTCATCAGCAAAGTGTACAGTCTTCTTCGACTTTTCGATCAGGAAATCCAGCTTGGCCTGCACTTCAGAAATCTGCGATCCATCAATTCCTGCAGCCTGCTTCTTCCACTCGAAATCGGCATTCTTGGTGCTATTGCTAGACGCCAAGTTCTCAATCAACACAACTGCATCATCTGGATACCTAGTGTTGAAGTTCCCATTACTCGCAGCATCCATACCCATCTGGTACCTCCAATCAATCCTTCTATAGAAAATGCCCAGCAGCTGAACCTGAGAGAACCCATGGTGCGGACAATCTCTCTGATAAGACTTGAAACGGATCCAAGCAGCCTTGAATGCTTCTGTCGGACCCTGAGAAAATTGAGAGATCTTGTTCCTGAGCTCTTCAGACCTCGCATCATCATAGAAATTGCACAGGAATGCATTCTTCGTCTCATCCCATGTAGTTAGTGAATCAGGAGCTAACTGCTTCAGCCAATAAGCAGCATCCCCACTAAGAGAGTATGGGAAAAGTTTGCAGAAGAGGAACTCATTGGGCACTCCATTGTACTTCATACCAGTGACCAAATCCTCGAACCTTTCGATATGATCCATGGGATGCTCATGATGTAGGCCTCAAAGTCAAGTTTACAAACAAGGCCTCAAAGTGATTCAAAGCGGCTTGGTTGCGGAAGGATGGGTCGAAGGTGATGGTTGCGGAAGCTTGGCTCGGTTTTGATGGGCCGAATCAAACAAGGTGAACTTAACTCTCCTGGGGGGGGAAACCACGCTCTAGAGAGAGAAGATTCAAGCAGCTCTTAAGCAAGGGGGACACCTCGCACAATACTTAAGAACAATCTAAAGGAACCGGTTCAAAGGCTACGGCTTTGAGACTAAACTTAAAAGTTTATTGATAAAATGAATTGTAAATTGTGTGTTTCCACAGTACAGAAGCAAGAGAGCTTTATAGGAGCTCGACAAAGAGACCTAACGGTCATAGAAATTTAAAAACAAGGAAAGCAAATAAAATCTCCGATTATTGCCGTTGAGAAGATTTGTGAATATTTGGCGTGATCTTTGTGGTGGCTGCTGGAGATACGAGCTGTCTAGGTTCATTGGGTTGCTGGACGTCTAGGATGCGATGGTGAGATTGGATGGCCGAGATTAGAAGAAGAGATCTCGCCTTGATCTATCAAATCGCGCGTATCGCCGGATATGGTAAGTTCATTAATCCTTTGGCAAAAACGACCGTGCAGCATATTTGAGCGTGTCTCATTGGGCTCTGGTGGTCTAGGGCCCATGGTATACTCAGTAGACAGCATTACCCATGAGGAGAAGTCGTGCAAAGGATCGGAATCCGGACTTTCCTTACTTGGCTCAAAACGGGTCCGCGTAGGGGATTGGTCTTCCCGGTTTGGATTCTGATTGTGCCAAGTCAAATATTCATTTGGTTTAGACCATAAGAGGCTCCAGTATGCGTGTTGGGCCTTGGCTGGATCAGTGCTTGAAGATCTTGGGCCAAAACACATGTTTCCCGGCTCGTACGCTCTCCCGGGTGCGCCGTGGAGCATGGCTAAGGTGAGTGCCGGTTTTGGTCGAGCTATGGGGATTCCGGCTCGACTGTTCTCTTCTCCATGGTAGGTTGGTCGGTGAAACCCATCTCCTTTGGGTGGTGGGACGTTTGGATCCTCCTGGCCGTCGAGCTCACCAGTCGGGCTTGATTTGTGAACGGTCGGTTCACCGTGATACCAAGGTCGAGCTATGGGGATTCCGGCTCGACTGTTCTCTTCCTCGTGGTGGGTTGGTCGATGAATCCCACCTCTTTTGGGTGGTGGGACGGTCGGCTCTGTTCGGTCTAGGAGCTTAGGAACTACTGTCCCGACCTTAGGAATGGGGCCGCTGTTGCCTATAGGACGAGGGTCTAAGCCTGCCGTACACTCAGTACAGTCCATTTCCAAGGCAGTAGCAATCCCATGAGCTTTCATGGCGTTGACCTTAGGTCCTTGCGAGATTTCGGACTTGATGTCCTCATCATAGGCCATTGAAAGGACTCTGACTCACGAGAGCATAGTACGCAGGCTTCAGCTCGAAATCGTTCCTCTGAAAAGTTGGGATGCGAATCGCAGATCGATTGGCATAGAACTGATCAGGTCTGTTGTGCTCGCCAAGTGTCCTAACTCGATCACCTGCAGCATTCCCAACGTTGGCGCGCCCAGCTGGCGCGACAATCTCAATAACAGCAGCAGGGACAACGACGTTTCCAGCTTCATCAAGTCGCTGCCCTCTCTCATTGCACACTTGACCCTCTTGGTCTCTCAAGACTCCAGCTTCATCAGCTCTTAAAACCATTGAGTTGTTCATCCCTGATGTTTGCCTTGTCTTTCTGTTTGTGCGTTCCACAAGTGCTAGCTGTTCCAGTGATAGTTCAACTAGCTGAGTGCTCTTGTTGCTTCTGGTTTCACGAACATGCATACACCTGAAAACAAAACACTAGACAAGGCACGTAAGTAACCAAAAAACAAAAAAAAATACGTTGAGTATCGATCGATACCAAGTGGTGTCGATCGATATCAACAAAAGAAGACGACGAGTATCGACCGATACTAGGGAGTATCGATCGATACCGACGAACTTAGTCGAAATTCTCAAACTAATATCTAATGGTGAATTGAGTCCCCGGCAACGGCGCCAAATTTGATATGCTCAAATTAATACCCAATTCAGATACTAAAGCAATTGTCGTAGTATAGCTAGGGGTCGAACACAAGGACTCACAGAAACACACAATGGATTATATAGGTGAGAATTAAGCTAAGCAATTCAGATGTAATTGAAAGCAGTACAGAAATTAAAAGTGTTGTAATTCAATTGGAGAAAGATAGGCTCAGGATATTTCTCAGGAAATCAATGAATGCAGATAAACTAGCTAGCAGGATTCAGATTTAGCGCAGTTCTTGAACTCAAATCACTAAGGTATAATTAACCAACTGTCGTTGCGAAAATTATCTAAATCTAAATCCTAGGAATTCCAAATCTCTTTGCGAATCCTAAAGTCTAAATCAGCTTTAATATCAGGCTTGATATGTTCACAAATCAATTAAACCAAATCTCTTTGCGAATAATCAATTTGCTCACCTAAGGTTCTATCATGTAATTAATCGCACTGTCGTGCCTAATCAATTATCCTAAGATCTAAGTTCCAGATTCATCAACCTAGAATTAGCTTTGAGAACAACCTAAGGTGAAGAACTAATTCAGATGGTGAATCCTAAACAGATAATCAACCTAGCATTCAGAGAAAACCCTTATGAGAAACCCGTAAACCTAAAGTGGATTTACTCAGACATGAAGAATGAAACAATCAACATAACTGAATAAATCATCAATAAAATAGAAAGAGTAACAAGAGGTTTTGAGATCTGATCTCGGACGAAGGGAGATTCAGACTTGTCTCTCTCAAACCAAAGTAAAATAAAGCATAGAAAATAAAGCATAGCCATAAAAGTGGCTGTAAAATCCCTATAAATAACCTAAAACACGAATTGGGGCATCTTGTAATTATTAAAGACTTCTGGGCACTTTTGCAATTCTTCAAGTCTTGGAAAACTCGCGGGTCGTGTCTTGCTGCGATGGGTATCGATCGATACTATCCAGTATCGATCGATACCAAGGCTTCATATCGGGTTCTCAGCAACACGTACTTCTGCTTTGCTCCAAATGCTCCAGAAAGCTCCAATATCTCCAATAATGTTCCCAACGTGCTATGACCTGTAAAAGACTCTAAAAGACTCCAAAATACTATAAAGACTCTATAAAAAGGACTTATATCATGGTTTAAATAGGGTAAAAACCATGATATATCAGGAGCATGAACCATCACAAGAGGAGCTTGTAGCCGAGGAGCCTTTGATCATCTCAGCTGGTCCTATGACATGAGCAAAGACTAGGAAGCTCAAGGAAGTTGTTGCTGGCATTATTAACCAAATCCAGAAGCAACCAAGTTGCTTGAGCCGAGAGGGAAACGAAGCTACACCAACATTAGTTGTGATCCAAGATGGCTAGTGGGCTTGTGATCTAACTTTGCACTCTTTTTCCTTGTCCTTGTTTTTTTCCCAATTGGGTTTTGTAAGGATAGGTTTTTAATGAGGCAAGGTTAGATCACCTTATCTTAGCTCACTCGCCAAAGCAAACCAAGGCCCAACTGATCAGTTCGACCAAAGCAACACCAAAGCCCATCTAGCTCAGTTTTGACCAAAGCAAGCAAGGCCCATTTGTTTAAGTTAATATTTTTCCCTTTCTTTTATGTTTTCTTTCTTTTATTTTTGCCTTTCTTTTGTCGCTGGTTTTCTTTTATAAAAATCCTAGCAGCTTGTCGTAGAAACTTATCTCCTTTCATATTATCAAAGCGCAGCTTTTCTTCTTCTTGGGTTTTAGAGAGAACGATTCTTTCTTCTTCCTTGCTGGTGTAATATCCAGTGTTTTGTTCTTCTTTGATGTTTCATATCCAAAGCATAACTACGGTGAATCAAAGGACTTCCATCTCCTTTGTGTGACATATCGACCCACGCCCCTTGAAACACTTATGTTTGCAAGGCTTATCCCCTTTACTGCCCAGCTCTAGAGTGCTCGATTCTAGGGAGTTTATATTAGTTTAAGGGGGGTACAGAGCTTACCTCCAACAGCCTCTGATAAATCAAGATTGTGGACCAAGTTGGATCTAGGCTGAACATTTCATGGTTGGGCCAGAATCCTCCAACATAGTCATATATCCTTCTTGGGTAGAATTGAGTTCATATGAGGAAAGTGAGAGCATGGTTAGATCTTCCTGAACCAATGTGGGATGTTGCACACCCTTAGTAGTCTCTAGTTGAATTAGGGTATCTCCTAGTCTCCAAATAAAGAATTTGGATGAATGAAATAAAGTAAGTTTCATATATTGTCGGTTTTGGGTCATACGGGTTTGTTGTTGGGTGGCGGTTTGCTCCAGGCTGGTCCGGGTGAGGTCCTTGTTCTCCGTGGATATTTGATGGGTCAAGAATTCTTGCTGGGTTGGATAGTTGCTGGATGGGCTTGTGCGCTTCAATAATGGGCCATATGTTATTCTCGCAAAAACTGTCCCGTGTAAACAGTTTGTTGGAACATGTCTTGGTGTGATCCACCTTCTCCTCCTCCTTTTGGCTGGGCATTGATTCGAGGTCCTCATCACCAGTCTTTCAACCACACACTTGGCCACGGTTTTAGTAAGTTCGAGTGAGCTTGTCCTCGTGCCTACACCAAGTAATAAGAGAATACACTATTGTGAAATTGTGGTAATAATACGAATGAAAGATATCAGATTCGTGAAACCGGCAATCAAAGGTGGAGCTTGGATGTGAATTAAAAACTTGAGATTGGATGTGATATTATGGTCTGGAATTTTGTTTTTCATGATTTAATGGTCTTTTCCATACTCCAAAAGTGGGTATGAAGATAAAAAAAAAAAAAAAAAAAAAAAGAAGGTACATGATTGCAGCCTAAGGCCGTATATTACCAACGGATAGTTATTATGTTGTTGTTAGCAAAAGTGTAACAGAATGGACTAGGATTTTGTTTAGCCTATGTGGTTACGAGAGCTGCCATATCGCCTTGTGTGATAGTGTTCCTGAATCACGAGGAAGTTGGAGTGTGGTGGTTATTGAGATGACGGACTTGTGAGTTCTATAAATTATGTAATCCCCTTGTTGTATAGAAGTGCATATCATTGTGTTGATTATGATGATAGTTCTTATGACAAATAATTTGATTCTGAATTTTGTGTCACTACGATGGAATAGTAATTTCGTGTTTTCTATAATATAGTCGTATATCACCCATTAAACATATATAAATTATATATGGCTTGATGAGTGCTAAGACGATCCAGACTTACTGAGCATGCAAATTGCTAAAACTTTTCCCTTTAATCCACTTTCAATTTTTCAGCTTGCAGTGAAAGAGGAGCGTGAAGCTTTTACTAAATGTTGGTGTCCTTACAAATGTATAGTTTTTGTTGGCTTTTACTAAATGTTTTGTAATGGATAGCTAAACGAATTTTGTAAACATGATGTAAAAGTGTTTTCATATAAAATTGTTAAAATTGTGGTTCTGGTCGGGCTAGGTTGGATCGGTCGGTTCACTAGTAGCTGCAAAGTATTTTAGTTGGTTGCCAATGAATTAAAACGAATCGGATAGACCCGCTTTTAACGTTCTTCATGTGTATGAATTCTTATGACTTTTATTTATGAATTCTTATATTGTTCAGGGAAATTACCTTTAGACAAGAGTGAAATTACACTTATCTAAAATAAACAACGGCGCCTAGAACGAACAATGACATTAGGGGATCATATGCATCCACATATTCTCATGTGACTCTTATTCAATCTCCTTCTATAGCTTGTGAATAATTTCACTGATAAGCACTAAAACAGCATCGTATTGTTCAGCTTAAATCTAGAGGGGCTTCTGGCAAGTGATAATGCCAAACTTAATGACACCTTTCTTGTATCCTTCGATCATCAACGGCATTGTCAATGCTCCTTTAATACTCTTCATACCTGTGTGTTTCCAACACCCACAAGTCTTAGTTCAAATCTTAAACACTTCGAATCATCAATGTAAACACCATTGAGAAGAAAACATACCACTACGAAGCAGAGACACAAGGCCCTTCCACGTTAACGCGGTTCGTATAACCGCCGGCCAGAAAGGAGCTACGTTCTCTGACCAATCTGCACACTTAATATCCTACAAAACACACATATATTTGAGAAACTAATTAACTAGCTCCAAGTACACATATATTTGAGAAACTAATTAACACACATATATTTGAGAAACTAATTAACTAGCTCCAAGTACATAGTTTTGGCACCAACTTAGGGTGAGATATAGTATAACCTGGAGAGAGTGAGACTGAAGCAATTTGACATAATCAGAAGTGGAGCACCAGGCCGGGAGATAAAATGTCTTGCAGATTCCGTTCAAGAGGTCTTGCTCCGATGGCTGCAAAGCTTCTTCCCCTTGGGATAGATTTCTGTGGCACCATGTTACTATTATTATCCTTCCTCCTGGAGCTGCCACACGTACCAATTCGTTCACGAACTACACACATTTCGCACACACAATAAATCATTAGATATCTTATAAATCTACCTTCACTATAAAGTTATGTAGTATTTTCAGAAATATCATTACCACTTTACTAAGTTTTGTTTTTTCATATAATACTACATTTTTTTTTTCTAAATGCCCCTTAGGAAGCTTGGAAAACTTTACTAAATTTAGGAAGTTCATTAAGATTTTTTAAAACAAAAAGCAACATGACATAATTTTATATGATAATCTTCAGAACATTTTCTTTTCATGCCATTTTCTTTAGTCGGCAGGAAGAATTTTATTAGATAATCAAAAAAAAAAAAAAACTAAAAAAAGGATATGACATAATATTATTAGATAACTTTGACAATTATTAACTCTCATAATCTTTGTTTTCGTATATTTAAAGTTATTGAAACAAGATGAGATATAATCTATGCGTCATCATCGAAATCTGTCATCACTAAAATGTCACATACGAAAATGAGAAGTGGTTTCTCTTTATATTTTATCTCTTATCTCTTTCTACGATGTAATCCATTCCAAATCAATATCAATAAGACAAAGAGTTTACCTTGGCCTTGTCAGGCATATGCTCACCGCTCTCCATTGACCACACCAGATCAAATTTCCCATCTTCAAATGGCTGCTCCAACGCATCTGCAACTTGGAAGGAAACCTGGTCCAATGTCGTCGCAGTTAGATGAGATTCCACACACGAAAAACACGGTCGAAAAGGGTACGGAAATACCTTATGAGAGAGCGATTTAGCAGCGGCGAGATCATTGGCTCTCTTGGCCTGAAAAGGGCTGAGAGTGATGCCAATACATTCGGCTCCAAATTTAGAGGCAAGATATCTTGAGCTTCCTCCAATCCCACACCCAACATCCACTACTCTCTTTATCTTTTTCTCTTCTTCCTCTTCAATTTTTTCAATCACAATCATTTAAATGGAATCAACTCAAGTTCATGTGTTTATAATATAAATTAACAAAAATCACAACTAAAAATATATTTTTACCGGATCTTCATCGTTTATTCAGTTTAAATTTTTATCTAGAAATGAAGAAGTTGGGGAAAATAGACTACAAGTTTATATTCACCTACAAATTCTACTAAAAATATATCATACAAAAATATATAACTGTAAACTATATAGTTTTGAGTTTACAAGTATGTATGTTATTAAGTATTTCATATGTAAGAAAACAAACAGATTAAATTTACATGAAAACAAAATAAAAAATTAAAAAATGGTTCAAAGAAGTTACTGATGGCCTGTTGCTTCAGGATGGAACATGGTTATCAATAAACAAGTAACAGCAATCTTACATGGATGCTGCTTTATATATATATATTTTAACCTGTAAACTTACTGTTATCCAGATTTTTAAACTTACTGTAAATCTAGATAAATCTATAGTTATCCCAGATTTTTTAATCGGACCAAAACGAATGAATAACGGATTAAATCGAATATGACGGATCTTTTGCTCAGCACTACTTTCATCTAAAAATAAACTATTCATATGGAAAATATAGATTTTCAAAGATTTTAAAGAACGATTGTCTGAATTTGTTTGTAGAAATTCTTTATATTTTTATATTATTTTGTTGTTCAAAGTATTTTATTACCAAACATCAAAGGGAAGGGATTAAGAAACGGACCAGTAATGCCCGCAAAACGGAGAGACTCTTCAATCATTCGGATCTGAGCTTCCCGGTGACTGGAATCAGAGAGTTGAACGGAGGAATCAGGGTCGTAGAACCCATGATGCATATGATCTCCCCATATCTCCTCCCATAATCCGGAGGTCTCGTTGTAGAATTCCGCTATTCCTTCTCGCAACGCCTCAACGGAGGAGGTAGCAGCAGCCGTCACAGCCACGCTCCCACGCGCCGCCGTCGTCGTTATAGATGCTGAGGATGGTCGTAGGGTACGAAGGAGAAGCGACGGTGGGTGGAAAGAAGAGACTATGCGATGGGGAAGGCATGTGAGAGAGGAGGGTGAGAGTGTCGCTTTCATTTACAATGGAGGTTGGAGAAACCAGAAATGCGGCTGTGTTACCTGGTGGGGACTATGTTTTGGTTTTTCTTTTTTATTATTATTGCATTGGTACAATCTCGGTCTTATTAGAGCCACAAATTTGTATAGGGGGATGATGGGCAATACTGTATATCATTATTTCACTATGATTTTTTTTTTTAAATTGAGTAAATTAGGTAAATAATAGAAACTAAGAAATTAAATAAATACTAAATTAATAAATTCAATGTTCAAAAATTTTAAGATTTTTTAATAAAAAATTACTTGATTAGCACAAATTCATCCATTTATGACTACACTAACATCCAACAAAAAAAACTTACTAGAATAGTATATATATTTTGGCAAAAGACATAATACCCAACGTAGCTCCTAATAATAACAGCCATGCCATTATTATTAATTTTAAACTAAATTAATCAATTTTGAATTTTTCAATTATGTAAATCTGATTAATAAATTACACAATTAAATAATAAACATAAACCCATAAAAGCATAAACTGTAAAAAGAAAAGGGTAATTGTAATGCATGGACCTGAATAACTTCAAAATTAGTTTTGTTAAATCGGTACTGTTTATCACAATTGTTGGTATATTGTTGGCATACGAAAAGTCTATTTAATCCCTATGCTATAACTAAGAATAAGTAGGGTTGATAGAGAGAGATAACGTTGCTTTCTTTGTGGGTGTCAGAAAGAAATCTCTGAATTTGGATTTTTTTTTCAAAAGGTGGAGAGAGAGAGAGACAAAAGTCACCCAAAAACAAAAAACAAATGGCGTGAAACTTCGAATGTTCCTCATCGATGTTCGTCATCTCGGATTTGATTTAAGACTTCGAATGTTTTTTAATTTTGTGAATTTGAATTGCGAAAACTGATTATGGGTTTTATGATTATAGGTTCTTTGGAAATTGCTTCCTCTATACTTGTTTGGATCAGAAAGAGATTATCTCTCAGGTATTTCATCGAACATTTCGTCAATTGTTTCCTTTGAATTAAAGATTCATACTGTGTTCTTCTCAATTTAAAGTGTGATTTCAGTTTTGATTAAATGGGGGATTCTCTAGGTTCTTGCAATTTCTCATCGATTGTAATTCATATTAGCCTTGAACTTGCGCTAATATGCTCGATTTGTTGCAATGGTCCTCTGTACCAGCAACATAGTCCATTTTGCAGATAGTTCCTGAGACAACAGCTGCTTCTTCATCTAGCATCCTTTGCAATGACGACGAATCAGACCTTTGCCGGGACGATTTCGCTGCGTTTCTACCCCCAATGTTTTCCATAAGTGATATGCTCAAATTAATACCCTAAGATACTAAAGCAATTGTCGTAGTTTAGCTAGGGGTCGAACCACAAAGACTCAAGATTTCACACAGTAGATTATATAGATCCAAAATACGCTAAATCAGAAGATGTAAACGAAAACAAGTACGCAATTAAAAGTGTTGTAAATAAATGGAGGAAAACATAGGCCCAGGGTTTTTCTCAGGAAATCAATGAATGCAGCTAAATTAACTAACATGATTCAGATTAAGCACGGTTCTTGAACTCAAATCACTAAAATATAGCTAACGAACTCTCGTTGCGAAAACTAACTAAATCTAAATCCTAGGAATTCCAAATCTCTTTGCGAATCCTAAAGTCTAAATCAGCTTTAAAGTTCAGGTTTGATATGTTCACAAATCAATTAAACCAAATCTCTTTGCGAATAATCAATTTGCTCACCTAAGGTTCTATCAGGTAATTAATCGCACTCTCGTGCCTAATCAATTATCCTAAGATCTACGTTCCAGATTCGTCAACCTAGAATTAGCTTTGAGAACAACCTATGGTGAAGAACTAATTCAGATAGTGAATCCTAAACAGATAATTAACCTAGCATTCAGAGAAATCCTTTATGAGAAAACCCTAAACCTAAAGTGGATCTACTCAGACATGGAGAATGAAACAATCAGCATGTTTGAATAAATCATCAAATAAATAATCAGAAAAGTTTAGAGATCTGATCTCGGATGAAGAGAGATTCAGACTTGTCTCTCTAAAACCAAAATAAAATCAAAGTATATAATAAAGCATACAATAAAGCATAGCCTAAACATGTGGCTGAAAACCTAATTTATAAGCTAAAACACGTTCTGGGCCATCTTGTAAATATCAAAATCTTCTGGGCCAATTCTGTAATTCTTTAACTCTTCAATAAGTCGTGATCCTTCTGTTTCCTTGACGGGTATCGATCGATACTAGGCAGTATCGATCGATACTCATGTGATTTTGATGTCTCAGCTACACGGATTTCTGCTTCGCTCCAGAATGTTCCAGAAAACTCCAATATCTCCAATTATGCTCCAAACGTGCTATAACCTGTAAAAGACTCTAAAAGACTACAAAACACTAGAAAGACTCTATAAAAAGGACTTATATCATGGCCTAAATAGGGTAAAAACCATGATATATCAACTCTCCCAGACTTAGCCTTTGCTTGCCCTCAAGCAAATAGAAGACTAAACCAGAGAAAGAGGTTTGAAAACGTAGAGATTCACCTGTTCACGAACCATCGAAATGACCCTCTTTCCTAGTACCCAAATGTCACCTAATCAGCTTTTGATTTAACCACCATGTACTTCTCCGTAGACATTCGCAGCTTTCCCAGACTCCACACATTATCCCACAGCATTGTTCAAATAAAATCCTCATCACCAGTTTCATCGCTGCAGCTTATGTTCAAGAACCTTCTAGATTCTTTACCAGACAATATCATGACAAGGAACCACCCTTTTCACACTTTTTGTATCAATTTCTCTCCCACAGACTTATTTCTTATTATGTTCTTTCTTTTATTTTCAGCTTTGCATATACACATCAAGGTATGAGACGCGAGTATTGATGGTGTTTGCCACCAAATCCCCGGTTCTTCCCTCTCTATGTATCAAAGGATGTAGACGAATAATGGCATCATAGGAAAATCCTAGCCTCGCTTCCAATCCTTTGTGTGATCATTCCCTCTTAAGTAGAATAATGGGATCGCTGGAAATTTTCCTAACCCTCTACTCAGAAGAAAATCATTTCAATCTTTTATGCTCTTATTTATCAACTTATAACAGGGGAGAGAGATACCATAACTCTAAACACATGGGTTCCTTTATCAGATATGAATGATGAATCAAGCTCTAAAAACACTAACCACATTGATGAAGTGCAAAAGTTTGGCTCAGGTTTCAGAAGAACTCTGCTGGAGACATGGATGTTTTCTACTAAACTGGTCAGTCCTTGGATTTTTCATTAGTCGATCTAGAACTGATCATGTAACACTGTGCACTCAAGAACAAAATCAAATCAATAGTTTCAAGCACAGGATCATTATCTCCAACAAGTTTTGACTCAATAAAACGATTTTGACTCGATAAAACAACTGACTCTAAGAAAAACAAAAACAATGTCAGCAGACACCTCCCCCAGACTTGAATCAGTGAAAGAAAACAAAAGAACAGAATAAAATTAGGAAAAACAAGAAGTTACCTTGCTGGAACATTGAGTATCGACCGACACACAGCCTGGTATCGATCGATACCAGGCTTAAATCGACATGAACCTTTCTCAATCGCGTAGGGTATCGATCGATCGATACTGAAGGGTATCGATCGACACTCAGGCGATTTCGAGATTGCTCCTTGTTTATCCTGACACAAACACAAAACAAAAAATAAAAAGAAAAATAATCAAAAACAGACTCACCAGTGGGTTACCTCCCACCAAGCGCTCGTTTAACGTCAATAGCTTGACTGTAACGCCCTTCAGGCTGGATAAGAGTGAGAGCTTGCACCAAAACAGGCTCCACAACTTGACATTGCTAGCTTCAGAGTTCTGCTCAACATGCCTTCCACGAACTCCTTTCCTTTCTCTTTCAGCTCAGAAGTAAGAAGAACTCTAGCCTTAGAGAATGGCTTCGAAGATCCTTTGCACTTCACCTTGTACCCAATCGAATCTCCATCACAATTCTGAGGGATCAAAGTGACATGGGGATTCTCGACTCTTATGCTCTTGGCTTTCTTCTTTGTTGCCTTAGTCTTCTTGACAACTTCCTTGTGGATGCTGGGCGGTTCAGCTGAAACGTCTATGCTAGTAGGCACGTCAGGAGGCTCTTCCGAGAGATCAACTGCTAGCGACATTTCTGTAATCACATCGATGCTAGAGACACGTGTGGGAGCACTTCCAGGGGGAATGACATCGTAATAGACCCCTCCGTCAATGTAAGAGAAAGAGATTCTCTTATTAGGCGTGTCTATGATTGCGCCAGCAGTAGCAAAGGCATGCGAGATATTGCACTATTCTCCACAGCCTGAAAATTAGTAGGCACCAGACAGTCTCCTACTTTGACCAGCAAACCATGGATAGTACCGTGTGGAAGCGAGGTGGAGTCGTTCGCGAATGTGATAGATACCTCTGGTGATCGAATATCAGCCCCCAACCGCTCTGCAATTGCCCTTGATATGACATTGACACTTGTCCATGAGTCAACGAGAGACTCTTTGAAATCAACTCCAGAGATAGAGCATGGAACCGCGAATTTCCCTGGATCTTCTCTTTGGGTCAGCTGTCTCAGTGGAGGTGTTGCGCCTCTAGCCTTAATGAAGAGTACCTTAATCTCTTCCTCAGTTTCTCTGCAATCTTTGAAGTGACTTAGCAGAGGCCAGTCCTCTAGAGCTTCTTCAAAAGTGAACGAATGAGGTATCCTTCGTACCCTCTTCTCAAAGCCACGCAGCTGCTTTGGAGTGATAGGATCTCTGAGGTGTTTAGGAACATGATTCACCTTCTTGGGTTTGCGAACTCTTTCTTCAATCAGCTTAGGTGTTTTCACAATTTATGGCTCGTTCAACGAGGGGTATCGATCGATACCAGGTAGGGTATCGATCAATACGCTTGCTCTTGAATCGTCTTTGACAGATTTATCATCATCAAGGGGAAGCTCCACAATCAGCTTATCCAGCATAGCCTTGCATCTGTCGTCCTCTACCTCCTTCTTAGCTCTCCCAGCAGCTCTGGGGTAAGGTATCCTCGGTAGATAGACTCGTTCCGCAACTTTTTTAGGCACCACAGTCAACATCTCAGGTGTCTCCTCAGAAATCGCCTCAGTATCGACCGATACTGTAACGCCCGTGTTCCGGAAGAATTGATTATTGAGGAAAAATAATTAATTCAGGTTGTTCCGGGAAGTATCGATCGATACTGGGCTGTATCGATCGATACCCGTCGGGATTTCTCCTGGTTGTCTTCTTCTCTTATCTTCTTTCGAGTATAAAAGCGTATCCTTAGAGGATAAGACCAGGGAGTTGGTCGCGAAAGAGAGAAAGAAAGAGCGAGAGAGAAAGAGAAGGAGAGAAAGAGAGAGAGAAGCTTTGCGAAGCTTAGATCTTGCGAGATCGAGAGAGTTAAGCTTGGTGAGAAGCTTGAAGAAGAGGTTTGACGAGCTTTGTGTTCGACGTGAGCTTGTGAGAAGAGAGGGAGATCTTCTTGAGCTTGGTGAGGTTGTTTTAGAGCTCGATCCCTCGTGTTAAGGTGAGTTGTGACTAAAGGTTAGCAAGTGAGCTTGCGTGGTGTTTGTTAAGCATAGTTGATGCTTGTTGATGCTTGTTGGTTTCTTGTATGCTGGTGAATCGCGTGGGAGTATCGACCGATACCATGTGAGTATCGATCGATACATGTCCCTTGGCGGTGGTCTTATCTTGTGTTGTATCGATCGATACCAGGTGTTGTTGGGGAATCGATCGATACCAGTCCCTTGTCGGGACTTGTGTGTTGTTTGGGCATCGATCGATACTATGGGAGTATCGATCGATACCAGTTGCGACTGGTGTTGAATGTTTAATTTGTTGTTAATTAATCATTGATAATTGTTGATTGTGCTTATTGGTAGCCTGTTGTTGGGATGATCAATCTCACTCAGCATTTGGTGAGCCAAATGCTGATGCATCACTTTTGTCGATGCAGGTAAAGATAAGGCGTGATCGTGGAATCAAGGCGGTGAAGAGGGGATGATTAGGACCCGGGGCTTGCTTTTGTTGTGTGGGTATCGATCGACACTAGGTGAGTATCGATCGATACCAGTAGTCGTTGTTGTTAAATCGTTAGTACATGTGTTGTACTGTTTGATGTGTAATAATTAATGTATAATTATTATTGTGTAATGATTGTTTAATTATATGCAAAAAAAAAAATGCGGTCCTTTCAGATACCAATGGGGTATCGATCGATACACGGGTTCTTGTATCCATTCGAGCATGTGTCTGAGCTGGTATCGATCGATACAAGGGAGTATCGATCGATGCCTTGGCGATTTCTGAATCCTCTTCGAAACTCCCTGCACTTGAACTGATCGCATTGACGTGTGCTCTTGGGTTTTCAGTTCTCCCTGGAAGAAAACCTTCTTGTTTTTTCGAACTCTCTGAAGTCTTTGCTACTTGAGTTTCCAGCTGCATCTGATGAATACCAAGAGCATCGATCATTCCACTTAGATCTTTGTACATGCCGTCCATCTTACCATTGAAGGTCACTGTGATATGCTGCTGTCCTTCAACGAGCGTTTCAAGCATAGTCTCGATCTTGCTTTCTGACGTTTTAGCAGGCATAGGCTCGTAAGAAGAACTCCCATAGTTCCTGGTGTAACCGTTGTTATGGGCAGGTTTCTGGTTGAATCCTCCTTGCTGGAAATTGTTGTTGAAGCTTCGGTTGTTGTTGTATCCAAATCGCTGACCCTGAAAACCAGAACCACCAATGTAGTTAACATCTTCCACTTCATTCTCAGCAGCAAAGTGGACGGCCTTTGTTGTCTTTCCCAGCAGAAGACTATGCATAGAATCCAGCTGAGCTTTAACTTCAGCGATATGTGACCCATCCATGTTACCAGCCAGCTTCTTGCGCTCGAAGTCTGCGCTCTTGGTGCTACTGCTAGATGCAAAGTTTTCAATCAACACATAAGCATCTTCAGGGTACCTGGTGTTGAAATTACCATTGCTCGAAGCGTCCAGAGCCATCTGATACCTCCAATCTACTCCTCTAAAGAAGATACCCAGCAGCTGCACATCAGAGTATCCGTGATGTGGACAATCTCTCTGATATGATCTGAATCTCGTCCAAGCAGCCTTGAACGCCTCAGTAGGTCCTTGAGAAAATTGGGAGATTTTATTCCTCAGATCGTGCATCATCGTAGAAGTTGATCAGGAAGGCTCTCTTAGTGTCCTCCCAAGTAGTTAGCGAACCAGGAGGTAGCTGCCTCAGCCAGTAGGTCGCATCTCCACCTAGAGAGTAGGGGAGGAACTTGCAGAAGAGATAGTCGTAGGACACTCCATTGCTCTTGATGCTAGTGACCAAGTCCTCGAACTTCTCCACATGGTCCATCGGATGTTCATGAGGAAGACCATGAAAGAGATGCTGTCCCACAAGAGCAAAGTAAGCAGGCTTCAGCTCAAAGTCATTCCTCTCAAACACGGGAGGACGAATCGCTGACCGATTGGCAAAAAACTGATCCGGCCTGTTGTACTCACCAATCGTTCTTCCACGAGTAACCACAGCATTCCTCACGTTCCCAGCGACATTCTCAGCGACAACAGGAGCAGGTGGTATGACGATCCCCTCTCCATCCAGACGTTATCCTTGCTCATTGCACAACCGACCCTCTTGGTCTCTGTAAGCACCAGCTGCATCACGAACCAACTGATTGTTGTTCATCGTAGCTGATTTCTTTGCTTTCCTGTTTGTGCGTTCCACAAGTGCTAGCTGTTCCAGTGATAGATCAACTAGCGGGGTGTTCTTGTTGCTTCTGGTTTCTCGATTAGGCATGCACCTGAAAGCAAAAACCAAGAACGTAAGTAACTGAAATATATGTCGGGTATCGACCGATACTCAAGGGTATCGATCGATACTCGGGCGATTTAGACGAATTTTGTAACTAAAATCTAATGGCGAATTGAGTCCCCGGCAACGGCGCTAAATTTTATATGCTCAAATTAATACCCTAAGATACTAAAGCAGTTGTCATAGTATAGCTAAGGGTCGAATCACAAAGACTCAGGATTTCACACAGTTGATTATATAGATCCAAAATACGCTAAATCAGAAGATGTAAACGAAAACAAGTACGCAATTAAAAGTGTTGTAAATAAATGGAGGAAAACATAGGTCCAGGGTTTTTCTCAGGAAATTAATGAATGCAGTTAAATTAACTAACAGGATTCAGATTAAGCACGGTTCTTGAACTCAAATCACTAAAATATAGCTAACCAACTCTCGTTGCGAAAACTATCTAAATCTAAATCCTAGGAATTCCAAATCTCTTTGCGAATCCTAAAGTCTAAATCAGCTTTAAAGTTCAGGTTTGATATGTTCACAAATCAATTAAACCAAATCTCTTTGCGAATAATCAATTTGCTCACCTAAGGTTCTATCAGGTAATTAATCGCACTCTCGTGCCTAATCAATTATCCTAAGATCTACGTTCCAGATTCGTCAACCTAGAATTAGCTTTGAGAACAACCTATGGTGAAGAACTAATTCAGATAGTGAATCCTAAATAGATAATTAACCTAGCATTCAGAGAAATCCTTTATGAGAAAACCCTAAACCTAAAGTGGATCTACTCAGACATGGAGAATGAAACAATCAGCATGTTTGAATAAATCATCAAATAAATAATCAGAAAAGTTTAGAGATCTGATCTCGGACGAAGGGAGATTCAGACTTGTCTCTCTAAAACTAAAATAAAATCAAAGTATATAATAAAGCATACAATAAAGCATAGCCTAAACAGGTGGCTGAAAACCTAATTTATAAGCTAAAACACGTTCTGGGCCATCTTGTAAATATCAAAGTCTTCTGGGCCAATTCTGCAATTCTTCAACTCTTCAATAAGTCGCGATCCTTCTGTTTCCTCGACGGGTATCGATCGATACTAGGCAGTATCGATCGATACTCAGGTGATTTTGATGTCTCAGCTACACGGATCTCTGTTTCGCTCCAGAATGTTCCAGAAAGCTTCAATATCTCCAATTATGCTCCAAACGTGCTATAACCTGTAAAAGACTCTAAAAGACTAGAAAACACTAGAAAGACTCTATAAAAATGACTTATATCATGGCCTAAATAGGGTAAAAAGCATGATATATCAATAAGTATAAAAATACCATTTTTAATCAAAAAGTATAAAATATTTTAAGTAAGCAACAACAAACTCAACACAGAGGCGTCGGTGAAGAAGGTGATGGCTTTGAGTTATCTTGATAGTCGAATAGATAATTTATAATCAAATATTAGTTATCTTGATAATATGAATTATCAATATGAGTTATCTTGATAATCAAATAGATATCTATAATCAAATATGAATTATCTTGATAATAAGAGTTATCGATGTGAGTTATCTTGATAATCAAATAAATATATATGATCAAATATGAGTTATCTTGATAATAAGAATAGCGCTTTAATTACCTGGGTAATGTAGTTATCCACATACAGATAACAAAGTTATCACTTACTTTTTCATTATCTAGTTATCTGGAAACCGAATACTTTTTTTGAGATATGGGATTTTGGGTTCAGGGTTTAGGGTTTAGGGTTTAGGTTTTAGTCTTAAGTGTTTAGGAGTTATGACTTAGGGTTTAGGGTTTAGCGTTTTCAGACATTTTTCAAATATGAATTATCTTGATAATAAAAGTTATCGCTGTGAGTTATCTTGATAATCAAATAAATATCTATGATCAAATATGAGTTATCTTGATAATAAGAATAACGCTCCAATTATCTGGGTAATGTAGTTATTCACATACATATAACAAAGTTATCACTTACTTTTCATTATATAGTTATCTGCAAACCCGATACTTTAACTGCAGCGATGAAACTGGCGAGGATGGCTTTACTTGAACAATGCTGTGGGATAATGTGTGGAGTCTGGAAAAGCTGCGAATGTCTACGGAGAAGTACATGGTGGTTAGATTGAAAGCTGGTTAGGTGACATTTGGGTACTTGGAAAGAAGGTCATTTCGATGGTTCATGAACAGGTGAGTCTCCGCGTTTTCAAACCTCTTTCTCTGTTTAGTCTTTTATTTGCTTGAGGGCAAGCAAAAGGCTAAGTCTGGGGGAGTTGATATATCATGGTTTTTACCCTATTTAAGCCATGATATAAGTCCTTTTTATAGAGTCTTTCTAGTGTTTTGTAGTATTTTAGAGTCTTTTACAGGTCTTAGCACGTTTGGAGCATTATTGGAAGTATTAGAGCTTTCTGGAGCAGTTTGGAGCAAGGCTGAAGTTCGTGTCGCTGAGTATCTGATTTCACGTCAGGTATCGATCGATAACCCCTGGTATCGATCGATACCCATCGCAGAATGACTATGACACGCGACTTAATGAAGATTTGAAGAACTGCAGATTTGCCCCAGAAGTCTTTAATAATTACAAGAAGCCCCAATTCGTGTTTTAGGTTATAAATAGGATTTTACAGCCACTTGTTTAGGCTATGCTTTATTTTATAGTTTGATTTTACTTTTGGTTTAGAGAGACAAGTCTGAATCTCCCTTCGTCCGAGATCAGATCTCTAAACCTTTTCTGATTATTTTATTGATGATTTATTCAAACATGTTGTCTTCAATCTCCATGTATGAGTAGATCACCTGTTAGGTTTAGGGTTTTCTCATAGGGATTTCTTTGAATGCTAGGTTGATTATCTGTTAGGATTCATTACCTGAATTAGTTCTTCACCTTAGGTTGTTCTCAAAGCTAATTCTAGATTGATCACCTAGAACTTAGATCTTAGGATAATTGATTAGGCACGAGAGTGCGATTAATTACCTGATAGAACCTAAGTGAGCAAATTAATTATTCGCAAAGAGATTTGGTTTAATTAATTTGTGAACATATCAAACCTGAACTTTAAAGCTGATTTAGACTTTAGGATTCGCAAAGAGATTTGGAATTCCTAGGATTTAGATTTAGATAGTTTTCGCAACGAGAGTTGGTTAATTATATTTTAGTGATTTTAGTTCTAGAACCGTGCTTAATCTGAATCTTGTTAGTTAATTTAGCTGCATTCATTGATTTCCTGAGAAAAACCCTGAGCCTATATTCCTCCAACTGAATTTACAAATGCTTTTACTTGCAATCTTGTTTTCAATTATATTCTTTGATTTAGCTTATTTTGGATCTATACAATCTATTGTGTGATAACTGAGTTCTTGTGTTCGACCCCTGATTTACTGCAGCAACTGCTTTAGTACTATTTAGGGTATTAAATTGAGCATATCATAGTACTGTTAGGGTATTAAATTGAGCATATCAATTTTGGCGCCGTTGCCGGGGATTCAATTTCACCATTAAATTTTAGCTGTCGAGTTTCGACTAAGCCCGTCTGTATCGATCGATACCGAGGCAATTTTTTTGTTGATATCGATCGATACCATCCAGTATCGGTCGATACTCAAAGTGTCTTTGGTTACTTACGTTCTTGATCTTTGTGTTTCAGGTGCATGCCTAACCGTGAAACCAGAAGAAACAAGAGCACTCCGCTAGTCAATCTATCCTTAGAGAAGCTAGCACGTTTAGAACGCACAAACAGAAAGACAAAACAGACATCAGCGATGAACAACCCAGTGGTTTTAAGAGCTGATGAAGGTGGAGTCTTGAGAGACCAACAGGGTCATGTGTGCAATGAAGGATGGCAGCGACTTGATGAAGCTGGAAACATCATTGTCCCTGCTCCTGTTGCTGAGATTGTCGCGCCAGCTGGGCGCGCCAACGTTGGGAATGCTGCAGGTGATCAAGCTAGAACACTTGGCGAGCACAACAGGCCTGATCAGTTCTTTGCCAATCGAGCTGCGATTCGCATCCCGACTTTTCAGAGGAATGACTTCGACCTGAAGCCTGCCTACTACGCACTCGTAAGTCAGAACCCATTCCATGGCCTACCTCATGAGCATCCAATGGATCACATCGAAAGGCAAGTCACTGGCATGAAGTACAATGGAGTGCCAAATGATTTCCTTTTCTGCAAACTCTTCCCGTACTCTCTTGGTGGAGATGCTGCTTATTGGTTGAAGCAGCTAGCTCCTGATTCACTTACTACATGGGATGAGACGAAGAACGCGTTCCTGGTTAATTTCTATGATGATGCAAGATCCGAGGAGCTCAGGAACAAGATCTCTCAGTTCGCTCAAGGTCCGACAGAGGCATTCAAGGCTTCATGGATTCGTTTCAAGTCTTATCAGAGAGACTGTCCACACCATGGGTTCACTCAGGTGCAGCTGCTGGGCACTTTCTACAGAGGGGTTGATTGGAGATACCAGATGGGTATGGATGCTGCAAGCAATGGGAACTTCTTCACCAGGTATCCGGATGATGTGGTTGTGTTGATCGATAACTTGGCGTCTAGTAATAGCACCAAGAATGTTGATTTCGAAAGGAAAAAGCAAGCTGGAGGAACGGAGGGATCGCAGATTGTTGACATGCAGGCCAAGCTGGATTTCCTGGTTGGGAAACATAAGAAATCTGTGCACTTTGCTGATGAAGTCGCGAATGTGGAAGAAGAAGAAGAGGATGTTAACTACGTTGGTGGTTCTGGTTTTCAGGGTCAGCGATTTGGGTACAACAACAACAGGGACTTCAACAACAACAATCAGCAAGGAGGGTACAAGTTAGAGGGGAACCAATCTGGTTTTGGAGCGAAGCAATTCACTCAGAAACCACTTCAGAGCAGTGACTTTACTCGCAACTATGGGAACTCTTCGTACCAACCAGCATCTCCCAAATCCACAGATAACTAGATGGAATCCATGATGGAACAGATTCTTCTGGGACAGCAGAAGCTACAAGTGGATTTCAATAGGAAGTTCGATTCTCTGTATATCGATATGAATGGGAAAATAGAAGCCATAAATCTTTGCCATAAGAAGCTGGAAACTCAGGTGGCTCAGACAGCAGGAGCAGTAAAGAGACAAGAAGGTTTTCTTCCAGGAAAAACTGAGAATCCAAGGGCACACATCAACGCCATCACTTTGAGGAGTGGAAAAGAGGTGTTTACAGGAGTGAAGAACAGCCAAAATGCAGGAAATCTCGTCGATCTTGCTAGAGATGACGATTGGGATTCTGAAAATCCCCAGGTATCGATCGATACTGCTCTGCGTCGATCGACACCAGTCCAGACATCCACTCGGGTGAATCCTAAAACCCGTGTATCGATCGATACTCCTCAAGTATCGGTCGATGCTGAGACGCAACCAGAGAAGGAGCCCAAGATTGTCAAGGAAATGGTGTATACACCCAAGGCACCTTTTCCTATACTTCCTAAGCTGACAAGGAAGGAATGGGAAGATGCTAGATGCAAGGCCATACTGGATAAGTTAGGTTTGGAGCTTCCATTTGTTGATGCTATTAAGACATGTCCAGCTTTCAGGAGATATGTGAAGAAGATGGTCTCCAGCAACGTGAACATAGAGGAAGGTGTCATGTTGATCACAGCTGAGTGCAGTGCGCTCCTGCTCAACAAAATTCCTAAGAAGCTACCAGACCCAGGGAGCTTTGTTTTGGACTGCACCATCTACACAGACAGATTTGAGCGAGCTCTCTGCGATATTGGGTCGAGTGTGAACCTTATGCCACACTCAGTTGCCAAGCGAATGGGGATGACAGATTTCCAATCTACAAAGATTTCGCTGGTACTTGCTGATCGCTCAGTGCGACTTCCAGAGGGACTACTTGAAGATGTCCCAGTCATGATTGGGAATTGCTTGATCCCAACAGATTTCATCGTCCTGAAGTACGATGCTGAGCCTAAGGATCCTCTTATCATGGGCAGACCATTCCTTGCAACTGCTGGAGCCTTAATTGACTGCAAGAATGGACAGATCGCTCTCAACATCGGTGACTTGGTAATGACCTTTAACATGGAGAAGTTGATGAAAAGGCCAACCATCGATGGGCAGACATTCTATGTGGACACCTTCAGTGACATAGCTGAAGAGTACTTCCTGGAGATGCATCCTGAGGATCCACTGGAGAGAGCATTGGTCTGTTCAGCCACTTCAGAGGTCCGTTCATGTGACGAAACTGCTGGATATTCGAAGTTGCTTGATTCAGCATCACCAGCATCGATCGATACCCCCTTGGTATCGATCGATACCCTACGGGCAGAAGGAGAGTTGCTCGATGGTTCTAAGCAAGCTGATGGGCTTGGAGATTGGAGTATAGAGAAGGCTCCTAAGGTGGAACTGAAACCACTTCCAGCGAATCTGAGGTATAGTTTTTTTGGTCCTAATTCCACATACTCAGTAATCGTTAATGCTTCTTTGAATACCACAGAGGTTGCTTTACTGCTGAGCAAGCTGCGCAAGTATCGCAAAGCTCTTGGCTATTCTCTTGCTGATATTTCATGTATAGCACCAGACTTGTGCATGCATCAGATTCATCTGGAAGACGAGTCAAAGTCTTCGATTGAGTGTCAGAGGAGGCTGAATCCGAACCTGAAGGAAGTGGTCAGAAAGGAAGTGATGAAACTGTTGGAAGCAGGGATTATCTATGCCATCTCAGATAGTTCTTGGGTTAGTCCAGTTCACGTTGTGCCTAAGAAAGGAGGCATAACTGTGGTGAAGAACGAGAAGGACGAGCTGATCCCTACAAGGACAATCACTGGTCACAGGATGTGCATTGACTACAGGAAGCTCAATGCGGCTACACGGAAGGATCACTTCCCATTGTCATTCATTGACCAGATGCTGGAGAGGTTAGCGAGTCACCCATACTACTGCTTTCTCGATGGGTACTCAGGCTTTTTCCAGATCCCTATACATCCAGAGGACCAGGGAAAGACGACATTTACATGTCCCTATGACACATTCGCCTACAGAAGAATGCCATTTGGGTTATGTAACGCTCCAACGACCTTTCAGCGTTGCATGATGTCGATTTTCAAAGATTTCTCTAAGCTTGCACGTCCACTCACAGCCCTGTTATGCAAGGAAGTCAAGTTCGATTTCACATCTGATTGCCTTGTAGCCTTCGAGGAAATCAAGAAGGCATTGGTGAGTGCTCCTGTCGTCCAACCACCTGATTGGAGCTTGCCTTTTGAGGTTATGTGTGATGCCAGCGATTTTGCTGTTGGAGCTGTGTTGGGTCAGAGGAAAGACAAGAAACTCCATGCTATCTATTATGCCAGCAGGACGTTGGATGATGCTCAGCGAAATTACAGCACCACTGAGAAGGAGTTGCTGGCAGTGGTTTTCTCTTTTGAGAAATTTCGGTCCTACTTGATTGGGAGCAAGGTCATTGTCCACACAGACCATGCTGCTCTCAAATACTTGATGAAGAACAAGGACCTCAAGCCTCGTCTATGCCGATGGGTTCTTTTGCTCCAAGGTTTCGACATCAAGATCAATGACAAGAAAGGAGTTGAGAATGGTGTTGCTGACCACTTATCGCGACTAAAGGTCGATGAGGTCGTTCCTATTGATGATTGTTTGCCAGAGGAAGGTGTTTACCTCATTGAAACGATCTTTCAAGACCTTTATCCCGAAAATCTGCAATTTTCACGAAGGTGTTTACATCAAGGTGTTTACCTCATTGTTTGCCAGAGGAAGGTGTTTACCTCTCAGATACTCACCTAGTATCGATCGATACCCGTCGCGACCTGAACCTGTTTTGTCCGAAGAGCAGTTGAACTGCTATGATGTCTGTCTAGTTGCTGACTCTAGTGCTACACATCCATGGTACGCAGACATCGCCAACTACCTTGCTATAGAGACTGAGCCAAAGTATCCCACAAAATATGCAAGGAAGAAGTTTATGCGCGATATAAGGAGATTCTTCTGGGATGAGCCTTACCTATACAAGCATTGCTCAGATGGTGTCTACAGAAGATGCGTTGCAGAGTCTGAAATGCCTGCTATTGTTTTTCATTGCCATGGGTCTGAGTATGCTGGTCACTTTGCTCACTTCAAGACGGTATCCAAGGTTCTACAAGCAGGCTTCTGGTGGCCTACCATGTTTAAGGATGCTCACACATTCGTTTCACAGTATGATGCTTGTCAGAGGAGGGGGAAGATCAGTAAGAGACATGAGATGCCACAAAATTTCATCCTTGAGGTTGAAGTTTTTGATTGTCGGGGCATCGACTTTATGGGTCCCTTTCCACCGTCACAGAAGAAAAGATACATCCTAGTTGCTGTGGACTATGTGTCCAAATGGGTGGAAGCGATATCTAGTGAGCACAATGACTCTGCGGTGGTTCTTAAGCTGTTTAAGACCATCATTTTTCCTCACTTTGGAGTGCCTCAAATTGTGATAAGTGATGGTGGCTCTCACTTTATCAACAAGGTTTTCGAGAGGTTGCTAAAGAAGTATGGTGTAAACCATCGAGTGGCTACTCCATATCACCCTCAAACTAGTGGGCAAGTCGAAGTCTCCAACAGGCAAATCAAGGAGATTCTGGAAAAGACAGTGGGTACTTCAAGGAAGGATTGGTCTACAAAGCTGGATGATGCACTATGGGCTTACAGGACTGCTTTCAAGACACCGCTGGGTACTACACCATTTCACATGCTGTATGGGAAAGCATGTCACCTTCCAGTGGAGATTGAGCACAAGGCAGCATGGGCGACGAAGTTGCTGAACTTTGACATCAAGCCTGCTGCAGAAAGGAGGTTGATTCAGCTGAACGAGCTGGATGAGATTAGGCACCATACCTACGAGAACTCAAAGCTATACAAGGAGAGAACAAATGTTTATCATGATAAGAAGATCATCTCCAGACACTTCGAGCCAAATGACCAGGTACTTCTGTATAACTCTCGTTTGCAATTGTTTCCTGGTAAACTGCGTTCTCGTTGGTCAGGTCCCTTCACCATCAAGGAGGTCAGACCACATGGAGCTGTTGTACTGATCAGCCCAGTAGGAGATGAGTTCACTGTCAATGGACAAAGGGTGAAACACTATTGGGCGAAAGCCGAGATTCCAACAGGGCAGATAATGCCTTTGGATGATGTACCAACAGCCTGAATGGCGTTACAGTCAAGCTATTGACGTTAAACGAGCGCTTGGTGGGAGGCAACCCACTGGTGAGTCTGTCTTTGAGTCGTTTTTCATTTTGATTTTCGTTTGTTTTGAGTTTGTGTCAGGATGAACAAGGAGCAACTCGAAATCGCCTTTGTATCGATCGATACCCCACTGGTATCGATCGACACAGATCGCGATTGATTGGTTCGTCAAGTCGATTTAAGCCTGGTATCGATCGATACCAGGCTGTGTGTCGATCGACACTCGACGTTCCAGCAAGGTAACTTCCTGTTTCTCTTCGTTTCTTCGGTCCTTTTGTCTTCTTTTACCTACTCTAGGCTAGATAACACTGGGGACAGTGTTGTTCAAGTCTGGGGGAGGTGTCTGCGAACCCATGTGTTTAGTGTAATAGTATCTCTCTCCCCTGTTATAAGTTGATAGATAAGAGCATAAAAGATTGAAATGATTTTCTTCTGAGTAGAGGGTTAGGAAAATTTCCAGCGATCCCATTATTTTACTTAAGAGGAAATGATCACACAAAGGATTGGAAGCGAGGTTAGGATTTTCCTATGATGCCATTATTCGCCTACATCCTTTGATACATAGAGAGGGAAGAACCGGGGATTTGGTGGCAAACACCATCAATACTCGCGTCTCATACCTTGATGTGTATATGCTAAGCTGAAAAAAAAAAATGGAACATAATAAGAAATAAGTCTGGGGGAGAGAAGTTGATACAAAAAGTGTGAAAAATGGTGGTTCCTTGTCATGATATTGTCTGGTAAAGAATCTAGAAGGTTCTTGAACATTAACTGCAGCGATGAAGCTGGCGAGGATGGCTTTACTTGAACAATGCTGTGGGATAATGTGTGGAGTCTGGAAAAGCTGCGAATGTCTACG
This sequence comes from Eutrema japonicum, assembly GCA_030161315.1. Taxonomy (NCBI): domain Eukaryota; kingdom Viridiplantae; phylum Streptophyta; class Magnoliopsida; order Brassicales; family Brassicaceae; genus Eutrema; species Eutrema japonicum. The sequence goes on along the minus strand of BSQW01000006.1, from coordinate 24,915,818 downwards.
GAGAAGTACATGGTGGTTAGATTGAAAGCTGGTTAGGTGACATTTGGGTACTTGGAAAGAAGGTCATTTCGATGGTTCATGAACAGGTGAGTCTCTGCGTTTTCAAACCTCTTTCTCTGGTTTGGTCTTCTATTTGCTTGAGGGCAAGCAAAAGGCTAAGTCTGTGGGAGTTGATATATCATGGTTTTTACCCTATTTAAGTCATGATATAAGTCCTTTTTATAGAGTCTTTATAGTATTTTGGAGTCTTTTAGAGTCCTTTACAGGTTTTGGCACATTTGGAGTATTATTGGAGATATTGGAGTTTATGGAGCATTCTGGAGTGAAACTGAAGTCTGATGACTAAGTGCCCGATCTGAGCAACAAGCATCGATCGATACCCCCTGGTATCGATTGACACTCATCGAGAATTAATGGGCCGCGATTTTTTCCAAGACTTGAAGAATTGCAAAAGTGCCCAGAAGACTTTGATATTTGCAAGAAGACCCCAATTCGTGTTTTAGGTTATAAATAGGATTTTACAGCCATTGTTTAGGCTATGCTTTATTTTGCTTTAGTTTAAGAGAGATTTTGGTGAGAGACAAGTCTGATTTCCCTTCGTCCGAGATCAGATCTCAAAACCTTTGTTTCTCTTTCTGATTTTATATAGAGTATTTATTCAAACATGTCTATTGATTTAATCTTCATGTCTGAGTAGATCTCCTGTTAGGTTTGGGGTTTCTCATAAGGGATTTATTTGAATGCTAGGTTGATTAGTTATTTAGGGTTCATAATCTGAATTAGTTCTTCACCTTAGGTTGTTCTCAAAGCTAATTCTAGATTGATCACCTAGAACTTAGATCTTAGGATAATTGATTAGGCACGACAGTGCGATTAATTACCTGATAGAACTTAGGGTGAGCAAATTGATTATTCGCAAAGAAATTTGGTTTAATTGATTTGTGAACATATCAAACTTGAAATTAAGGCTGATTTATTCTTAGGGATTTGCAAAGAAATTTGGGATTCTGAAGTTTAGATTTAGATAGTTTTCGCAACGACAGTTGGTTAACTATACTCTAGTGATTTGAGTTCTAGAACCGTGCGTAACTTGAACCCTGATTAGTTAGTTTATTGTGCATTCATTGATTTCCTGAGAAATATCCCTGAACCTATCTTTTTCCCATTGAATACAACTCGTTTACTACTTTCTGTTTTCTGCTAAACCTGAATTGCTTAGCTTAGCTTGATTCTATAGAATTTATTGTGTGATTTCTGTGAGTCCTTGTGTTCGACCCATAACTAGACTACAAATACTGCTTTAGTACTGTTATGGTATTAAATTGAGCATATCAATGAGCTCGTTGTTGTGGCCACCAACATACGAGAATGATGAGTACAAATGAAATATATATTGATAAAAACTTAAAAAGTGTGAAATGTCGTGTTTAAAAAAGATGGGAGTATGTGTATACGTACCCACTCCCCCTCTTTAAAAAAGAGAGGGGGGGGGGACAACTGCACCTTTCCGAAGATTGGTTGCCAACGTACCCTTTGCATGGATCAAGCCGTCCCGTAGTTCATTGCGGTCAGGTGTTTCTAGTTGAAGGAGAGTTTTCTCCTTAGACTGGTTTTCTTGAGTTTCCCTTTGGCTTCTTCGGTTGGATTTTCATTGCTACACTGTGACTCTGCGGAACCTTCTTCTTCGTGTTTGAGCTAGGTGGCGGGGTAGAAAACATTGATGTCTATGTGGGTGAGAGATAAATGTTGATGTGGCTAATCCATGATTGCTCTGGTCGTAGCTAAGAAAGGCCATCCAAGGATTATCGGAGCCGGATAGATCTTCTCTGCTTCGAAAACGTAGAAGTCGACGGGGGCTATGAAATCTCCGATCTTTATATGGACGTCATGCACGATCCCTTTTGGTGTTGTACGAGACTGATTGGTTATGCTAATCCTAGTTCGGGTTGGTTGGATATGCTTAATGTTAAGGCTTTCAGCAGTTGATTTGGATATGATGCTAGGGCAGGCTCTGGAGTCGCATAGGACGTTAGTGAAATTGATGCCTTGGATGTTGCACGAGATGAGAAATCGCCCTTGTTCCCGAGTTTTCACTACTGCAAAAACAGTCGGAAATCAGTAGCAAAACACCATGATACGACTGATTACCGACTGATTTCTGCAGTAGGTAAATGTCTCGTCGCTAAAAAAATCAGTTACAAAATTGCTACTGATTTACGACTGATATTAGGCGATCACTATTTAGTCGCTAATCAGTAGCAAAATTTTACGACTGATTAGTGACTGAATTTTGCTACTACAGCCGTAGTCGGTAATCAGTCGTAAAATTTAGCTACTGAATTACGACTGATTACCTACTACTTTAGCTACTCATTTGCTACTGGTTTGTGATTTTTTTAACGACTGATTTGCTACTGGTTTGTGATTTTTTTACGACTGATTTTAGCTATTCAGTAGCGAAATATAGCTACTGATTAGCGACTGATATATTGTTTGAATTAAAAAAAAAATCAATTTATTAATATAAATGTAGACTAATTACATATAACACATTCGAGTTTACAAAAGTAAAGTAAAACAAATGAAGAACACAAATCCATACACCAAAAAATCAAAATTACAGTTAAACGAAAGTAACATAAGTTTCAAGTTCTAAATCAAAATGGAAAGGTAACTCCAACTAATAAGGAGTTGTTGTATTAACCTCAAACACCAAGGCTTTGATCTCTATAAGCCCATTTTGTAACTATAAACAAACACATCATAGAAACTACAACACAGAAAGATACTTGAGAAGACTAGTAAAACTATAACCAAAAGTAGTGCTAGAATTGCATGATGTAAGTTTTGCTGAAAGTGAAATGCTTAGATTATTCTTTCATCACAATCAATAACAGACACCCATAATGCACTTATTAACACTAAACTCATGAACCCTAGCCATACGGCTCAACAGTACATAAACTATACGAGAAAATGACTTCACATTTTCTCAGCTAGACACCATGTTAAACTCAAAAGCATGAACGGCTAAACAAAAGGAAGCAAATGTTTTCAGAAAAGTAATGCAACCAGAAGCACCGAATTCAACTAAGCGAAATTGCATATATAAACTATGTAAAAAAAAAAGCATCTTGTTTTAAGACAAAATTACAAATCAAAGATATCAAGTTTGTTCACCAACCATCTCCTTAGCTTCCTTTGTAAAGGCGCGGACTGGAATAACATGGTGCTGCTGCAAAATGACCAGACTCCCCTGTAGCTGAATAATGATAGTAAGATAAGTTGCAGATAGGCAGTTAAATTGGAACGTATGAAAAGTATTAGCTATCAACAATGAGTAGCAAAGGAACTAAGCCAGGAAAAGCCCATACATGTCATACCAGCAGAGTTCAAAACTTTTAAAAATTTATCATTCGATTCAACGAACTCTCCGATCGAAGTTTTACAGAAATTTTGGTTTTAGCAAAAAGATTAACAAGGAGTTAACGAATCTATATGATAACATACCCTGAAACAGTTCCACTTCCATTCAGTGACGTCTTCTCTCGTGATCTTATTCGGTTCAACACCCCAATAGCTATCGATTTCTTTCTCTCCCTTGTCACCTCCGGCGGATCCGTCCTCCGTCTTTTTCGGATTCGCCGCATCTGTCTCCTGCTTCGTCGGCGGAGCTTTTTCTCCCAGAGTAACCGTGCTAGCGAATCGCACGCCTCCGAACCCCGGAGCTCTAGTCCATATCCAACCACTCCCGCTCAAGCCAGAATCGACCGCAGGCTTCAAAAGATGGCTTGCCGATAAAGCCTCGTGAGACGAAATCGGACGGGTCGCAGCGCCGGTCGAGAACAACCGTGGTCCGGCAGCTTTCATCAGCGACGAGGCCACCTTGGCTCCACCGCGAGTCATCATCATTATGCAGAAACGAAGATTGAAATCGAAATTATCAAAAGCTAATCCAAGAATATAGGAAGATTGTAGGAGAAATTAACTGGCGAATCCAAGAATATAGGAAGATTGGATCATAAAACATAATGAAGATAGAGTCGTCGGTGAATCCGGCAAGACGAAAGTGGACGAGGAGAGAGAGAGCAGACAATACAAGACCGAGAAGACTAATCCATTTCATACGCGAATTCAAGAACTTTACCTTCCCCCTTCATCTCACTCACTCACTCACTCGATTAACCTAAGTTCAGATTTGTTGTCGATTCGAAAGAGAAGTGAGACGAGGAAGAGAAAGAGAACTGAGAGAAACGATAGAATAAGAAAGATCCAACATTGTGAGATATGGGAGAAAGAAAAGCTTAAGGAATATCCAACGTGTTATATTGTGCCAGGTAATTGATCCAAGTGATATAATCTCATAGGTTCTCTTCTAGTGTATGTTAATTTTTTATAACCTAAATAAAACAATTTTTAATTTGTTTTATTTACATTTAATTTTGAAAAATATTTTATATCAATGAGCTATGATAAATTATATAATTTCATCATGATATATACTTTTGAAATTTACAAAAAAATTTAGAGCAAAAACTATATAACAAATGTTGTGTGACACTAAGTTATAGATGAAATACTTACTAACTTATCATTAGTTTGTAAGTTTGTACATATGTTTGTAATAATTTTTGCACTAAATCTTGCAATCATTTTTAGTGATTTCCAATCATTGGTAATCATTTTAATTACTAATCGACAACATAACCTAAACCCTAAACCCTAAATCCGAAACCTTAAACCTAAACCCTAAACCCTAAACCCCAAACCATATACCTTAAACCTAAACTCTATACTACTATGTCATAAACCCTAAACCTAAACCCTAAACACCAAACCCTATACCATAAACCTAAACTTTATACTCATATGCCCTAAACCCTAAACCTAAACCTCAAACCCCATACCCTAAACGTTAAACCTAAACTTATAATTAATTACTATAATATACCCCAAAACTAAGATCCAAGACTTATAAAAAGTCATGTTTTATAAAATTTTCAAACCTTAATTCTTAAACCTAAACCTCAAACCCCATACCCTAAACTTTAAACCTAATTCTCAAACCCTAAATTATAAACAAGGATCCAACACTTATAAAAAAGTCAAGTTTTATAAATCTTTTTCAAACCTTAATTCTTAAACCTAAACCTCAAACCTCATACCCTAAACTTTAAATATATAATTTACATAAAAACCAATCTTAAACTATTTACTAATTATTATTTTTAAGCCTAAACCTAACCAAATGACAAGTCAATTGGGTTTGAGAATAAAAAAGGAATCGATCTATACAGAGAATCTGAGATTTAAGAAGGGACAATTCTAGAGTTTTGCGGTATGAATCCGCCGTCGTCCCTATAAAAGAAAGAAGAAGAAGAATCAATTCAAAAAAGAAGAAGAAAAACCAATTCAAAACAAAAATAGTAGAAGAAGAAGAACCGTTTTATTTAAGAGGAGGGAAAGAAGATCCGATAATTATAATTACTTTTTGCTACGGTTTTGCTACTGATTTACTACTGTTCTACGACCCACTGAACTCAGTTGCAAATCAGTCGCTAAAATTACTACTGAATAGCTACTACATGTTTTCCGACTACAATTCAGTCACTAATCAGTCGTAAAACTGCTACTAATTAACGACTGAAATTTTTAGTCACTAAATACCTACTGATTTGCGACTATTTGAAAATAGTCCCAAATCAGTCGGAAATCAGTAGCGAAACAGTCGGTAAATTTACCGACTGCCTAATCAGTAGCAACAATCAGTAGCAAAAACCCTGTTTTGGTGTAGTGTTTGTAAAGTATCTCGATTGGTCTCCCGCGTCTTGCATAAGTGAAGAGTGATGCAATCAGATTGTAGCTAAGCTTCAGGTTCTATATGTATAACCCTAAATGTCTGCAAGTGCACAAATATGCGTTCTACTACTTAGGGATCGAACCACATAGATTTTGTTGTTTCAGTACGAAGCAATCGAATACTTAAATCGAATTGGAACGCAAATAATTTTGGAGTTGGTTTTTTGTATCACAAGAATATAAACTAGAAGATGGAATACACGAGGTTGTGATCAATTAAACTAAACGCTGGACTTAAGGGTATTCACAGAGATTCATGGCTAAAACGATGTAAAAATAAATGATAAAGGTAACCAACTATGAAAAATCTTGAACTCGAATCACGAATGTATGATTAGGTCACTACTGTGATCCTAACCAACTATTACCGACCAACTCGACAAGTAACTTTTGTCTCTGGCCGCGAAGGGGGTAACACATCATTTTGTTTAGGATTCGTCATTGCTCACAATGCTCTATAAGTAGCTTTCGTCTCTTATAGCAAAATTGCTTGTTTCATTCTAGTTCAAGCAATTAGAAAACACTTCCGTGAATCTAATTCAACCTAGGATCAGACTCTAAGTGGAGCAAGGAATCATGCATTAACGAATAAGAATAAACGAAGAACTCATAGAAGATTAGAAACCCAAAATCAAACACATAATCGAATTAAACCATGAAATACCCTTTAAAAAATCCCTTTAAACCCAATGATGATCCCCTTGCGCCTCCTCTCTCTCCTTCGGTGTCGCCTTCTTTTCTCCCTTTTTATTCTGTCTAAAAATAAGTTCCCCTTTTAGAATGACCTAAAATGAGCTTATATAGCTTCTCCCTTCGTCGGGTAGCGCTTAGGGTTTTATTAATAAGTGACGAGATTAGCTCGGGTCTTGGGGTTGAAACAGAGGCTGGACGCGGGTGTGGGGGCTTTTAGGAGTGGCAAACTGGGCTCTGGCCGTGGGTCCGTGCTCTCCAGGAGTGGTGAACTGGTGTTTGGCCGCGGGTGGGAGCTCTCGACCCGCGGTGGACTGCTTCTCGGCAGCCTCGTCGGTCTTCGGTGCTTCGGGTATATTTTAGGATTCAACCATTAGATTTTCCCCAATCCAATTGCATTTGAAAGCTGGTTGTCTCTATTTTGTTGTGTCCAAATTTGGTGACGATCAGACAATGAGAAGGCCTCCTATGATGGCAACACTTATGACGGTCCGAGTTTATCCAAAAATATACTTTTGTTCCGAAATGTACTCTTTTACTCCGAGTTACCTGAAATGTCTTTCAAAACACTAAAACATGGAAATCGTTTGAAAACTATTAAAAACGGAGTTAAAACACCTGCAAAAGAATATGAAAATGATCCATAAAAATGGTCAAAAACAGGTGTTATCAACTCCCCCCAGACTTAAGACTTTGTTTGTCCTCAAACAAAACAAAACCAAGGCTTGGAAAGATCAATTAAAAATCATCGGGAACTAGGAATCTCATAGACCGTCCTTCTAAACCATAACCATCGAACTACATCAATCGCAATCTAGCCTAAAAAATTCTCACTAGAAGTTCCCGTAACACTAGTCCACGGTATCCGTCATACGAAATATAAACTTTCAAAATCCAAAAATCAGGTCAACTAACTCTCTACATTCATTAAGTATAGGCGTGGGTTTCTCATCAAAAGGATTGAACCAATACAATCGAGGCTAGGTATTAAAGGCATTTAGAGGGGAGGTTAAGAGTGTTTCGGGTTACCGTAATTTCACCGGAGGGTGCGAGATATTATGCAAAACAGCAAGAGAGGAAGGACCTATTGATAACCACAACTTCCAGTCACGTCTTCTTGCGTAAAAATGTTGCATTTCCTCCTTCTTCCGAAAACAAAAAATTTCTGTCATTCCCCCAGACTTAGAATTTTCTATGGGTTCGGAATGACAGACTTCTCACAAACAAACCATGTATGTCTCATAAGTATTTCGACCAACCTAGACTCTTTTTAGGCTTTTGTTTCCTTTCCCTTTCGATTTTTTTTTTTTTTTGAAAGGGGGAAACGCCTTTATGATATAGAGTCTTAGGGGCACGAAAATTTACCATGTTTTTGAGTTTTTCCAAGGCATAACCAAGCTCACATCTTTGTTGAATTCACCTCCACCGATAGCGTATAGTCTCCGTCTTTAGTGACTGAAAACTGTGTCATTCCTTCCTCTCCAGAGTTTTTGCACATATCTGCACATAAGACACAAAGAGAGTTGCATGAGGTTTGAATAATGGTTAAGTTTCGGGTGGAATACCAACTAAAGATGAGTTGGCCATTCATGTATGACAAAGAGTGGTAAAGGGTAAAAGTATGTCATGAATGTATGGTTCGTTATCTTTGTATAAACCTTTGATGAGAAAATTAAGTCAAGATTAAGTCAAAATAAAATAGAGCTAGCATATTCCATCCTAAAGAACCTCTACGGTCTAAATTCCTTTGGGGGTTTTGCATTAACAGAAACTCTAGCTACCGTCTAGTATAAAACCAAATTACGAAAGAGCATGTTATTAGGAGATAGCGTAGAAGCACACTAGTCGGTTATCGTCATGGATTCCTTTCATCGTTCCCTCAAAACGTACTCCTACGCTTTTCAAAAAACTTGAATTTTTTAAAGAAAAACGTCGAAAAATACAAAATACAAAAATAAATGAAAGAGGTGGTGTTAGTAAGGGATGAAATCCTCCCCCAGACTTAAATCACACTGTCCTCAGTGTGAAATAAATCGGGTAATGACGAATAAATAGATGGATGTATATAATTGAAAAAGTTTAAGGGAAAAAAGAAAACTTACCTAGGTGCGGTTAGGGAATGGTTTTGGGAATGGAATGGTGGTGAATGGAGGATGGTAGATGGTGATATGGTGGTGGGAATGGATGTGGTTATGTTTTGGAATGGATGGGTAGATCGTGGATTGACAGGGTGCTGGCCGTGGGTCGGGATTGTGCAGCCATGGCCATTGGCAAGCTGGCCGTGGGTCGGTTGATCGCGACCGCGGCCAAGGGCTGTCTCGCCGTGAGTCGCCTTGCTGCACCCGTGGCCGACTTCTTTTGCGGTCAACTCCTTCCTTGCGGTTCAAGCTGGACCGAGCAGCTTCGAACCGTGTCTCCATCTTTTTTTTTTTTTTCTTCTTTTCGGTTTTTTTATGATTTTTATTTTATTTTGGAAAGCTGAATAACAAAGAAAGAAAACGTGAATAGAAAAAGAAAGAAAAACTAAGAAGAAAACGTACCTAAAATGGGTTGCCTCCCATTGAGCGCTTTTGTTTAAAGTTGTTTAGCTCGACGTTGTTGCTGGTCAAGCTGGTGGTGGATCGATCAAGGCCATTATGTCCCTCTCGTTTTCTTCTTCTTCCGCGAGGTATGGCTTGACACGGTGTCCGTTCACAGTGAATGGGTCTCCACTTTTACCCAGAGGATAATGGCTCTGTATGGTTTGACTTCCTTTATTATGAAGGGTCCGGACCATTTCGATCGCAATTTTCCGGGAAAGAGTTTGAGATGGAAATTGAAAAGAAGAACCTTGTTGTTCGCAGCGAAAGATCGGTTTATGATTTTCTTGTCGTGATATGCCTTTGTGTTTTCTTTGTATATCTTTGATTTTTCATAGGCGTTGTGCCGAATTTCATCTAGTTCGTGTAGTAGGAGTAGTCTCCTTTCCCCAGCTGTTTTCATGTTCATATTCATCTCTTTGATCGCCCATTGTGCTTTGTATTCGAGTTCCACAGGCAGATGAAACGCTTTTCTATATATGAGGTTGAATGGCGTCGTTCCTAAAGGGGTATTGAATGTCGTTCGGTATGCCCAAGGTGCGTCGTCGAGTTTCGTAGACCAATCCTTTTGATTTGCTCTAGTTGTCTTTTGCAAAATCGACTTGATTTCCCTGTTGGAGATCTCCACTTGGACACTTGTTTGAGGGTGGTATGGAGAGACGACTTTGTGCGTAACTCCATTATTCGTTAATAGGTTTTCAAAGACTTTGTTAATGAAATGAGACCCTCCATCGCTTATTACGATTCTAGGAACTCCAAAACACGGAAAATGATCGATTTGAACATCTTAATGACCACTTTCGCGTCGTTCGTATGGCTAGCAATTGCCTCCACCCATTTAGAGACGTAGTCTACGGCAAGTAGTATGTATTGGTTTCCGAAGAAGGTCTGGAAAGGTCCCATGAAATCAATTCCCCATACGTCAAAAATTTCAACTTCGAGGATAAAATTATGGGGCATCTCATTCCTCTTACTTATACTCCCCATACGTTGGCACGAATTACAGTTCGAGATGTAAGCTTGTGCATCTTTAAACAAAGTTGGCCACCAGAAACCTGCCTGGAGAACTTTAGAGACAGTTTTGAAAGTTGCGAAATGGCTTGCATAAGCTGAGCTATGACATCCGGATAGTATCCCGCCCATTTCCTCTTCAGCCACGCATCGTCGGTATAAATCATCTGCACATCTCTTGTAAAGGTATGGTTCATCCCAAAATTAGTGTCTTATATCTCACAAAAAATTATTCTTCCTATACCCAGAGAATTGCGGTGGTTCGACGTCCGCAACAAGGTAATTTGCAATGTGTCTGAACCACGGGGTGTCGAACGTGTTTGGCCGCCGTTTAAGTGACTGTGAACAAATTTTGTGCGTGTGTTAGGTTATGCGTCTATTGCATAGATGCTGTTATCCGGCAAACTATCATTCAGGGGCACTTTATCTTCCACTCGTATTCGAGAAAGGTGATCCGCTACTCCGTTATCTGCTCATTTTCGATCTCGAATTTCGATGTCGAATTCTTGCAAGAGGAGTATCCACCTTATTAGTCTAGGTTTCGTGTCTTTCTTAGACAACAAATATTTTATCGCCGCGTGATCAGTATGGACTATCACCTTGGATCCAACAAGGTAGGATCAAAACTTCTCAAAAGCAAATACGACAGCCAGAAGTTCCTTCTCCGTCGTCGCATAATTGCATTGAGCGTCGTCCATTGTTTTGCTTGCGTAATAGATCGCATGCAACTTCTTATCCTTCCGATGCCCGAGTACTACTCCAACTGCAAAGTCGCTTGCATCACACATGATTTCAAATGGTTGTTCCCAATCAGGTGGCTGCACGACTGGAGCGGAGACAAGGGCGTCTTTGAGTTTATGGAACGTAGCTAGACATTCGTCGTTGAATTCGAAGCTCGTTTCATTGCACAATAGACGCGTGAGTGGCCTATCTATTTGGGAAAAGTCTTTTATGAACCTCCTATAGAATCTGGCGTGCCCGAGAAAACTTCGGATACCTTTTACATTTGTAGGAGGTTGTAGGTTTGTCATGACCTCAATTTTTGCTTTATCCACTTCGATTCCTTTTTCTGAAATTCTATGCCCGAGCACAATTCTGTCTCGTACTATAAAATGACATTTTCCCAGTTCAGGACTAGATGTTTGTCTTCGCATCTTTGAAGAACTTTCCCCAAATTCGCCAAGCACATTTGGAATGAAGACCCGTGGACGGAAAAGTCGTCCATGAAGACTTCCATAAAGTCCTCGATATATTCGGTTAATATCGACATCATGCACCTTATGAAAGTCGCGGGCGCATTACACAATCCAAAAGACATTCGTCGGTAAGCAAACATTCCGTACGGACAAGTGAAAGTTGTTTTCTCTTGGTCTTCTGGTTGGATGGGAATCTGGAAAAATCCAGAATATCCATCGAGGAAGTAGTAGTACTGATGGTTAGCCAATCTCTCCAGCATTTGGTCTATAAATGGCAAAGGGAAATGGTCTTTCCTAGTTGCAGCGTTCAGCGTTCTGTAGTCGATGCACATGCGGTGTCCGGTGACGGTCCTTGTGGCAATCATTTTGTCTTTCTCGTTCTTGATCACAGTGATCCCTCCTTTTTTCGGGACAACATGAATTGGGCTAACCCAAGGGCTGTACGAAATTGGGAAGATGATCACAGCTTCTAAAAGCTTCATAATTTCCTTCTTGACGACGCTCATCAAGTTAGGGTTCACACCTCCTTTGGTGCTCTACTGAATTTTTGGCGTTATCTTCGAGATGGATCTTGTGCATACAGAGATCCGGAGAGATTCATGGTATGTCATCAAGCGAGTAACATTGTTGTCTCGGCTTTATGTGCTTTTTCAACTCGCATAGTAACATTGTTGTCTCGGCTTTACTCAGGCCAGAATTTATAATGACCGGGTAAGTCAAATTTGGTCCAAGGAAAGCATACTTGAGACCGACATGAAGGGGTTTTAGCTCCACTTTAGGAGCTTTCAGTTCGCCCCACAGGTCATTTATTGCTGCAGAAGTGTGATTCGGCATTGTTGGAATATCCATTTCCTTCTTTAAATCAAGGTAGCTCACAGCCTTTTTGTAAATTTCAGCCGTATCGAGCATTTTCACACAATCCCTCAAGGTTTCTTCGAGAGTGTTACCCCCATCTTTTGCGTCCGAGATTACGACTTTAAATGGGTCACTCATGAGAAATTCTTCATAGAATTCCTCAATGACATTGTCGACATCATCAAGCCAGAAAGCTTGGTCATCTAGGGTTGGTTTACTAAGGCTTTCTCTAATATCGAAGTGCATCACGAGGTCACCCAAATATAAGTCTATTTTCCCCTCTAGGACGTTGATCATCGCCCCTGCGGTGGATAGGAATGGTCGCCCACGAGTACCACGAAATCGGTAGGAATGCATCATTCTCCGATCACGATGGATACGTCGACGAGGACGCCTATCGGTCGTCGAACCGAATGATCTGCCAGTATTAGTGAAATCTTAGCCGACCGGAAAGTGTGGTATCCTAAACGGTTAGCAACTGACAGTGGCATCATGTTTATGCTTGACACCAAGTCGCATAAACTGCGCTCAAATGTTACACCTTTTATGGTGCACGAGAGCACGAAGCTTCCTGGGCACCTCTTTTTCTAGGGGAATGATTTTGCAAGATTGAACTACATTCATGAGTGATCATCATAACTCCTTCTTCAAGTGCTTGGAGTTGGTCAGGATGCTTTTGATAAATTTTCTCAGAGGCGGGATCACTGCGCAATCTTCGACAAAAGGTAGTCTAACTGTTAGGTACATGGTGTCATCTCCGGTGATATTACTGGCCTCTGCAAATTCCGATAATTTTTGTAAAATTTGAGATTAGAAGTAAGAGAAGAAATAATTCATTTTTCATGGTGAAGTTATTTATTCAAGAGATGGTGAAGTTATAGGTATATTCGATGATTGCTTTGTTATTTGATGGTAGATTTGTATGTCTTATATGGTAAATTTGTTAGGTTTTGATGCTAGAGTTTGATTATTGATTTGTTATTTGATGGTAGATTTGTTTGTCTTCTACGGTAGATTTGTTAGGTTTTGATGGTAGAGATCGATGATTGATTTGTTATTTGATGGTAGATTTGTTTGTCTTTTATGGTAAAGTTATGATAAGTTTTTATGGTAAAGTTATAGGTATGTCCTTTATGGTAGATTTGTTACGATATTGTTACGATGTGGTAGATTTGTTTTATATAGTGGTAGACTTACTAATATTTCTTATATTTGTGAGTAAATGACCACTTCTAGCGGGAAGAAGGATTACCCACTCAAACTGTATCCATAAGGGAGATCACCTTTGCAGAAGAATAGTTTCCACCATAATTGCAAACTGAGTGAATTTGGGAAGATGCAAGAAGCAGTTGGTGATGATGCTTATTTTGACATCTTGAACAATTCTCAGATTGGCATATTGCTGAAGCTTGCTCTGAAATCGTATACCTGGTTTGCGCAGACCGTTCATGTATTGATATAACTTGTAACTACAAATATTCAATTTATAATAATTGAGTATGCGAGAAGCAGTTGGTGATAATGTATTGTTGCAACTTGTAAATAAAAATATTCAGTTTATAATAATTGAAGAATGACTGACTGTGGTTTTTAGTTCAATGCAATTATGAATTATGTAGGGAAAACGGTCAATTCCCCCCCCCCCCCCCCCCCCCCCCCCTCTCCATGAAGTATTCGGTTACTGATTATTCATACACGAAATATCAAACAATGCTAAAACCATCATCAACTACTTATAATTTTGAATTTCCTACATGAAATTTTGAAAATTGGCCAATTTCACCAAAACCGTAAATAGTGTTTGATTTCCGTTAACGGAATCTGACGTGGCTGACACGTGGCTTAATGGTTTGGTCTTGTTTGCGATTAAACCAATTTTTTTTTGTAATTGCTGAGACCAAAACGACGTCGTTTTGGTCTCATTGTCGTTAATTAATTTATGCACCAGACGAGAATCAAACTCGGGTCTGTACTATGGCAAGGTAATATTCTACCACTAGACCACTAATGCTTCGTTGTTCAAACACGTAACTATATATATATACGAAATAAAATTCCTCAAATCAAGATTTATTTGCCAAAATCACAGAGAAACTCTGAGAGCTTATACGTATCAGATTCACGATCAAACTCGTCTCTTTTTAACAGCAACTTCAAAACAAAATCCATAATCCTATAGCTATAAGAAACACAAAACCATATACTAATTTGCTCATAAACCCTAACTGGGATTAGAGAAAAAGCCTACTTACCACCAAATCTCATGTTGCTCCATGGAAACTTCGCCCCCGCCGCATCAGCCGCCCTCGTCGGCGAATTTGACCTCTCACCGCCGCGATGATTTCCTCTTCTCCTTTTCCATAACCGCTGATTTCCATCTTCTCCTTTTCCATAACCGCTGATTTCCCTCTTCTCCTTCTGATCGAGCCAGTGCATCTTCTTAGCATATTCATCCTCCAAGATTCAATTTCTTCTTCTTCTTCTTCTCCTTCCACGATTCAATTTCTTCTTCTTTCTCGATTCAATTTCGATAAAAAAAAACAAAATTTGTCAAATCAAGCTTCAGGAGGAAGAGCGTGAGCGACGTATGGACTTCGTTTCTGACGAAGTGATTTGGGTCAGTGTTGCTGTCGATAACCCCTTCAGAAGGAAGAGCGTGAGCGACGTATGAACAGAACCGATTCTAAATATTGTGCTTACACCCCTTCAATTTTCGATTGCTTGATCAATCTGCGAATTCGATATTTTTATGGTTCATGTAAGGGGTTTGAATCGAGTAAGAAGAAGAAATTGAATCGAGGAAGAAGAAGAAGAAATTGAATCGAGGAAGAAGAAGAAGAAGAAATTAATTTGAGAAATTGTGATTTCGTATATATATATGTATGTTGTTTGAACAATAAATTATCAGTGGTCTAGTGGTAGAATATTATCTTGCCATATTACAGACCCGAGTTCGATTCCTGCCTGGTGCATAAACTAATGTAATGACAATGATACCAAAAATGATGTCGTTTTGGTCTCAGCAATTAAAAAAAAAATGGTTTAATCGCAATTCGCAAACTAGACCAAACCATTAAGCCACGTCAGATTATGTTAACGGAAATCAAACACCGTTTACGGTTTTGGTGAAATTGGCCAATTTTCAAAATTTCATGTAGGAAATTCAAAATTATAGGTAGTTGATGATGGTTTTAGCATTGTTTGATATTTCGTGTATGAATAATCAGCAGCCGAATACTTAATGGGGGAATTGGCAATTTTCCCGAATTATGTATAACATTAGTTTTAACTGGAAAAATGTATTTTTAAAATAATCCAATAATTGAATTTACAAATATTTTACCCAAACATAATAGAAAACAATCTTACTCCGCCCCTATGAAGGTTGAATCATGGGTTGAGTAGGTCCAATTAAAGTCCATAAATGAATAAGAAAGCCCATAAATGAATTTCGGAGAGACATATATTTTTATGTCGTAAACCTAAATCGAAAAATAAAAGCATATGGAGATAAAATGGAAATATATCTTCATTATTATCTTTTAGACATTTAATTAAGGGAAATTCCCATAAAAAAACCTTAAGTATTGAGCAGTTCCCAACTTAAACCCTCAACTTTTTAGGTTTCCACTTTAAATCTTCAAGTTAATTAAAATGGAAATAAATCTTCATTATTATCTTTTAGACTTTTAATTAAGGGAAATTCCCATAAAAAAACCTTAAGTATTGAGTAGTTCCCAACTTAAACCCTCAACTTTTTAGGTTTCCATTTTAAATTTTCAAGTTAATTATCATTTCAATTTAAACCTTCAACTCCCATAAAAAAACCTTAAGTATTCAGATGTTTTTTGGCATGTTGTTGGTCATTTGCAAGTTTGGGTAGATTTGTTGTCTAAACCATGTATTTTAAATCCACTAATGAAAGTTTAATGGTAGTTTTATTGTGCCAGAATAAACACAAATAAGAACCAAAAGACTTAAGTTAAAAGATAGTTATTACACAAAAAAAAAAAATGACATAAGGTGAATGTTTAAAAGAATCAATATGACATAAGTTCATGCTTAATCTTAACCCGGAAAAATGGGAAGATAACAAAATAAATCTACTATCATTACAATAAATCTACTATCATTACAATAAATCTACCATCAAACACTAAAATTTTTTCGTACTTAGCATATTTGGATGCATGTTTTTTTTGTAAATATGAGTTTTAGTGTAGGGCAACGACATCATTTCTCATTCTGGAAAAAATCAAATGTCTACCACCAAACAATGTCAATAAATCTACCGTCATTAAAAGCCTACCACAACGCGAAATAATAAGTATATTAACTGAAGGTTATATGAGTAAATACCAAAAAATTTACTAAATCTACCGCCATTAACAATAAATCTACCAAAAACATTTAAATCTACTGTCATTAATATTAAATCTACCACGATAACAAAACGAAGTCACCGAGATGTTAGACGATTTTATATCTACCACCATTACAAACAAATCTACCAAATAATTTTAAATCTACTGTCACTAATATTAAATCTACCACCATTACAAAACGAAGCCGCCCAGATTTTTCACGGTTTTAAATCTACCGCCATTATAAATAAATCTACTAACCCAATAAAAATCTATTGTTGCCAATACAAATCTACTCTAAACGAAATAAATCTACTGTCACGAAAAAATAATTCACACTGATTAACTTTACCATCAAAAAAAATAAGTCTACCGTTTTGTAAGATTAATCTACCACCATGGTTAATAAATGTACTAAAAATGTCAAATATTTACCGTTAGTCAACAGTTTGGTCGTAAAGTCTACCAACTCATAAACAAATCTACCATCAAAGACAATATATCTACCACAAATAAATATATCTACCGCGTCGTTAAAATAAGTATACCAAAATAAGTCTAGCAAGATTTAATAAATCTACCATCTTTTAAACAAATCTGCCATCCATCAAATAAATCTACGGAACAAAATTTGAGTTGACCAACATCAAAGAAGTCTACCGTCAAAGAACGGTTGACTTTTGTTTTTTTTGCGCGCTGAAAAAGTAATGGCAGTTTTGTAATTGTGTTTTTCTCAACAAAGGTCATAAGGTTACTTTCGGTATACGAGGTTAGTCTAGTAATAAAAATAAAAGTAGGTCAAACTAATAATAAACATAAATTCTAAGGTTCCTCTAGTAATCCACCCTAAAATAATTAAGGATTAAATAAATCTTTTCTTTCTTATGTTATATTTTTAACTAAATTTTTTTTTACAAGTAATAAAAACGAGAAATAGAAATAGGCATTATTATAACAAATAAAATTATGAAAACTTAAAATACAATACAATACACCAATAAGCACATAACACAACTAATAAAACATACATAACTATTAATATAATATACTCAACTCAAAAACAATAACACTCTTAAATCACACTTAAAGATTTGGGTAGTTAAAAGGGTAATTGGTAGAATTTTGGGTGTTATAAAGGTTATTGTTGGGATCCATTTCAAAAAGGTGTTAAAAAGGTTTTTTGTTTTTTTGTATCAAAATCAAATGAAACAAATTTATATTTATAGAGTATGAAAAATGATGAATTTTGGTATAAAAAAAATTACTATGTAATAATTGATCTCAAATAATTCGGATGAAAAAAAATATCAAAAATCTCAGCAGCTAATGACTGTACAACACGCGTCCCAGTCCAGATATCTCTCCTCCAAAGCATGCCACATGGCACTGGCGGACCCCATCTCACCCTTATTCAACCGTTGAATATTTTCAACTACACTTAATCCATGTAGATTAAACAACCAATTTCAACACCCTCACTATATTAATTCAACTACTTAATTATTTTTTTAACACCACAATTGTAACTCCCAAACCTTGTGGACCCCATATTAGGTGTTTATTATTATTTATTTTTTTAATTCAGAATCCATCAAAACGACGCCGTTTTGCTTTACTTACGGTGCCAACTTCGATTTACAGTGCCAGCTCAGATTCTCCGTTAATAGTTTGACGGGTTTAACTAGCGGAATTCGGGTCAAAGTTGGTTTTAGCCAAAAAAAAAACATAGTTTGTGTATGTAAATTCAAATTATGAAGAGTTTATGAATGAATTTGCTCACCAAAATTATCCGGGACCTAATCGGTACTATCTAGAACTGTTAACGTAGGAATCAGCAGTTTTTCCATCCCTCTCATTAATGGAGTGTTGCAGTTTTGCAGAGACAAGAAACGTGGCTGCGTCTGGGATAATTGTTTTGCTTATTGCTCCTGATACAGTCGTAGTCCTTTTCCGATATTGCCACAAACTTTTCTAATGCCAATTTGGATTGGTTCATGGGACAAGGGCCAATCACGTGCGTCCATATTTTGCTTTGGTCTCTCTAATTTTGTAAACTTTTTTTTGTCAAAGACAATGGAATACTTCCAAAAGAGATTCGTTTAATTTTTTTATTTTCTGTGGTAGAAAGTCAGTAGCAAACAAATATGGGTGTTAGAAGACGTAAGCAAAGAGAGCATCATAATAAGGTAATGGTGACAACTATCACCTGCTGGACACCTTTCAATTAGGAGATAAGTGTTATGTAAAATTGAATAACTTAAGCTCGTAGGCTGCAGCGAAATTCGCCTAACATTAAAACCATTTAGACTTAAAATTTTGGGGTTCTGCGGTTAGCCCGCCACGGTCTGCTGATTTGTTGTGTGGTTTACGGATTTGACGGCCGGCCTACAAGTAATTTTTTATAAATATTATTTTTGTTTGAAAGTATTTTTTTTTGTTAACAAACGTTGGTTCTGGTTTTCAGACTTCTTTATCAAACATCGATACTTTTACGTGTTTTTTTCTAATTGAGCTAATTAGCGGAATAACAAAGATAGATGGTAAAATTAGGTAAATGACAAAAAAAAACTGAAAACTAATTTTATTGTAAGTGGTGACTGGTGAGGGTGTATATTACATTTGATTCCTTGCCCTTTAGGTTAGTATATTTTCTTAAAAACAAAATTGTCCATTTTTTTTTTTTAATTAGTGAGTGATCCGCGTTTCGTGTAAAATTTTGTATTGTTGTTTATTGATGTGATTATAAAAAACCTCGACGATATCAAAATTTTAATTAAATTTTGTATTTAAAAAAATGTCCTATATATAAAGTTTTATCCGGTCCAGGTGCTGATGCAGACATCAACCTTAACAACGACCGAGCCAAATGTCAACGGTCCAAGAAGGACACATGACACGTTCAAAATTGAAACAACTCAAGAAGAGGTTCAATATAGCAATACAAGCTTACATCAACTCATTGGAACCGGAAGAACCACTTTTACCCGAGCCGAGCATCAAAGCCGACCATACCGGCAACAATGGGCCGAAACACATGCCACAACTGAGGGAGGATCAAAACGACCGAATCAACACTGAGGGAGAGCACTTCCCTCAATAGAGATTTAGCCTTTTTGATCCTCCCTCAGTTCATTAATATTCTCCTCGGCTACGGTAAGGTCTCCGGGTGGTGTGGAAATAGGTAACTCTGAATCTACACGCTGTTATCACAAGCATGATTTTTTTAAAAAATAGTGTCTTTTCAATTCTTGATCCATTCAAAAGCAAGATTATGTTTGATATGCAGCTCCGAAACAATCAAATAATATATCTATTAGTTAATATACTAAATTACTATATGGGTTTTCTCTCTTTTGTACCTTTTAAATTATGCAGGTGAATTTTTGTTTACCTCTTGGGTTAACGTGATTACCATATAACAAGAGGAAATGTGGTATTAGATTGTGTTACTAGGTATATAATATTGTATTTGACATGATAGTTGATATGGATAAACCATATGATGTGTGGTTCAAAGAACTTGATTCTAATGAAATGAGAGGAAATGACCTCCAATTAAAATTGATTTGGACAAAGCATGTCATTTGGTTTAGTTCTTGAAGTCTTTCTATGATTCGAATTTAGCATTCTCTTCTTCTATAAAGGTAAAACATCAAATGGTTGTTACAATGAGATATGCAAAATTTAATCAACTGTGGCAAATATGGCTTACAGTCAAGACATTGATTCGAGAGATATGGATTCTGTAATGGCAACTAAATTTGATAAATATTGGTAATGGAAAATAGCAATAAGATATTGATAGTGGCTAGTATACTTATCCTCATCACAAAATGATTTTTATAGGGTTTCGCTTTGAGCTTATCTATGAGTAATGTAATCCAAAATGCAAAGAAATGTTTAAGTTGGTGATTGATGTTTTTCGGATAATTTTAAAGATATATCATGCTCGGTACACCAATATAAATCTACAATATTCTTCTGCTCGTGATGGTGAGAATGTAACTCAATCAAACCAAGATTGTAATGATATAGTCTTTGTTTTAAAAAAAATCATAGTTGCTAAGAGGACTACCTCAAAAGTTATAAATGAACTGGAAAAGTATTTAAAAGACGAGGTGTATGTAATGACTGAAAATTGTTTGCGGTATTCGTTTGATCTTCTACAGTGGTGGAAGACAAACAGTTCAAAATATCTATCCCTACCATTAATTCATTTGGACCTTTTTTTTATGCATAAATCGTAGAGATTCGGTTTCAAGTTTTTTTCTTCCAAAAGTTTTATCTTTAACTTCATGGATAACTGTTAAAACTATTTTTTTTCTTTGGAAATTTCGATCTTCAAAATGCAAAGGAATATGTGACATGATTCTTCTCTTTCTTTTCATACCGATGAATCCATGATGTTTGAGATCCATATACGATTTTTGTTGAAACCTAGATTTGTTTTGGAACTCGCTGATTTTTTTTTTCATCACAATTTACCTCGATAACAAACAGATCTTTGATATTTATTTTTCATTTTCTATTCTTTCGTTATTCTTCAAATCTTCTACAACAACACCATCGGCTGTTACCGTTTTCATTGACGAAATCTTCCATTCAAAATCTTTGGATCAACAATCATGCCTCAGGGCTGTCAAGGATGTGTGAGTCGAAACTCGCACAATCGATTTTTATAAAAGACTTAAGAGAACAGAAGTTTATGTGGAAGAACACAAGCACATATCCAAAGATGGTTTTCGTATTATTGTTGTTTGTAAGCGTTTTAGTACAAGAGTGTTATTGTTAAGTGTTTATGCTACGGTTTTTTTATGTCCCTATTACAAATGACTAGGCTAATACCCACGCATACACGCATATTTAATTTATTTTTCATATACGTTTTTATTTTATATTTTATTTGGTATATGATGAACTTTTTTATATTATATGTTGTAGAGCATAGTATTTGCTAAGTAAATGTATAAATGACTTGCAAGTTTATATATTAGATATTATAAGAGTTGTGATTCGTCAGTTTTCATTAGACCCAAAAACTTGACCAGTTACAATCAATCTATACAATATAATTAAATCAAATTGAACCAGAGAAGACAAAAAACAAAAGAGAATATGAAATGAGTTAAACTTTTCATCCTTCTGAAAATTACGTAATGACCAATTCTCATACTCTACTTTTTTATAATTTATACAAAAAAATAAAAGCTTCACGGTTGTTAAAAAATGATGAGCTTTGAGTTAGGAGTTGGTGATGATTCTGATGCTTCTGCATTTGCAATCTTTTCCACATATGCGTTCTTCTGTGTTTGCACAAGTTTCCTCCTACAAAACAGAAGCAAAAGATTGTTTAATTTTAACAATTACAAAATCCAAAATATTACCACTACAAGAAAACAGGTGGAAATCCGACGGAAATTCCGACGGCAATAATTCCGTCGGAAATTTCCGACGGATTTCCGACGGATTTCCGACTAACTTCTCATCCGTCGGACATCCGTCGGAATTCCGTCGGAAATTCCGACGGATTTCCGACGACAATAATCCGTCGGACACTTTCCGACGGATTTCCGACGACTTTTTGACGCTGCCGACATACTGCCGACGGATTTCCGACGACGTTCATCCGTCGCGGATTTCCGACGGATTTCCGACGGATATCCGACGGATGTCCGACGGATATCCGACAGATGCCGACATGGCTGCCGACATGGTTGCCGACATCGATAATATCTGCTTTATATCCGTCGGAAATCCGTCGGAAAAGGACAAAATTTTCCTTATAAAAACGTTTCCACGCTTCATTTATAAGCACAACCAAAAAAAATCTCTGTTATCTAATTCCTTACGAAAATGTCTTCTTCAAATCCTTATAATTATTTTCGATCATGGATGGACAAGCCTCATCAAATTCCGGACATGGGCCTAGTTACGGAGGAATTCAAAAAAGGTCTACAGGAATTCATGGCATTTGCGGGTATGCAGAAGAAAGCAAAAAAAACCGGTAAAATCTATTGCCCTTGTACCAATTGTGGGAATCGTAGATTTATCGTGATAGATGAAGTATGGTCACACTTGTATTGTCATGGGTTTATGTCGGGTTACAAGATTTGGTATTATCATGGAGAAAATGATACAATGGTGGATAATTATGCTAGTACTAGTGAACATTATATTGGGGATAACACTAGCTTAGAAGAACCCGCAATGGAAGAACAAAGTACGGTAGGTCATGTTCAGATGGTGAACGATGCATATCGTGAAAATATACCATCGGTTGCTGAGTATGGAGATAGGGGAGAAGAACCTAATTTAGAAGCTCGGAGATTTTTTGATATGTTAGACGCTGCTAAACATCCGTTATATGATGGGTGTAGAGGTGAACATTCCCCTTTATCAACTGCAACAAGGATGATGGGTATAAAGACGGATTTCAATTTGAGTGAGGAGTGCGTGGATGCAATCGCTGATTTTGTGAAAGAAATTTTGCCAGAAGATAATCTTGCACCGACATCATACTATGAGATACAGAAACTTGTTCAAGGTCTAGGATTGCCGTATCAAATGATAGATGTATGCATAGACAACTGTATGCTCTACTGGAGAGAGGACGCAGATCGTACGACATGTCGTTTTTGTCGCAAACCTCGGTATAAGGAAACAGGTGGAAGAGTGCCAGTGCCATATAAACGGATGTGGTATTTACCGTTAATAGAGAGATTAAAAAGGTTATATCAGTCAGAGCGCACAGCAGGAGCAATGAGATGGCATGCAGAGCATACAACAGATGGACAAATCGCCCATCCGTCAGATGCAGGAGCATGGAAACATTTTCAATCCATTTATCCCAGCTTTGCGTTTGAGGCAAGGAACGTATACCTTGGATTATGTACCGATGGTTTCAGCCCTTTTGGGAAGCACGGCAGAAAATATTCTTTGTGGCCAGTAATTGTAACACCTTACAATTTGCCGCCATCTTTGTGCATGCGAAGGGAGTTCTTGTTCCTTAGCATTCTCGTTCCTGGACCAGAGCATCCGAAGAGATCACTTGATGTGTTTTTGCAACCATTGATTTATGAGCTGCGAATGTTATGGGACCAAGGTATTGAAGCGTTTGATGTTTCTTGTCACCAAAATTTCATCATGCGGTCGGTACTTTTGTGGACTATTAGCGATTTTCCAGCATATGGCATGTTATCAGGATGGACAACGCACGGAAGGTTATCGTGCCCGTACTGTCAAGATAACACTGATGCGTTCCAATTGAAGCACGGACGGAAAACGTCTTGGTTTGATTGTCATAGGCGATACCTACCTAGCGATCATCCTTATCGTCGGAGCACCACATTGTTTAGGAAGAACCGGAAAGTATTTGACGTTAATTTCTTTTACGTTAATTTTTAATTAAGTTTTGTTGCATTCCCGTGGTTAAATTTGTACATGGTGTAGGTATGCTACATTCCCTATCCGCGGGTGACAAACAAGCAAGACCCGTGGGTTACAGTCACATCGATAAACCCGAGAGGTAGAGTTCATGGGATGTCTGATCATGAACCCCTCCAACAAAGCTCCGTAGGTTTGGGTTCAATCGAGCATTCCCTTGAGGTCGACCTTGTCGTTGATTTCACCATACAGTCAGACGATCGAGTATTTGAGGATTCAGAAGAAGAATTTGACGAATTTGGGGAACCTTCCGATTCAGGAGAATCAGATTACTCATCATCGGATTGACAGTAGTTTTAATTATAAAATTTGCACCGTAAAATATGTACATATATTTGAACTAGAAGTGTAATGTGTAATATATCAGTTATGTCGAAGTTTTATAAAGTTAGACATTTGATTAAGTGTAACAAAATTGTAATTTGGCAACAAAAAAAATATTATAACTTCTATATAAATTCTATATAACACATTTTCTTGATGTATATACAAGGTTACCTTTTTATATACATCATACAAGTGTTTGTAAACTTTTGCCACAAAAAAAACCTATACTCTATACCCTAAACAAGATTTTTAAATATCCGTCGGAAATCCGTCGGACATTTCCGACGGCTTTCCGACGGATTTAGCTGCCTCGGATAAAACCTGGGTTATATCCGAGGGATCGATTTTTTAGCCGATGCAACTCAATCCGTCGGAAATCCGTCGGAAATTTCCGACGGATTTCCGACGGATTCAGTTGCATCGGCTAAAAAATCGATCCCTCGGATATAACCCAGATTCAACTAAATCCGTCGGAAATCCGTCGGAAATTTCCGACGGATTTCCGACGGATATTTAAAAATCTTGTTTAGGGTATAGGGTATAGGTTTTTTTTTGTGGCAAAAGTTTACAAACACTTGTATGATGTATATAAAATAGGTTAACCTTGTATATATATCAAGAAAATGTGTTATATAGATTTTAAAATTTTTGATGGAAGTGTTTGTATAAGTTATAGTATAAGATATAGTTGATTTATGTGAAACGATATGTTTTGATGTTGTATAATTTTTAAACTAATGCAAACCCTTTAATATTGATGAACTTAATATATTTATTGAATGAAACATGTAAATAACATGTCCCTAAATCATATAAAGAAACCCTAAACCCTAAACCCCAAATATACCCTAAATCCGTCGGAAATCCGTCGGAAATTTCCGACGGATTTCCGACGGATATGAAAAATAGACACGTGTTTGTTGACTGACCAATCGAAAAACATGCAAGGAATATACCTTATCCGTCGGAAATCCGTCGGAAATTTCCGACGGATTTCCGACGGATGCGAAAAATTAGACACGTGCATGTTGACTGAGTCCTTATCTTCTCCAATCCGTCGGAAATCCGTCGGAAATTTCCGACGGATTTCCGACGGATTTAGATATTTTCGAGACCGCGGGAATATCAACCGCGTAAATGAAATTATTTTTCGAAATCCGACGGATTTCCGACGGATTTCCGACGGCCATCGAATTATATCGAAGAAACGTAAGTTTTTTTTCTTATTTCTCTCTTCTTCCTCTCTCTCTTCCGTCGCTTCTTCTTCCTCTTCTCTCAAAATTTCTCTAATCGAAAATCTCTTCTTCTCCCTCTTATCTTCTTCTACTTCACAATTTCAGTTTTTATCTTCAATTCATCAACTCCTCTTCTTCAATTCCTCAATTCTTCTCCAACAAAACCATGTAAGTTTAATCAATTCCTTTAATTTTGTTTTATATCAATTTAGTTTTAGGGAATATATTAGTTAGGTTGTTAGAATTTTATCGAAAATGTGAATTGTTAAGTGGTTATAATAGAATTTGTTATTTAGAATAATATTAGTGTTATGGTTTATGTGTTTAGATTGTTGATTTAGAATTGTTAGATCTAGATATTGTTTAAAAATATATGTATATATTAAAATCGTTTTTAAAATATTGTTTAAGTAATAAAAACGTTTAGACAATATTTTTATATATTAAAAACGTTTTTAATATATTTGTTAAGTAATAAAAACGTTTTCATAATATTTAAGTTGATCTTAAAATATTTTTTAAATTTGAAAAACGTTTTTATAATATGTGTATATATTAAAATCCTTTATAATATTTTATAACTAATAAAAACGTTTTTCAAATATTTCTATATATTTAAAAAATTGTTAAAATATTTTTTAAATTTGAAAAACGTTTTTATAATATGTGTATATATTAAAATCCTTTGTAATATTTTATAACTAATAAAAACGTTTTTAATATATTTCTATATATTTAAGTTGATGTTAAAATATTTTTTTAATAATACAAACCTTTTTCAAATATTATTTTAGAAATAAAATCGTTTTAAATATTTTTTATAGTAATAAAACGTTTTCTAAATATTTTTATATATTAAAACTGATTTTAAAATATTTTAGCAAATTTTGTAATTTTTTGAAATATTTGAATTTTTAGTAAACTTTGAATTTTTCGGAAACTGTGAATTTCCGGATAATTTGAATTTTTCCTAAATTTTTTTCCGGAACTTTTGAATTTATTGTTAATTTACTAACAATTTTACCGTTTTCCGCAGGGATCACGACGATGTTCTTCAGTTGGGAGGCGGCAACCAAGGACGCCGTTCTCGGAGTTCTCGGTGTACGCCTCCTCCGGGACCAACGAGCTCGGGAACTCACATCCCAGATTCCCAGCAATCCGCTGCTCGGAGCCACATTGAGATCGAGGAGCTAGTCCGGCAGCCTAACCGGGGCCATTGCATTCGACTCGACCCGAAGTTTGAGGACGGCACTTGGTAAGAAATTTTTGGTACATTATTTCAATTTATTTAGATTTTTAAACTTAACATATTTATATCTTTTCATAATGTTTTCAGGTTTAAGCTGTCGACTCAGATCAACAAGGCGATATTACGGATGCTCCACAACATGTTGGACAAACCGTACGAGAAGTATTCCGACATGCCTGCAGAGGAGAAAGACGTGTGGCACCGGACTTTCGCGGTACTTTCTTTATTGATATATTATTTATTTTGAATTTCATTTTGTCAATTTTTCTTTTTGATATGTAACAAATTTTTTTTAAAAATTGTAGCAAGAGTTCACGTGGGACTCTCATCATACGCGCAAAGTCATTGACACCTTCGACAAGTATGCCGCAAACTCGTACTCGAAGCACATGTACGAGTGGAAACAGAAGTGGAAGCATAACAAAGACAAGCCGAAGGACCTTGACGACGACGTCTGGAAAGGCTTCTGTGAGTACTGGAGTAGGCCTGCGACGAAAAAGACCTCCGAGCAACAGTCGAAAAACAGAACTAGCCAACGAGGCGGGAAAGGGGTCTACATCCACAACGCGGGCGCAAAGACCATCGAACGGGAAGCGATGGAAATGGTAAGTTTAATTTAAATTTTGTATTGTGAATTCTGTTTTATTTATTTATTTAACTTAACAAATTTTCGCAGGCGAGAGCATCTGGTTCCGAACCCGATTATCTTCAACTCATCGAGAATAGACACACCAACAAGAAAACCGGTCAGATACAGGACTTGGGGATGCGGGATGTTGTCGAGAAGAGCAAGAAGACGAAGCTGGATCGTGAACTATCAGCATCGCAGCTCAGTCTCGAAGGATCGACGTCCTCGACCGCTTTGTCCCGGGAAGAGATAAACCAGATTGTACTTGAGGTAAGTTTTAATTTCATTTCGTTTTTTTTTTATTTTTGTTATTTATTAATTATCGGTTTTAATTATTCGCAGCAAACCCGGCAAGTGAAAGGTCGATTCGCTGGGTTAGGCACCCTTCCGACCCAGGAATCTTCTTCCTCGCTTCCTCGTTATCCTTCGGAGTACCGGGTAGAAATCGAGAGGCTCACCCAAACGGTGATAGACCGTGACCGGCAGGTTGAAGAGCTACGGACGGAGCAACAGACTACCACCAAGAAGCTCTCCTGCTTGGAGAAGATGATGGAAAAATGCTTCCCGCATATGTTTCGGGATAATAATCCCGACGACGGAGATTCTCCAACCGTTTAAATATTTGCTTTTAATGCTTTTTTTTGAACACTTTATTTTAATGTGTAATGACTTTTTTAATTTTGTTTAATGAATTTATATATTTATTATTTCTATTTTTAATTTATATTTCAAATTTCTATAATTTTAATATATAAATTTCCAAAAAATAAATAATTAAATAAAATTCAAAATACCAATTCTGTCGGAAAACCGTCGGAATAAGTTACTGTAACATCCCGATTTCTTGTATATGCGGAGAGGCTTATAAGAATTGATTTGGCTAGCTATGACACCAAAGTGCACTTAGCTTTTCCGATCACTTGCCCGAAAGAACTCCAGAGTTAAGCGTGCTTGAGCTGGAGTAGTCTAAGGATGGGTGACATTCCGGGAAGTTATTCGCGGTATCGTGTGAGTGAGGACAAAACACGGGGAAAGATCACGTGGTGATTGCAGGGTCAGTAAACAAGTATTACAAGCCTCCCGGATTAACGCACCGGCCGTCAGACAAGGGTGGGGCCCACGGGCCTAGATAAGGCATGGGGCCCACGGGCCGAGATAAGGCATGGGGCCCACGGGCCGAGAGCAGGCATGGGGCCCACAGGTATGGGTGGTCGGGGCGTTATAGTTACCGTCGTAAATCCTTCGGAACCTATTTCCGACGAAGAACCGACGGACTTCCGAGACAACTTCCGATCAAATTATCCGTCGTAACGCCGTCGAATATCCGTCGGAAATCCGTCGGTAATATATCCGTCGGACATCCGTCGGAAATTTCCGACGGAGTTCCGACGGCATTTACGACTGAATATCCGTCGGAGTATCCGTCGGTACTCCGTCGGTAATATATCCGTCGGAAATTTCCGACGGATTTCCGACGGCCTTTACGACTGAATATCCGTCGGTAATATATCCGTCGGAAATCCGTCGGAAATTTCCGACGGAGTTCCGACGGCATTTACGACTGAATATCCGTCGGAGTATCCGTCGGAAGTCCGTCGAATATCCGTCGGAACTTACGCGGTCGGAAATCCGTCGGAAATGTCTGACGGCGTTCCGACGGAACAAATCCGTCGGAAATTTCCGACGGATTCCGACGGAAACCACATTTCCGACGAACTGTAACCGACAGCTTAAATCCGTCGGAAATCCGTCGGAAAAGACCCTTTCCGACGGATTTCCGACGGATTTGACCGTCGGAAATAGCCCTGTTTTCTTGTAGTGTACGTACCTCTTGGAAGAGATAAATTTCCCTATCTCTGGCCGTTTTTGCTCAGCTTAAAAGCTTAACCATTTTTTCATGTGGACATAAATCATCAAATGTGATCTATGCATTAATATCGAGATTAAATTACTAAACACATTTTCATAAGAAACATAAACAAAGAGCTTAGTAAATTTCAAACCTTGAAGCCAACAAATTGTTTTTTCTGCATAGCACTTCAATTTCGAGAAAACTCTTTGTTTATTCTTCTATGCATTATCATCCAACATGTTTGGTTCAGTTTTAAGCGCATCACATATAAGCATCCATGGAAATGGATTTCACCAGGTTAAACAAACAATAATATAACAAAACATTTGTAAGACAATTAATAAGGGAGGATAACTAAACTAACCTTTAAAAATATCTTAATTAATAGAAATTATAGAACAATGCAAATCTTTCTAAATTACTAGAATAACATAGGGTAATGATTTTGCCCTTTTGGCATTTGTTGACAAAAACGTAATTACGATATTGCCATTACTATTTTTAATCCACATCAGCGCGCTCAGATAAACAAGTCTACCGTTCTTTGACGGTATATTTAATTATTATTGGTAGACTTGTTTTTCGGCCGGTAGACTTATTTTTGGACCGGTAGACTTATTTTTGGACCGGTAGACTTATTTTTCGGCCGGTAGACTTATTTTGGGCCAGTAGACTTATTTCGGGACGGTAGACTTATTTCGGTAGACATATTTTTACGAGGTGGTATATATGTTTTTGGGCGGTAGATTTATCAATTTTTTGGTAGATTTATTTTTAATGACGGTAGATTTGTTAAGAGTTGGTAGATTTAACGAGTGATCGGTTGAATTTTTGGTAGACATTTGACCAAATGAAGAGCTTCCCGTGCCCAGTTTAATCTGAAGTCTTGATGAAAGTCATAGACAATCGAGCTGACTTTCGGTTGGTGGTGGTTTATGTCATTCAGATCAGTCGTTCCAGAGATATGGCAAATATAGCAAGGACACGTCTATCTGGCATCCAAACGAGTTCTGTTCCAAATACGACGTCTGAAAGATCAACCCCGACGAAGGGTTTCCACTCCGATTCAGCTTCTGCGTTCTTCATAGAAGTTGTAGAGGAAGGAGTTGGCAGTCTTGAGAGACTTTCTTGTTCTTTGTCTTGTTTGTGCGATTCAAGCAAGCTTAGATCCTTCACCGTATCAGAGATTCATCATACCTCTGTGTCGTGACTTCACTCCATCAACACACCACCTAAGAGAACCCACTCGAGAGGACGACCGCCTACGTGTTAGTTCATCTCATCATCAATCATCTTTGAGCTGAGGAGAGGGCGACCGCCTGCCTCTGTTCCTGTGACTATCCTTGACGTGAGAGCCACCACCGGTTCTTACATCATCTTTGGTATCAGAGCCAAAGGTTCTGCCTTTGGTTGTCTTACCCTTTATCTTTTCATTCGATTTGTTTTTGGCATTCGCTTAGGTTGTTAGCTTCGGTTAGCGTAAGAAAAGAAAAACAAAATATATCTAGGGTTTGTTAGTTCGTGTTCTTAGTTTTGTTCTTGATTCAGAAAAACCAAAAAAATATATTGTATTTCGTGTTAGGATTTTTAGTTTCAAGTCGCAAATCATAAAAAAAAGAGGAAATTTAGCTTATCGCTTGGTTAGAGTTTTAGAACATTGCCGAAAGAGTTTTGGAACTTGTCTTTTAATTTTGTTGAGCATTGCGAGTTGCTTAGAGATTATTGTTAAGTTGCTAATAATTTTTATTAGTCATTTAGCTTTTATTTCAAATCGCTTTGAGACTTTTTCCTTTTGTTACACTCGTTGCTTTGACGATTTGTTGTTTTTTGTAAGTTTGCAAGAACCAACGGATTGTAAGACATGGAAGAAGAGGTAAACCACAACGTGCAGTTGCAAGAAATGATGGCCTCACTCACTGCCATGAGAGAAAACATGAGAGACGCAAGGGAGCGTCTAGGCAGGCTTGAATAGCCGAGGGCAGCCGGAGGGAACTTACCACCGGCGAGGAGAAATGCACCAGTTAACAACAACAATGATGAATTCGAGGATTCTGACTCTGACTATGTGTCAGAGATGGAGGAAAATCTCCCACCTGGCCCTATAAGGCGAAGAAACCCGAAGAGACAAGACACATTACAAGGCAACCGGCCTAGAGGTGAGCGTAGAGAAGGTAATACTAATATAAAACTGACGCCTCCTACCTTCGCAGGAAAAGCAAATCCAGAAGTCTATTTGGATTCGGAAAAGCGCCTGGAGTAATCTTTGAATGTTATGGTTATGGAGAGCTCAAGAAGGTGGCTTTGGCCGCTGCTCAACTCACTGAAAATGAACTAGCATGGTGGGACAGAACCTTAGCTGAGAGGAGACGACAAGTCTTTGGACCTATTCAAACTTGGCATGACATGAAATACCTTTTAAGGTTAAGGTATGTGCCTGAACACTATCATAGAGACTTGCAAAAACGTTTTCGTAAGTTGGCACAGTGAACAAGGAGCGTAGAAGAATATTTCGAGGAGTTTGAGAAGCTGATGCACTCCTTGGAACTAGAAGAATCCGAAGAAGTCTTAATGGCACAATTTGTAGATGACTTGCAAGAACGCATAACCAGAAAGGTGGAGAGGATCAAATACAGTGGGATCCATGAGCTATTGCACTTGGCTGTGCAAGTAGAGCATCAAATCAAGAGAAAGACATCCTTGTCCAACCGAAACAAAAACGACCAATCATGGCAAGCAAGTGGCAACAAGCCCTTAGACAAAGGCAAAGCTATTGAAGTCGACTCACGATTCAAAGGCAAAGCCAATGACTTCCCAAAGACAACAAGACCATAGCAAGGTAAGTTCTCTAGTACTGTTCAAGCTAGAACTCGTGACATTACTTGTTTCAAATGTCAGGGCCGAGGGCACTATGCAAGAGATTGTCCAAACCAGAGAGTTATGATCATCACTTCTAATGGAGGCTACGAGTCACATGATGAAGTAGAAGAGGACAATGACGAGGACCATGAAGATATAGAGTTCCCTGATACTGGTGACTACTTATTAGTGACAAGAAGGGTCCTAAGTGTTCAAATACAACCATAAGAGAAGGTCCAACGCGAAAACTTGTTCCACACGCGATGCACTATCAAGAACAAGGTATGTAATCTTGTTATAGATGGAGGTTTTTGTACTAACGTTGTAATAACCCGATCAATGGCATAAAATCCGGTCGATGGTCGAGGAAAAATTCTACCCGGAAGAAGTGGTTCTTGCCGAGCGATACATAATTTTAGCCGAGAGAAATTTCCTGCCGAGGGAAATTTCCACCCGAGGGAGATTTCCACCCGTGATGACTCGGTTTTAGCGGAGAGGAAGAAATTTTAGCCGAGAAGGGAAATTTCTTGCCGATGGGCATATGGGATGACCAAGAGCATCCTGAAGATGATTCGAATGCGATTTCGAATACGTAGCAAGCACATGCACATCACCCTTGTGGAGCGCCATGCCAAGAGACCCGGAGCTGAGGAGATCGCCCGGGACGAAAGTTGGAAATTGGCCGAGATATTCCCGGCATGCGACAACCGCCTCATTTCCGGCAATAATCGGCTGTTAGATCACAGAAATTTTGATGAGCCGCCTTTGTTGACCAAAAAGTCAAAGTTTGACCAAAAGTCAAAACCGCCTATTTTGACCAATCCAAGAAGCTTTCTCCCTAAGGTATTGACCAAGACCAAGCAAGTGGCCAATATGCTTCACAAGACTTGCACCCCAAGATTTAGTAGCCTATAAATACCCTCTCACCCTCCTTAGATTTCTCATCTCACTTAAACTCAACTTAGAGAGAAGTTAGAGCAGAGTAGAGAGAGAAAGAGAAAGGCGAGAGCAAACCGAAGATTTTTTCCGACAAACGGCGCGGAGGTTCGGAGTTCGGTTCGGGGAAGAGTTAAGGCTCTAAGAGAATAACTTAGGTCAGGGAGGACCTAAGGGATTGGTGAGTCCGGTTGTATGTTTGGTGCTATGTATACAGGGATGTTGACGTAATCTAGGAGAGCTTTTCCAACCGTGTTACAAGAGTGCATCGCCAGAGACAAAGAAATCGACGTCATGGTTCAGGAGGAACGGCTTGTCTCGATTTCTGCCAGAGGACGTTGACGTGTTAGGGCGTGGAGGGCCTTCGGGAGTACGTCCTAGCATGTAACGGTCCTTGTGGGGTCTAGAGCGTGGAGGGCCTTCGGGAGTACGCGCTAGACCTTTTGTGTGTTGCATCTAAGATATACGTTTCAATAGGAAGCGTATGTCCTAGTAGGGGTGTACACGACGCGTTCCCATGACCCGAACTCTGTAGTACATGACTACAGAGGGGTAAGACTCATGAGCATGTAGGGTAGCGCCCAAGTGCCGAGTGGGCCCGGACAAGGGTTCCGGGTAGTCGTGGGGGGGGGGGGAATCCAAGATGATCCTTTGTGGTGATTCGCGGACGTCACGAGCTGGGGACTGAGGCGTCCGTACACATAGAGGCCTCGTAGTTAGACATGAGTAGTTAGCTTCCGCTTGTGCATATTATGTGATTGAGTGTTCATTGTCATGCTAGCCTGTTTAGGGGTTAAACTTGCTTGCTTAGTCCAGTAGGGACTCTAATGTGTTTTTAGGTTCCCTGGAGCTCACTGAGTATTGCTAGAATACTCATGACTCATTTTGTTTTGCAGGTAACCAGTAGGTGGCGGAACGTTAGGACAGCCGGAGTAGATTGCCTTGGCTTTTGTAAAACAGGTTTTCAAAGTATATATTAACTATGTTTTGGCACCAGGCCGGCCGAACCTAAGTTTATAAACCTTTTCAAAAAGTATTTTCAAAAATATGAATATTATGTAAGATTTTCCTTAAAGTCAGTTTGTGTTAAATGATACAAGTTTAGTCCAAACTGAAACAACTCGACACTAAGGAACGAGTTGCAAAGCCTTAGGCCTTGGTCGAGAGGCGCGCCCACGATGACAATCTAGCTAGAGTAATATGGGATGCTCGGGCCGGTATGTCTCCGTGGAACGTGGTATACCAGCATTTTCGGCTTCGACGTTCGTAGCACGAGTCGGGGGTGTTACAAACGTGGCTATCAAGTTTATGGTGGACAGATTAGGTCTTGAAAAGACTAAGCATCCGAGACCATACAAGCTACAATGGCTCAATGATGCAACAGAGCTCAAGGTGACCGAGCAAGTGACTGCTCCGTTTAGTGTGGGAAGATATCAAGACCAAGTGCTCTGTGATGTGGTGCCATTGCACGCTGGTCATCTATTACTTGGCCGACCCAGTCAATTTGACAAGGCCACTATGTACAATGGGAGAACCAACTACTATAGCTTCACCCATTCGGATCGTAAGTTCAACTTAGCTCCTCTAAGTCCATCAGAAGTGCATAAACTTCAAAGCATGATGAATAAAGAGACTAAGTCCTCTAAATCTTCTTTATACATTACTACTGGTGGATTAAACCGAGTCATGAGTGCCAGTGGCACTATATTAATAATGATCTAAAAAGAATGTTTAAGCACATGTTCTATGGAGTTAGAACCTCCCCCGAAGATCAATGCCGTGCTAGACAATTTTAGGGAGATCTTCCCTGAGGAGACCCCTCCTAGTTTGCCACCTCTAAGAAGCATATATCACCATATCGATCTTGTTCCAGGCTCACCTTTGCCAAACAAAGCAGCCTATCGGATGAATCCACAAGAAACTAAGGAGTTGGAAAAACAGGTGCAAGAACTCATGGACAAAGGCTACATCCGAGAATCCCTTAGTCCTTGTGCTGTGCCAGTTCTATTAGTGCCAAAGAAAGATGGAGCTAGAGAATGTGTGTAGATTGTCGAGCAATCAACATCATAACTATTAAGTACCGTCACCCCATTCCACGTCTAGACGACATGCTTGATGAGCTAAGTGGAGCCACTGTCTTTTCCAAGATAGATTTGAAGAGTGGATATCATCAAGTGCGTATGAGAGAAGGAGACGAGTGGAAAACTGCCTTCAAAACCAAACAAGGCCTCTATGAATGGCTAGTGATGCTGTTTGGCCTCACCAACGCGCCTAGCACCTTCATGAAACTTATGAATCAGGTTTTGCGGTCTTATATTAGTAAATTTGTAGTGTTCTACTTTGACGACATACTAATTTACAGTAAGGACCATTCTGATCATTTAGCTCATCTTGAACTTGTTTTGAAAACGCTTCCGTAGGAAGGCTTATATGCTAACCTAAAGAAGTGTGTGTTTTGTACTGATAAGCTTGTATTTTTAGGCTTTGTAGTTAGTAGGGAAGGACTACAAGTCGACGAAGAAAAGATCAAAGCCATACATGAATGGCTTACACCAACAAGCATCAATCATGTTAGGAGCTTTCATGGCTTGGCAAGCTTCTACAGATGGTTTGTTAGGTATTTCAGCACCATAGCTGCACCTCTTACGGCCGTAATAAAAAAAGAACACTCCGTTCGCATGGGGAACAGCTCAAGAGATGGCTTTCAACAAACTTAAAGACAGACTTACCCAAGCACCGGTTCTTGCACTACCGGAATTTGATGAGATGTTTGAAGTAGAGTGTGATGCTTCAGGATTGGTAATTGGAGCTGTGTTGGACCAAAGGAAGAGGCCAATAGCTTTCTTCAGTGAGAAGTTAAGTGGAGCTACGCTTAACTATCCCACATATGACAAAGAGCTCTATGCTTTAGTCCGAGCTCTAGAGACGTGGCAACACTATCCTCTGTCAAAGGAATTCGTTATTCAGACCAATCATGAAACCTTAAGGCATATACGTGGGCAGACATCACTTAAGAGAAGGCATGCCAAATTGCTGGAGTTCATAGAGACGTTCCCATACGTCATCAAATATAAGAAAGGCAAGGAGAATGTAGTAGCCGACGCACTATCAAGGAGATATGCACTCATTGGTACTATGGAAGCTAAGATTCTTGGATTTGAGCACATAAAAGAGCAATACAAGGACGACCCTGAGCTAGGAGAAAGCTATCAAGAGTATTGCAAAGGACCCCACAATTTGTTTTACTTACAAGATGGATTTCTATTTAGAG
The DNA here is from genome assembly GCA_030161315.1 of Eutrema japonicum. Taxonomy (NCBI): domain Eukaryota; kingdom Viridiplantae; phylum Streptophyta; class Magnoliopsida; order Brassicales; family Brassicaceae; genus Eutrema; species Eutrema japonicum. The sequence continues at coordinate 24,879,467 of BSQW01000006.1, read as the reverse complement.
ACAAACGTTTGTGTATTCCACAGGGATCCATAAGAGAGCTAGGGCTTAGTGAAGCACATGGAGGAGGCCTAAGGGGTGATATGCTCAAATTAATACCCTAAAAGTACTAAGCAGTAGTTGCAGTAAAGTAGGGGTCGAACACAAGGACTCACAGAGACACACAATAGATTATATGGATGAGAATTAAGCTAAGCGATCAATGATATTGAAAACAGAACGTAAATTAAAACGGTTGTAAATTCAATTGGAGAGAGATAGGTTCAGGGTATTTCTCAGGGAATCAATGAATGCAGATAAACTAACTAGCAGGATTCAGATTTAGCGCAGTTCTTGAACTCAAATCACTAAGGTATAATTAACCAACTCTCGTTGCGAAAACTATCTAAATCTAAATCTTAGGAATTCCAAATCTCTTTGCGAATCCTAAAGTTTAAATAAGCTTTTAGATCAAGTTTGATTTGTTCACAAAACAACTAAACCAAATCTCTTTGCGAATAGTTATTTTGCTCACCTAAGGTTCTATCAGGTAATTAATCGCACTCTCGTGCCTAATCAATTATCTTAAGATCTAAGTTCTAGGTGATCAATCTAGAATTAGCTTTGCAAAAAACCTATGGTACTTTAGAGCAGCATGATCAGTATGGACAATCACTTTGCTCCCAATCAAGTAGGATCGAAATTTCTCAAAGGAGAAAACGACTGCAAGTAGTTCCTTCTCTGTGGTGCTGTAATTCCTCTGAGCATCATCCAATGTCCTACTGGCATAGTAGATGACGTGCAGCTTCTTATCCTTTCTCTGACCAGAACAGATCCAACAGCAAAATCACTAGCGTCGCACATGATCTCAAAAGGCAAAGTCCAATCAGGAGGTTGCACAATAGGAGCACTCACCAAAGCCTTTTTAATCTCCTCAAAGGCTGCAAGACATTCATGTGTGAAGTCGAATTTGATCTCCTTGCATAGTAAAGCGGTGAGTGGGCGTGCTAGCTTGGAGAAATCCTTGATAAACAGCATGACCAAGGAAGCTTCGAATATCCTTCACAGAACTTGGTGGTTGGAGACTTGTCATAACCTGAATTTTGGCTTTTCCAACTTCGATCCCAGTCTCAGAGACCTTGTGCCCACGTACGATGTCATCCTGAACCATAAAGTGATACTTTTCCCAATTAAGGACCAAGTGTTTCTCTTCGCACCTCTGGAGCACCTTGCACAGATTATCCAAACAGTCCTTGAACGATGATCCGTATACTGAAAAATCATCCATGAATACCTCCATAAAATCCTCAATCATGTATGTGAAGATAGACATCATGCACCTCTGAAAAGTGGCTGGAGCGTTACACAATCCAAATGGCATTCTCCTGTATGCGAATGTGATATGCTCAAATTAATACCCTATTAGATACTATAGCAATTGTCGTAGTATAGCTAGGGGTCGAACACAAGGACTCACAGAAACACACAATAGATTATATAGGTGAGAATCACGCTAAGCAATCAATGGTATTGAAAACAGAATGCAAACTAAACGGTTGTGAAATCAATTGGATAAAGGCTAGGTTAAGGGGATTTCTCAGGGAATCACTGAATGCAGATGAACTAATTAACAGGATTTGGATTTAGCGCGGTTCTTGAACTCAAATCACTATGGTATAATTAACCAACTCTCGTTGCGAGAATTATCTAAGTCTAAATCCTAGGAATTCCAAATCTCTTTGCGAATCCTAAAGTCTAAACCAGCTTTTATTTTCAAGTTTGATTTGTTCACAAAACATCTAAACCAAATCTCTTTGCGAATAGTGTTTTGCTCACCCTAGGTTCTGTCAGGTAATTAATCGCACTCTCGCGCCTAACCAATTATCCTAAGATCTAAGTTCTATGTGATCAATCTAGAATTAGCTTTGCAAACAACCTATGGTGAAGAACTAATTCGGATATGAATCCTAATAATAAATCAACCTAACATTCAGAGAAAACCCTATTGAGAACCCTGAACCTAACAAGGGATCTACTCAGACATGGAGAATAAAACAATCAACATAACTGAATAAATCATCAAATAGAATAAATAAGAGTAGAGTAAAACAGGGGTTTGAAATATTCTCTCGGACGAACAAAGTTTCAGACTTGTCTCCCCTCAAAAGCTCTCTCTCAAAACCAAAGTAAAAATAAGCATAGCCATGAAAGTAGCTGTAAAACCTAATTAAGTAGTCTAAACACGAATTGGGGTCTTCTTGTAAATATCAAAGTCTTCTGGGCAAGTTCTGCAATTCTCCAAAACTTCATTAAGTCGCGATTTGTAATCTGCTCCGATGGGTGTCGATCGATACCAGGGGGTAGCGTCGATACTTGACGCTTTGATCGGGCACTTAGTCACCAGACTTCAGTTTCGCTCCATAATGCTCCATAAAACTCCAATATCTCCAAGAATACTCCAAATGTGCTAAAACCTATAAAAGACTCTAAAAGACTCTATAATAGAATAAAGACTCGATAAAACGGACTTATATCATGGCTTAAACGAGGTAAAAACCATGATATATCAGAATGTGCCATAGGGACATGTCAAAGTCGTCTTCCCTTGGTCATCTGGATGTATAGGAATCTGGAAGAAACCTGAATATCCATCAAGAAAACAGTAGTAGGGATGACTAGCCAACCTCTCCAGCATCTGGTCAATGAATGGCAAAGGGAAATGATCCTTTCGTGTAGTTGCATTCAACTTCCTGTAGTCAATGCACATTCGATATCCAATGATAGTTTTAGTAGGAATCATCTTATCCTTTTCATTCTTCACCACGGTTATCCCTCCTTTCTTAGGAACAATGTGCACTGGGCTGACCCAAGAGCTATCCGAAATAGCATAGATGACACCAGCTTCAAGAAGCTAAGTGACATTCCAAGCATCATGCCAACAGTTCAAGAAGGAGCTATGACGTGTTCTAGGATCAAACAGATGATGAATTGATATAAAAAGGCCATCCACATCTACATCAACTCATTAGAACCAACATATCCTTTGCTGCCTGATCTAAATGTCATATATGGGCATAACAACATCTTGAAATCAGTTTTAGCCGAGACTTCTGTTTTAGCCGAGAGAAATCTTGCTGAATTAGTTTTAGCCGAGGTCCCAATTTCAGTCGAATCAGTTTTAGCCGAGAGAAATCTTGCCGAATAAGTTTTAGCCGAGAGAAATCTTGCCGAATCAGTTTTAGCCGAGACAGTTTTAGCCGAGGGAGATTTAACTAGCTTAGAAACTCTCCAAAACGATGGTCTCACCAGGGCATGTAATTTTCATCGACCAAACACATATTTTAAGACTAATGGTCGAGTTGGTTTGGTAGAAAACATCTCAGGAACCAATTCCCTTCACAACAAGCTCCTCGTAGCCGAGGGAGGCCAACTGGAGTAAGAAGAGAAGACGAAGGCTAAGGGAGCGCAAGAACTTGAAGATAAAGAGTCTTCTGACTTGGAGAGCACTAGAGGAGACTCCTACAATCTACTTCACGACAAGGACGCTGTACTTGCACCAGAATCATCTTCAAGAACCATGCATGTAGCTTCTTGGACGTCTACACCTCAATGTAAGCTTTTCAATTATTCTATTGCTGCAGGTGAACTTCACATGATCAACGATTAAGAGCTACAACGAAACGACATCATCAACTCTGTTTTGCAATCGCGAGCAAACTTTCCTTTTCTTGCTTTAATGAAACGATGGGTTTTTGTTTTAGTTTGTTTCCATTTTGTTTTAGATTGTGTGTAGTTTTCTTTACAAGTCCTGTTGTTTTAGAGTCTTTTGCTTCTTTGAGTCGAACCCTAGTAGGTTCACAGCTGACAGACTATTAACAAAGTCCCCTACGCAGCTTTGTAGACACAACTTTTTACCCTATCAATAAAATAACGCAATTCTTCTTCAAGCACCGTCTTGAGAGAGTTTCTTGTTCTTTGTCTTGTTTGTGCGATTCAAGCAAGCTTAGATTCTTCATCGTATCAGAGATTCATCGTACCTCTGTGTCGTGACTTCAGTCCATCAACACACCACCTCAGAGAACCCACACGAGAGGGCGACCGCCTACGTGTTAGTTCACCTCATCATCAATCATCTTTGAGCCGAGGAGAGGGCGACCGCCTGCCTCTATTCTTGTGACTATCCTTGACTTGAGAGCCACCACCGGTTCTTACATCACTGCTAGTGCACATATGTGCGTTGTAGTACTTGAGGTATCGATCCACAGGGAGAGGGTACTGTTCTATGAGACCTTAGACACTGTATAGTAAATAAACATAGAACAAATATATTTTTATAGGATTTTTGTAACTAGAGAAGAACGAAAAACGGAAAACTTCTACTAAACTATTTCTAAGGAAATCGATGGCTACTTTAATCTAGGGGAATCTAATTTCTAATCTAACACTAAGAGACTCTAAACCTAATCCTAAGAAATTCTAAGACTAACCTAATACCTAAGAAAATCGATAACTAAACTAATTCTATGGAATCTATTGCTTAACTATACTACTAGAGACGGTTGTAACTATTCTAAAATGTTGCTGGGTTGAGAGGAATATCTCGGGGTATGCTCGATTCAATCAAACAGCCCCTAGCTCATTAGTAACCGGTGTTTCTAGATTATAACTCCACAACCAGGACATAATAATGATGTAGTCTACTCCCAAACAACCTATGCAATACAAACTATCACTCGACCTGTAGCTTCCGTCTCTGGCCGCACGTAAGATTTTGATATGGTAGTGAGTCCATAGGTTTACCGAACTCCGTAATTATACTTTCAAAATCTTACGACGCGCATGCCTTGTGGATGAACTTTCCTGGTGATTAGATGCAACACTTCCGTGGTTCTAAACTCCCCTTATCAGCCTCTAGTTCATGACACTAGATTCATGCATTAACAAGTTTTCACAAGAAAGAGCTCTAGAAATCGGCTAGGGTTTACAGAGTGAAATCCTTATCGAACATAAAATTCCCCTCAATAATCCTTTAAACCCAACGATCTAAACTACTCGCACATACTGGAAAAAGACATAATTAAATTAAACATGAGATTGGTGAAGAAGCCTCACGAATTTAAGAACTAAGCTCGGTGAGAAACCTCCTCACCAATCCCGAAAATCTCAATGGAAGAGTACAAGAATGAAAGCAAAACTAGTCTTCTAAGGTTGTCCAAGGGTGTCCACGAAATTTATGTCTAAAAAAGTATTTATAGGTCTTCAACATGCTTGGGTCGTTTTATGGTTAAAAGATGGTTTTGGCCTCAGGTGAAGAAACAGATCGTCTTGGGCAGAACTGGGCTTGGCCGCAGGTCCGTAGCTTCTGGCCGTGGCGAAGTGGACCTTGGTCGCGGGTGGAGTGGCTGAACGGGCGGCGAACTGATGCTTGGCTGTGACAGCTTCATTTGCCTTCAGTGCTTCCGGTATATTGAAGGATCCAACCATTGGATTGTCCCCAATCCAATTGCATTTGAAAGCTGGTTGTCTCCACTTTGTGGTATCCAATTTTGGTGATGATCAGACGGTGAAAAGGTCTTATTTGATTGCAAAACTTCTTGACGGTCCAAGTTTATCCAAAAACGTACTTTTGCTCCGAAATGCACTCTTTAATCCCGAGTTACTTGAAAAGAGTCTTAAAACCGCAAATATGCGAAACCCGTAATAAAAGCATAGAAAACCAAGTGGAACACTTATTAAAGTGTTCTAAAATATATAGCAAAACGGCTAAAAATACAGTGTTATCACACCCCCAGACTTAAACCTTGTTTGTCCTCAAACAAGACAAAGCTCAAGCTTGGAAATAATCAAATGAAAATCATCGGGAAATAGAAATTTCAGAGACCGTCCTTCTAAACCATAACCATCGAACTACATCAATCGCAATTTAGCCTAGAAAATTCTCACTAGAAGTTCCCATAACACTAGTCCACGGTATTCGTCATAGAAAATATAAACTTTCAAAATCCAAAAATCTGGTCAGCTAGTTCTCTAAATTCATTAAGTATAGGCGTGGGTTTCTCATCAAAAGGATTAAACAAAGACAATCGATTCTAGGAATTAAAGGCATTTAGAGGTGAGGTTAAGAGTGTTTTGGGTTACCGTAATTTTACCAGAGGGTGCGAGATATTATCAAAAACAGCAAGAGAAGAAGGACCTATTGATCGCCACAACTTACAGTCACTTCTTCTTGCGTAAAAATGTTGCACTTCCTCCTTTCTCCAAAAACAGAAGTTTTCTGTCATTCCCCCAGACTTAGAATTTTCTGTGGGCTCGGAATAACATACTTCTCACAAACGAACCATGGATGCCTCATAAGTATTTCGACCGACCTAGACTCTTTTAAGGCTCTTGTTTCCTTTCCCTTTCACTTTTTTTTTCGAAAGGGGAAAACGCATTTTATTGAAGTAGAGTCTTAGGGGCACGGAAATTTACCATGATTTTGAGTTTTTCCAAGGCATAACCAAGCTCGCATCTTTGTTGAATTCACCACCACCGATCGCGTATAATCTTCGTCTTTAGTGACTTAAAGATGTGTTGTTCCTCCCTCTCCGGCGTTTTTGCACATATATGCACATAAGTCACAAAGAGAGTTGCATGAGGTTTGAACAAAGGTTAAGTTTCGGGTGGGATACCAACTAAAGATGAGCTGGCCATTCATGTACGACAAAGAGTGGTAAAAGGTGAAAGAACGTCATGAATGTATGATTCGTTATCTTTGCCTAAACCTTTGATGAGAAAATTAAGTCAAGATTAAGTCCAAATAAAATAGAGCTAGCATATTCCATCCTAGAGAATCTATACGGTCTAAATTCCTTTGGGATTTCGCATTAACAGAAACTCTAGCTACCGCCTAGTCTAGAACCAAATTACGAAAGAGCATATTACTAGGAGATAGCATAGAAGCACACTGGTCGGTTATCGTCATGGATTCCTTTTATCATTCCCTTAAAACGTATTCCTACGCTTTTAGAAAAACTTGAACTTTTTTAAGATATACGTCGAAAAATGCAAAATGCAAACACAAATGAAAGAAGTGGTGGTTAGTAAGGGATGTAATCCTCCCCCAGACTTAAATCACACTGTCCTCAGTGTGAAATAAATCGGGTAAGGACGAATAATAGATGTATGTAATAATTGAAAAAGTTTAAGGAAAAAGAAAACTTACCTGGATGCGGTTGGGGAATGGATTTGTGAATGGAATGGTGGTGATTTAGGGATGGTAGATGATGATATGGTGATCGGAATGGATGTGGGGATGGTTGGAAATGGATGGGAATCGATCGGGATCATCAAGGGGCTGGCCGCGGGTCAAAAGGCTGCAGCCGCGGCTATTGGCAAGCTGGCAGCGGATCGGTTGATCGCGACCGCGGCCAAGGGTTTTCTCGCCACGGGTCTGGCTTGTGCAGCCGCGGTCGAACTTCTTTTGCAGTCGAGTCCTTCCTTGCGGTTCGGGCTGGACTAGCAGCTTCGAACCGTGTCTCCTTCTTTTTATCTTTTCGGTTTTTTTTTTGTTTTTTTTTGTTTTTTGGTTTTTTAGAAAACATAAACTAAGAAAAGAAAAAGTTAGTAGAAAAAGAAAGAATAAGAAAAATTTACCTAAAATGGGTTGCCTCCCATTGAGCGCTTTTGTTTAAAGTCGTTTAGCTCGACGTTGGTATCGAGGTGAGCTTAGTCGTAGAAAGACAGCGTCTTACGACAAGTCTTCTTTGATCTTCTTTTGGTTTCCTCGTCATGTGAATCATCTTCTTTTCGTGAATCTGGATCGGGATCAAGTTCGGGATCCACCGTGCTAGATCGTCTTTCTTCTCCCTTTTTGAGTGGTATGGCAGTGTAGAACACGTCTTTGTCGATGTTAGAAAATGAAACACGTCGATTTGGCCAATCCATGATGGCTCCAACGATTGATAAGAACGGCCATCCTAGAATTATCGGTGTTGCATCTTTTTTCGTTGTTTGGACGATGTAAAAATCAACGGGGGCTATGCAATCTCCGATACTTATTGGCATGTCTCGGGCAATCCCTTTTGGTGTGGCACAAGTCTCGTCGGCCATGTTGATTCTTGTCCGGGTACGGTGTATGTGCTTAATACCGATGCACTTTGCGGTCTATTTTGACATGATGCTCAATCAAGCTCTAGAATCACAAAAAACGTTCTTAAGTTCAACTCCACGGATGCTACAAGTGATAAGGAACTGACCTTGTTCTTCGATTTTGTGGAGACTCCCAACGGGTTTTCCGTTCATGGCATTGTCAAAACAAATTTCTATCTCCGTTATGGACTACTTGCTTTCACAAAACAAATGACCAATCATATGATCCATGTAAGCTCTAGCAAAAGTAGTACCTCTAGGTAGATTATCGACCACGTTGTTGAATACCTCTAACTTCACTCGGCTTATCTTGTTCGGGTACTCTCGGTACTTCTCGGGATGGTAGATTCGGATAGCATGGGAAGCGGCATAGGGTGTTGTTGAACGTCTCGCTCTCATGATATAGGCGTGAATGTCTTCCTTGCACTCATTGCTGCAGCGGAAGAAAGCGTATATAGGTCCTTTTTCCCAAACTTCTTCGAAGGAGGTGTGCATCGGGATTGATTTCACAAATCTATTAAACTCGATCAATCTCTCTCTGGTGATGCATTTTGTCCTTGGCTCTTCCGGTATTGGACTTGGTGGAGGTGTTGGTTCAAAGGCTGAGTAAGGCGTATAGGGCATGTAGATCCTCCTTGGTGGGCTCCTTTGTAGTGTTGTTGATGAAGAGGATGAGACTTCTTCATGAGCTTGAATCACCTTTCAAGGTGCATATAAATCTGGTTCCAGGTAGCTTGAAAGCTCATCTGAGGTTTGAGTGTCAATGGAGAATGCAACTTGCTCCAAGGGGAGTGCTCAGGATTTAAGCGGTTCAAGGATAGACGAGAGGAGGCTGGCCGCGGGTCTAACAGACGGAAACGCGGTGGATGGCAGTGTGGCCACGGGTCAAGAGGACGGAGGCGCGGCGGAGGGAGGGCTGGCCGCGGCTGGGAGGCTCGGGCCAGTGGTGAGAGGAGTCTGTGGGGACTTGACCGGTTCGTCGTCTTCTTCACCTCCTTTGGTGTTTTCTGGTTCTTGGGAGTCATTTGGCTTCTCCTCTAGGTCAGAAACATGGGCATTAAGTGTTGAATCATGCTTCTCATGATCCTTAGATAGTTTTTCCACTTTCTCTTCCACTTCGTCGATAGCATAAATGAGTCGGTCTAGTGTAAAATCGAGCTCTCTCAATTTGTCCTCAACTTCTGCTACTCCTTCCCACAGCTCGAGGGTGTAGTTGTAGGTGGTGTTACTGTTGTCATTGACGGAGTTATCCAAATCATCAAGCTTGTAGTTCAAAGTACGTACCCCATCATTAGCTTTCCGGATATCGAACTTTTGTCTTCCTTGTTCTCTTTCAACGAGTTCCATCCTCTCATTTAGTGTTGTAGCGTCTTTAAGCGTATGTTCTTCAAGGACTTTAACGTGGGCATTAAGGTCATCGAACTTCTTGTTGATTTCGATGGAGATGGAATCTATTCTCTCATTTAAAATGGCTCTGAACTTGGCTTGGGACTCGATGGTTTTGTTGATGACGTCTTCTATTCGCTTCAAACGAGTGATGAATTCCAAGCTTTCATCGTGCTGGTTCAATATTTGGTGAGGAAGACGGTATGCTTGTTATCTAGAGTTGACAATGGGAGGCGAAAAAGGCTCGTCTCGGTAGTAAGGAGGCTTGTGGCTTCCTTAAGAGTAGTTGGTCAGTGCCGGTTTCCGATCCATGTAGGACGAGTAACACACATCATGTGAGTCATGACAGTGGTGAGCGCAAGATGGGTCATAGTAACCCCGCTCGTAGTAGCAATCTCGCTTTAGAGGCGAGTTCATGTTTCAAAGCCTGAAACAAAGAAAAACAAATAAAAAAACAAATAGAAAAAGTTTGTTCTAGAGTCGTTTTACTAATCTCTAAGGTGTTATAGAAGCTGTAGCGATCTCTCCCAGGCAGATGCGCCAAAAACTTGATGCAGATTCGTCTCCGAAACTTCAGGTCTTAAATATATAAACCTTAAAGCCTACAAGTGCATAGATGTGCGTTGTAGTACCTGAGGTATCGATCCACATGGAGAAGATGCTGTTCTATGAGAGCTTATACATTGTATAATAAATAAACCTAGAACGAATATATTTTTATAGGGTTTTTGTAACTAGAATTGTGAAGAACGAAAAACCGAAAACTTCTACTAAACTATTTCTAAGGAAATCGATGGCTACTTTAATCTAGGGGAATCTAATTTCTAATCTAACACTAAGAGACTTGATACAGGACTTTTTAGTCTCTAGGAGGTATCAATAATTCCAACACGTGTAGTATGAAGGTTATCAATCCATAAAGGGATTTATCCTAATCACTAAGAATGCAAGGTTCATAAGTAATTTAAGATAAACAAGGTAATTGGTGATTAAGTATTCAAGTTCAAATTAAGCGAAGCAATAACTAAACGATTTGTAATCCAAATAACAAAAGCGGAACTAGAGATGAGGTTAATGATATAAGGTGATCCAAGTCCAATTAGTGGTGTTCATTTACTCTAGAAGCTAATTCCTAGGCAATAGATCTCTAATCTAGATTAGTTCTCTTTCAAGCAACTAATCACTATGTTAATTATCAAGTCCATTAGCAAATCATCATTTGTGGATTAACAACTAGCAAGCATTAAGAATCATAACAAGATCAACCAAAGATATGCCCTAAACAACTAATATCTTAGGTTAGGAACATAAATCTCTTGTCTAGTTGGTCTTGGCATTTCATCAAACACTTGGTGTTCATGAAATGCCTTGTGATCTAGATCCACTCTTTCAAGCTAGATCTAGCATTGGGGACTCTAGACAAGAAGGAATATAAGATTATCTAACTCTAAACACCACTAATCAAATCCTAGATCACCCTAATCTACCCTATCCCAAGGTCCTTAAGACTACTCACTAATCATCATGGGTTTAACAAATCCAAGAAAAGAAGTGTTAAAACTCATGATCAAGATGATTGGATGATTAGAAAGTAGAAGATAGATGGATTCAATCAAGAAAACAATACTCAAATTGCATAAATCAAAAGGATCAATCTCTTACAAATCACTCTTAGAGAGGGTTTTTTCTTAAGAAAAGACTTAGCCCCTCCAAATTAGGTTATTGGGCTTAAATAGTGAATAGTGACAAACCGGGTTGACCCGGGACAAAGCACCGTCCGAAACTTCTGAAGGCTCTGTCACGAGCTCAGACAACTTCTCTTGCACCTTCTTCTCATATGTTTGAACGATTTTCTCCGCCTTCCTATCGACATACGTACCATCTGGCCTTGTATGTGTCTTAATGAAAACCTCGCCAAGACTAACCGGTCTTCTCAATTCCTCTTCCTGCAATGTTACAAATAAACAAGGATAGCAAGTAAACCAGAAACATGAAACCAATCAAACATGAAACATGAAACTAGAAACCTAATTTAAAGTTGTTAAGGAGTAAGAAAAAGTTAAAGTACTAACCATTTCTTGTTGGATTTGTTGATACGACTTTGGCCCTAATAAGTGGATGTGAGGACCGAGACCTTTACGGTCAGACATACGAGCATTGGAATAGGTGAGACTCCTTTGCTTTGCTTCTTCAGTGTCCCAGTAGCCGGTCATCGTTCTCCAGAGAGTGTTGCCGATCCAATTGGGTCGCTCTTGACTAGTCCGCGCGGTGCTAACCATGTCTTTCATCCGGCGTTGACAGATCTCCTCGAAATACCCTTGAACTGTCCCTGTTATCAAGGGATCCCAGGTGTGGGTTTTCTACAATACAAATAGAATAGAATGATGTTAGTGAAAACATCACAAACAAACCTATATGTGAAGGCTATGGGACAGAAAACTGTACCGCGAACTCGAGGAAGTATCTTTCTTGTCTCTCCCGAGGCACACATGTCCATCTATAGTAGGGAGCATCAAATTTGTTTGTAAACACTTTAGTAATTGCCCGAACCAGTTTCGATCCCTTGTCGCGATTAATCTTGCAGACACACATGAAATAAATAAGGACATACACTACAAGAAAACACAGTTTTTGTGACTATTTTTTGCGACTACTTTTTTTAGTCGCAAAAAAAAGGACGATATTGTGATTGATTTGCGACTACTCATAATGCAGAGGCATAATAGTCACATATTACCGACTAAAAAAAGTAGTCAGACAATAGTCGCTTATTTGCGACTGTTTAAGGACTTGCAAAAGTAGTCCCAAATTTGTGACTGATTTGCTTCGATTTAGCATTTTCACTCGATTTTTTTAAAATAAACATCAAATAATATACAAAAAGATCTAAACCCTAAATTTTGAACCCTAAACCATCAAATAATATACAAAAACATAAAATAAATAAACATAAAATAATATACAAAAAAACTTCAACACTTACAATTTTTAAAATATAATCATTTTATAAATCCTAAATGATAAACCCTAAACCTCTAACCTTTAATCATAAACTCTAAATCTTAAATTGTAAAATATATTTTTGAACAGCTATATACCCAAAATCATTGTTAAGTGATATTCAAACCTCATATGTTCTTAAAGTTTAGGTTTTAGGGTAACATGTACACTAATTTGCAAATCCAGTTTTTGTGACCAATTTGGGACTAATTTGCGACTAATTTTTAATAGTAGTCACAAAATAGTCCCAAATTTGGGATTAATTTGCAACTACACTCGATTTTTTTTTAGAAATCAATAAATTTTAAACTCAAACCACAAATCCTTATCCCTAAACCCTAAACCTCTAACACTTAATCATAAACTTGATTTAAATCTTAAATTGTAAACAACATCAAATAATATACAAAAACATTCAACACTTACAATTTTTTAAAATATAATCATTTTATAAATCCTAAATCCTAAATTCTAAACCCTAAACCTCTAACCCTTAATCATAAAATCTAAATCTTAAATTGTAAAATATATTTTTGAACAACTATATACCCAAAATCATTGTAATTTGATATTCAACCCTTATATGTTCTTAAAGTTTAGGGTTTAATATAACATGTACACTAATTTGTAAACCCAGTTTTTGTGACTAATTTGTGACTAATTTTTAATACTAGTCACAAAATAGTCCCAAATTTGGGACTAATTTGCAACTCCAGTTGATTTTTTTATAGAAATCAATAAATTCTAAACTCAGACCACAAACCCTTAACCCTAAACCCTAAACCTCTAACCCTTAATCATAAACTTGATATAAATCTTAAATTTTAAACTAAATCTTACACATAAACATCAAATAATATACAAAAAATTCAAAACTTACAATTTTTTAAAATATGATAATTTATAATCCCTTTTATAAATCCTAAATTCTAAACCCTAAACCTCTAACCCTTAATCATAAACTATAAATCTTAAATTGTAAACTAGATTTTACACATAAACATCAAATAATAAACAAAAAAATATAACACTTACAAAAATTTCAATATAATCATAACATCTACTAAGTGTTACATGTGTTTTATAAGGAATGATTTTGAAAGATAAAAATTTTCTCAAAATTTACTTATTTTTAAGTTTTAATATATTTTTGAAATTCTAGATACACAAAATCATTGTAAAATCATATTCAAATCTTCTAGGTTATTAAAGTTTAGGGTTTAGGGTAAAAGTTTTTTATTGTCACAAAATGGTCCCAAATTTGGGACTGTTTAGCAACTTCAGTCGATTTTTTCAATTGTAGTCACAAAATAGTTCCAAATTTGCGACTAATTTGTGACCAAATGACAAAAATAATGAAAGTTTCTCATTGGTTAGTTAATTGTGACGAGGATTGAGATCTTCCACCGTTGATTAGTTTAATCCAACGGTGGATATCTCATTTGTTTTTTTTTTAATTGACTTTATTCCTATTTTTCTCTCTCTCCTTCCACGATTCATCTTCTACTTCTTCCTTCTATCTCCTTCCTCCGATTCTTTTTTTTTTCAATTGTGAATAAGGCGTAAACCTTATCAGCTTCCTTCTATCTTATTTGCTTTTTTTTGTTTTAATTGACTTCTTCTTCTTCTTCTTCTTCTTCTTCTTCTTCTTCTTCTTCTTCTTCTTCTTCTTCTTCTTCTTCTTCTTCTTCTTCTTCTTCTTCTTCTTCTTCTTCTTCTTCTTCTTCTTCTTCTTCTTCTTCTTCTTCTTCTTCTTCTTCTTCTTCTTCTTCTTCTTCTTCTTCTTCTTCTTCTTCTTCTTCTTCTTCTTCTTCTTCTTCTTCTTCTTCTTCTTCTTCTTCTTCTTCTTCTTCTTCTTCTTCTTCTTCTTCTTCTTCTTCTTCTTCTTCTTCTTCTTCTTCTTCTTCTTCTTCTTCTTCTTCTTCTTCTTCTTCTTCTTCTTCTTCTTCTTCTTCTTCTTCTTCTTCTTCTTCTTCTTCTTCTTCTTCTTCTTCTTCTTCTTCCTTGTATCTTTTTTTAATTGTGTTTTTTTTCAGGGGAGGAGAAGATGCGAGAAGGAGCAGATGCGAGGAGGAGAAGATGCGAGGAGGAGCAGATGCGAGGAGGAGAAGATGCGAGGAGGAGCAGATGCGCCGTGGAGGAGAAGATGCGCCGCGGAGGAGCAGGTTCGTGGTGGAGCAGATGCACCGCGGAGAAGCAGGTTCGTGGTGAAGCAGATGCACCGCGGAGGAGAAGTGATGTAAGACTCGAGGTCGATTTACAAACAAGGGCCTCAAAGTGATTCAAAGCGGCTTGTATGCGGAAGGATGGGTCGGAGGTGATGGTTGCGGAAGCTTGGCTCGGTTGTGATGGGACCGGTCAAACAAGTTGAAGCTTAACTCTCCTGGGGGAAACCATGCTCTAGAGAGAGAAGACTCGACAGCTCTTAAGCAAGGGGGACACCTCGCACAATACTTAAGAACAAACAAGAACCGATTCAAAGGCAACGAATGCTTTGAAAACTAAACTCGAAGTTTATTGAAATAATCTTAAAAATTGCGTGAATGGGAAGTACAGAAGCAAAGAGCTTTTATAGGAGCTCGACAAGAAGACCTAACGGTCACAAGAATTCAAAAATAAAGGAAAGCAATTAACATAAAATCTTCAAAATGTCGACATTGTTGCGGTTGTGATCTTTGGGCGAGATTCTCGTTGCGGTTTATGGGAAGACGAATCTTCCTTGGGGTGTTGGACGCCTTGGATGAGATGCTGAGATTGGATGGCCGAGATTAGAGGACAATATCTTGTCTTGATCTAGCAAATCGCGTGCATAGCCAGTTATGGCAAGTTCATTAATCCTTCCACCAAAACGACCGTGTAGGGCATTTGGGCTTATCTTCTTGTGCTCTGGTGGTCTAGGCCCCATCGTATACTCGGTGGACCGCTTTACACATGTGGAGAAGTCGTGCAAAGGACCGGAAGTCGGACTTTCCTTACTTGGCTCCAAACGGGTCCGGGTAGGAGATTGGCCTTCCTGATTTGGATTCGGATTGTGCCAAGTCAAATCTTCCTTTGGTTTGGACCATAATAGGCTCCAGTAGGCGTGTTGGGCCTTGGCTGAATTAATGGTTGAAGATCTCGGGCCAAAACACATATTTCCCGGCTCGTACGCTCTCTCGGATGCACTGTGGAGCATGGCTAAGGTGAGTGCCGGTTTTGGTCGAGCTACGGGGATTCTGGCTCGACTGTTCTCTTCTCCATGGTAGGTTGGTCGATGAATCCCATCTCCTTTGGGTGGTGGGACGTTTGGATCCTCCTGGCCGTCGAGCTCACTAGTCGGGCTTGATTCGTGAACGATCGGGTCACCGTGATACCAAGGTCGAGCTTCGGGAATTCTGGCTCGACTGTTCTCTTCCTCATGGTGGGTTGGTCGACGAATCCCATCTCTTTTGGGTGGTGGGACGGTTGGCTCTATCCGGGCGAGGAGCTTAGGAATTACTGTCCCGACCTTAGGAATGGGACCGCTGTTGCCTATAGGACGAGGGTCTAAGCCTGCCGTACACTCAGTACAGCCCATTTCAAAGGCAGTAGCAATCCCATGAGCTTTCATGGCTTTGACCTTGGGTCCTTGTTGACTTTCTGACTTGATGTCCTCATCATACCCTCCCTCTTCAAGTGATTTCGTCCTCGAAATCTTCAAACCTACATCCAAACATAGCGCATTAGACTTGTATCCCGAAAGGTGGTTTAGGAGCTTACCTCGGAGTTGGCTTGATTTTTGGATGTGGGCCACCATTGGCGGTGCTTCTTGGATCAACAAGGAGTAGAGATATCCTTGTTTCTGCTCGTTGAGTGTGCTGGTAGTGATGTGGAGCTTGGTGAAGTTTGGTTTAGCCTTTGAAGTTGCCTCGGCAAAGACTCCTTTCTCCTCGGCTACAATGACTTTTGCTTCGGCTAAAATTGGTGCTGCCTCGGCAATCTTTTGTTTCTCGGCTAAAACTTCTTTCTCCCCGGCTATAGTGAATTTTGCCTTGGATAAAGTTGACTTGCAACCTACAAAACCTGTTTTCGACGCGAATGGCAAAGACAAGTGTGTTACGGGCTCTAAGGAAGATAGCTTATCAGAACTTTCAAGAAAAAGACTTACCTTGAGCTGTCTTTTCTCCTTTGCTCTTGCTTGCAACACTCGGACGTCGGATCGGTCCAATGGAGCAAGCGTGACCTTCTTGTTATTGAAATGGAAGGAGTACTGGTTTGTCCGTCCATTGTGGGACACGGCTCTATCATATTGCCAGGGTCTCCCTAGGAGAATATGACCAGTTTCCATTGGTGCGACATCACACACCACTTTATCCTTGTATGCACCGATTGAGAAGGAGATTTGCACTTGTTTTGACACCTTTAGCTCTTCCTTGTCGTTCAGCCACTTAAGCTTATATGGTCTAGGGTGGTCCGTGGCGGTAAGACCTAATTTTTCAACTAACAAGCAGCTTGCAATGTTAGTACAAGAGCCACTATCGACGATGAGGTGACATACCTTGTTTTGGACGGTACAACGTGTGTGAAAGAGATTTTCTCTTTGGGCAGTGTCCTCTTCAACCACTTGAGTGTTGAGGGCTCTCATGATCACTAGGGACTCTCCTTCATCAGCATATTCAATGGTCTCTTTGTCATCATCCGGTTCTGCCTCGTCTTGAGATTCACATTCACCGGATGGCAATATGATCATCACTCTCGGGTTCGGGCAGTCTCTTGAGATGTGGCCTCTTCCTTTGCACCTGTAACAAGTGAGCTCACGTGTATGGTAAGGAGTAGAAGACTTACCTTGCTCTTGTCGTGCATCTCTATAGGGCTCGGCCGCTTTACTCTTGAATCTAGATTCAATTTCAATTGATTTCCCTTTGTCCGTAGCTTGAGTTGTTGGAGAATTCCATACCGGTGGGTTGTATTTCGGCTTAGGGGCCGTAGATGACTTCTTCTTGAGGTGTTTCTACACTTGGATAGCAAGGTGTAGCAGCTCATGAAGTTGATGATACGGTTGTATCTCCACTTTCTTTGCAATTTTTTCATTAAGGCCTTCGAGAAAATGAGACATGAGGGTCTCCTCGGTCTCCTCTAGCTCTAGCCTGTTCCTCAAGATCTCAAATTCATCATAATATTCTTCGACCGTCTTCTGGCCTTGGTAAAGTTTTCTGAATTTCCTTTGGAGTTCTCGATGATAGTGTGGTGGAACGTATCTCCGTTTGAGAAGTGATTTCATCTCTCTCCAAGAGTTGAGTGGTCCATCTCCATACCTTCTTCTTTCTGCCATCTCTCGATCCCACCAAGCAAGTGCATGATCGGTGAGTTGAGCAGCTGCAAAGGCAACTTTCTTGTGCTCTTGATAATTATAGCACTCATAAATATACTCCATACGCCTCTCCCAATCAAGGTAGGCTTCTGGATCTACCTTCCCAGCAAAGGTAGGTGGTGTTATCTTCAAATCATTGCTGTTGTTGTACTGGCCTTGACCTTCATCACGGGGCCTGCCTCGGTTCATTGGATCTCTCCGGCGTTGTTGGTTTTGTTGTGGATCCGGTGCTTGGTTCCGACCAGGTGGTGGGTCGCCATCAAGCTCGGGCATGTGTTCATGGTCATGCTGTGCTGCTTGTGGTGGAGCTCCCATGTTTGCTCCTTGAGGCCGTGCTTCCACTCGGTCAAGCCTCCCTCCCACGTTGGCTAAGCCTTGCTCTAGCCGTTGGGTCATGTTTCTCATCTCTTCTTGGAAAGCAGTGAAGTTACGAGCCATGAGTGACATGGGGTCGTTGGCTAGCTCTCCCATAGTACCTTACACAAGAAAATTCACAGGAATCAAAGTCTAGCTTAAGAACAAACAAGATCACAAAGACTGTTTCTCGCACTGAAATTTTCCGGTTCCGTTTTTGTTGATCTAAAAATATTAAATCACTTCCTAAAATTCCAGAAACAATTTTATATTTTTCTATGATGAGTTAACAAGCAACGACAAAAGACGAAATGTTTTTATGAGTTTTTATGATTTTATGAAAATTGAAACAAACAGACTGGTAAAGCAGATAAATTTTTTTTTTTTTTTGTAGTTTTTGATTGAGAAGAACTAAAACGAAAAAGCAATGAAACAATTGAAAAACTTAAACAAAGAACGAGGTAACCTGATAGATAGGAGCTTTTGAGCTCTGATACCAATGATGTAAGACTCGAGGTCGATTTACAAACAAGGGCCTCAAAGTGATTCAAAGCGGCTTGTATGCGGAAGGATGGGTCGGAGGTGATGGTTGCGGAAGCTTGGCTCGGTTGTGATGGGACCGGTCAAACAAGTTGAAGCTTAACTCTCCTGGGGGAAACCACGCTCTAGAGAGAGAAGACTCGACAGCTCTTAAGCAAGGGGGACACCTCACACAATACTTAAGAACAAACAAGAACCGATTCAAAGGCAACGAATGCTTTGAAAACTAAACTCGAAGTTTATTGAAATAATCTTAAAAATTGCGTGAATGGGAAGTACAGAAGCAAAGAGCTTTTATAGGAGCTCGACAAGAAGACCTAACGGTCACAAGAATTCAAAAATAAAGGAAAGCAATTAACATAAAATCTTCGAAATGTCGACATTGTTGCGGTTGTGATCTTTGGGCGAGATTCTCGTTGCGGTTTATGGGAAGACGAATCTTCCTTGGGGTGTTGGACGCCTTGGATGAGATGCTGAGATTGGATGGCCGAGATTAGAGGACAATATCTTGTCTTGATCTAGCAAATCGCGTGCATAGCCAATTATGGCAAGTTCATTAATCCTTCCACCAAAACGACCGTGTAGGGCATTTGGGCTTATCTTCTTGTGCTCTGGTGGTCTAGGCCCCATCGTATACTCGGTGGACCGCTTTACACATGTGGAGAAGTCGTGCAAAGGACCGGAAGTCGGACTTTCCTTACTTGGCTCCAAACGGGTCCGGGTAGGAGATTGGCCTTCCTGATTTGGATTCGGATTGTGCCAAGTCAAATCTTCCTTTGGTTTGGACCATAATAGGCTCCAGTAGGCGTGTTGGGCCTTGGCTGAATTAATGGTTGAAGATCTCGGGCCAAAACACATATTTCCCGGCTCGTACGCTCTCTCGGATGCACTGTGGAGCATGGCTAAGGTGAGTGCCGGTTTTGGTCGAGCTACGGGGATTCTGGCTCGACTGTTCTCTTCTCCATGGTAGGTTGGTCGATGAATCCCATCTCCTTTGGGTGGTGGGACGTTTGGATCCTCCTGGCCGTCGAGCTCACCAGTCGGGCTTGATTCGTGAACGATCGGGTCACCGTGATACCAAGGTCGAGCTTCGGGAATTCTCGTCGGAGAAACTTTCTCATCTTCATCTCGTCGACAAATTGTTCCCGGAGCTATCATTCCCTGATCTCGAAGCTTTTCAGACTCCATTCTCTGATCTCGAAGCTTTCCCGACGCCATTCTCTGATCTCGGAGCTTCTCATAGCCCAAAATTGAGGTATTTTATCTTCTTCGATCAAAAATCTAAAATCCTCTTCCTCGAGACCTTACTCGAATTACGATAACTAGCCCAAACTCGAAGCTTCTCATAGTCCGAAATAGATATTGCGTGAAAATTCGATTCAACACTCGATTTATAGATTTCGTTCATCTTTGTCTAGCTTCGATTTTGTTTCTAATCGCATTTTAAGTGTCTGATTTCTAATCGATTCAAAATTAGATTCGATTGTTGAATCATTTGTTTTGGGATGTCAACAATTGTTTGGGGATGTCAACAATTGGTCTTCAATCGGATAAATCTCAAATTTGGGGTTTCGTGATGTTTGAGGATGTCGTGAATCTTAAAAGAGTAAGAAGAAACTCATGGATGGTTTTGTGTTCTTAAAATCACTTGCTTTGATTTAGTCTAATATTGGTTTCGGAACTGGTTTTTATTGATTAGACCCAAATGTCTTGCAGGATTGTTAACCTTCATTAAAGGATAAGGACAAGAACAATCAAGCAACAACCTGTTAGTTCATCACAACATCTAATTGGATTTGACTGGGAGACTCTATCTTGTTGGAACACAATGAACGCGAATAGAGATGGACTATCTGATTCAAAAGAGTCTTTCGTATCGAAGCTGGCCAAGCTCTTCCAGACATTTGAAGATGGGTTCAGTATGATCAATAGTCGCTTGACAACAATAGAGGAAGTTCTGGGAATAAACGAGAATCCTACTACACGTCAAGAAAAAACAAATGATGAAGGCAATTTCTCACAAACAGATGGTTTGGATCAGATAAATATCTGTAGCCAGCCTGGGGACAATACGAATGACCAGGTAATGTTCTGAGGATTTCGTTTCGTTTCAAACTCTCTGAAATACTTCCGAAATGAATAAATGATGAAAACTGATTCTTTCTTGGAAATGAAACGTATTTAGGAAGATATATAGCGTATTTCGGAGATACTTCCGAAATGAATAAATGATGAAAACTGATTCTTTCTTGGAAATATATAACGTATTTCGGAAGATATATAACTTATTTCGGAAATACTTCCGAAATGAACAAAAACAGATGGTTTGGATCATACTTCTGAAATACTTCTGAAAACTCTCCATCTTATAATTTAGGAAAGACTTCTTAAAACTTCGAGAAAGGTTCCTAAATATATAGAAAACCATACTGAAGTTGTTTTACACAAAACACAACTGATACGCCATTAATTTGAAATGTTTGCAGATAAACAGAGATAATTTGGAATCCCGTTCTACCCCCCAAAAACACAGGATAAATAATGACGTAAGCTATTTGTTTTTCGTTTCCTTTAAAATGTTTTTATTACTTGAATTTTAAACATTTAGGTAAAAAAAGTCTTCCTAAACCCTGTATGAAATGTATATGCAGCCTATTGCAGAAGATCTGACTCAGATCGGATCATCTTTGGATACACCACCATATCCAAATGATTATCGGGGTCATCATGTAAGTTTGGAAGATTTATCTATAAATCAAGAAGTTCTTGTGTGTCACAGAGGCTGCTAGCGTAGAGGATCTGTAAATACGATTATTAAGAATGGAAAAGTCTCTGTCCTCATTAAGCATACACTAGAAATCTTCCAATTCAACATTGAGGATATATTGGTTCATAGGGGATGGGTAAAATTGTCTGATCCATTATTCAGAATATTGTTCAAAAATTATGTTACCCAAAAGATGGATCTCACTGAATCTCAATTTATGATTTTACAAATTTTAGGAAACACAAACACAGAAGGTGAGCCAGACACATGATTCAACCCGACAAGGAGATTCAACTGTTGATGTAAGATTTCTAGGTTGTATATTAAACGCAATTGGTCGAATCTTCCTTAACACATATGATTGTAATGTTCATAAAAACTGTTTTGTTTTTGTAGTCTGATGCAAATCCATTGGCTCAGAACAAAACCTTTTTAATACACATTCTGAGACTCACATACAAGTGGGTGCTCCTGTGGAGGTAAAATCTAAAGATGGCGGATGGTTTCCAGCAACAGTAACAGAGAAATCAACAAACGAGGGTGTTGATATATATACTGTGGAGTACTCAAAACTTTTTGTGGATCAAAAAACGAAACTGAAAAAAATCATGGAGAGTGTCAGCAAGGAACAGATTCGTCCTCCATTGCCGGATATCGAAGTAAGTTGGAAGGGTCCAGAACTATTGGACTACGTCTACGTCTTTTTTAAAGGCGGCTGGTGGAAAGCCACAGTGGTTAAAATAATGAGCTACAGAAGATACGGTGTTAAAATTTTCTTGTCTCAGCAAGTCAGAGAATTTCAGCTTCAAGAAATCCAGATTTACAAGGAGTGGGTGAATGGTGCCTGGGTTTCTCAAGTAGAAGTAGAGGTATTGTTTCTTCAAAACGTTTCATAAAACATTTATTACATAGTTATTAAGGCATTCTTGAATCGTCATTAACCATGAATTGTGGTATGCTATTAATTAACTTTTTTTTTTTATGTTGGTCAAATGAGAAGGAAGAAAAAGTGGAAGCATCAAAGAAGAAGGCTGGTGTTGCTCCTAAACAAAGGAAAAAAGCTTAAACCAAAAAACAGGAGAATACTCGGACAACAGACAAGAATTCTCTTGTAACTCATCAGAAAAGAAAGGGAGATGAAACTAAAAAAGATGATGACCTCTTGGTTCGAGCTAAGAAAAGAAAGGCGGCAGCGAGTCCTAATCTTTTAAAAAGGAATGATGATTTGCCAATAGATAACCTTGCGTTTCTATTGCGAAATGTTCGGAAAACGAAAAGATCTCCGTATCATGCACCAAACAACCCGTTGTTATGTGTAACGCCTCCAGTACATCCGGTAATAGATCTATTTCTAACTCCTGAAATCGATAAATTTAAAAGGATGGATGATTGGATGAGAAAAAGGGGAGAAAGGTTAGTATTTATTTCACCTTTCCATTTGTTTCAAATCTTAAAAACTTGTTACTCCCTAACTTGTTTCATTTAATTTATGTAGAGTCAAAATCGATGGCCGTCCTGTACTTCCATCATGGTTTACTTTTTTAGAAAATCCAAAAGTGTCTCTGAGCGAACAGGTGATCATTAGTTATTGAAAATTTGTTTACTTGTTTTGTGTTTAAGAAAGCATTCCTAAAATGATTGTGATGTTCAACGTTTATGCAGCAAATAGATGCGACATTATCATTGTTTGCTTTGAGAAGGCAGAATTATGAAACATACTTCCATAAACACCATCTCCCTCGAGCTGCATTCATCGAATTATGGTTCTTCAACGCGCTATCATGCAGCTACAAAAGATTCTTAGAACGTCAGGCGGGTCGCATATTTTTGGGAGGCTGTGTTGAAGTTGTAAATGGTAAAGATCATCCAAATAAAGCCTGGGGGACAGATGTTGAAGTCATCTACGGACTTACCATTGAGAAGAAAAGCAGGCATTGGATTGGAATGGTGATCAATGTGAAGAAGCAAACAATCACTAGAATCAGTTGTGGACATCCAACAGAGCAAGCTGATTCAGTCTTTACTCATGTGCAACATTTTGCAGGTGGGTATTTAGGCTTGTTAATCATTTGTTAGTTGAGAAATTTTAATATCTTAAAAGTTCCTGAAAAACGTTTTTAAATGGTGCAGAGATGATACCCGTTCTGATGTGTATTGCTACAAACAAAGCAATTACTGACAATGAACGAGTTGCTTACAAAGTTGACAAACTAGAAGGGAATAGTATCCCTAAGACCAATTGTGCGGAGAACTGTGCTCTTTTCGTGTTGAAGATGATTGAATGCCATTCAATGGGGGTTACAGACATGTCAAAGCTTACTGATGATACTTCTGATGACATAAGAAGCAATCTGGCGTGTGATCTCTTTGAAGAGTTGGGTGGTGATATAGTCCCAGATTCTACACCTGTCAGATCGTTTCCTTGAAAATGAACAAGATTGTAAACATCATATTTACGAAACATTTCGGAAAATCAGCCTTTACGCAAAGAAAGAAAGATAAAAATGATGAAAAATGATCACTTCCTTTGAAATGAAATGTATTTAGGAACATTTTCAAAAACTATATAACTAATTTAGGAAAGCTTTCGTAAATGAACAAGAAACAGGAAAAGCTCTAAAAAAGACTATATTAACTGTTGATTATCATCCGTAAAATGAAGCATAAGATTGTCAGAACATGTGTATTTTGTTTGGCTACGCAAAGAAAGAAAGATAAAAATGATGAAAAAATGATCACTTCCTTTGAAATGAAATGTATTTAGGAACAATTTCGGAAACTATATAACTAATTTAGGAAAACTTTTGTAAATGAACAAGAAACAGAAAAGTATGATTTCACTCTTAATTCATGTGTTTTTGTTTGGCTCCGCAAATGTTGAAAAATGAACAAGAAACAGAAAAGTATGATTTCACTCTTAATTCATGTGTTTTTGTTTGGCTCCGCAAATGTTGAAAAATTGTCAATCCCTTGAAATGAAACGTATTTAAGAACCATTTCGGAAACTATATAACTAATTTAGGAAAGCCTTCGTAAATGATCAATTAAAGCGCGAATGACAACTCATGTACCCGTTGATCTAAGAATATTGAAAAACCCCAAAAGCCCTAAAAAACACTTCCTCACCGATTCTTCATCCGACGAAATTCTTCATCCTCACCGAAACACAAGAAACACTTCCTCCGACGAAATTCTTCATCCTCACCGAAAGTTTCATAACGGAGATATCATTGCTCGATATTCCTTCGTCTTATCTCAAAACTTCTCATATCCCAAAAATCGATTTACCGGAGCTTTGACGTAATCGAAGTATCTCTTTTCTCGAAGTTTCTCTTAACCCAAACATCAAGGTAGATTTTCGTATCATATCATTGGGGTATTTCGTATCATATCGTTCGGGATTTCGTATCATATCATTTGGGGGGGGGTGTATCATATCGTTGGGTTTTTCGCATCAAAACCTAGAATTTCGTTTCATATCATTGGGATTTTCTTTGGTCGGACTTTGACGGAATCGAAGTATCTTTTTTCTCGAAGTTTCTCATAGCCCAAACATCAAGGTAGATATTCGTATCATATCATTGGGGTATTTCGTATCATATCATTCGGGATTTCGTATCATATCATTGGGGGTGTGGGGGTTTGTGTCATATCGTTCGTTGGGTTTTTCGCAGCTAAACCTATAATTTCGTTTCTTTCTCAATTTCGGAAGACTTTCTAGAGTTTCCTGTGTTAATTCATCTGAAAAGCTTGTTGATTGTTATAGGAATGTTTTACGAGGAATGTCAATTTTTTTTTTGTTTTAACAGGTGAAAGCACAATGAGTTCGTATAGTCAGAATATCACGCTGCCTAAGCTTTAATTTGCCATGAATAGTGAGCCAAATCAGATTCAAGGGCCTGATATAAACCAGTTTGCACAAATCAAGAACATCAATATAGTCAAAGAAATTATCGGGGATGTACTGTTCCAGAGGATAACGCAAACATTTTTGGGCCCGATTCTGAGATTCTGTTCAAGGAAACAGCACATGTCGGGGAAACTTCTCCACGTGATACTGACAAGATCATTAATCACAAAGAAAAAGAAGGAGTTGTGGTTCCACTTCGGAGCACAACCTATGAGATTCTCAATAAGGGAGTTTCATATGGTGACAGGCTTGAAGTGTATTGAGTGGAATCCAGAAGAAGAAGAAGAAGAAGAAGAACAGTGTGACTATAATTGGGGAAATTTTGAAAAGGGGCATACAACAAAACAACTCATTGACGTGCTGCGTAAAACTGACGTGGATTCAGTTGAGGAGAGGTTCTCTCTTGCTATGTTGATTTTGATTGAGAGCCTCCTACTTCAACAATACAAGGCGTACAAGTTCCCACAAAAGTTAATCGACAGAGCACATAATAGGAGTGTTCTGATGAATTATCCATGGGGTCGAGACGCTTTTTATCTACTACTGGAGCAGATCAATAAGTGTGTGCCTTCATATTTGACCAAAGGCTGGTACGATATACATGGATTCCCGTATGCTTTCCACATGTGGATTCTGGAATCTGTGCCTTCATTGCAGATTGCCTTCCGCACAGTAAGAAGTGAAGGGCTGATGTCCCCTTTCCTCTGTGAGAAATACGTTTATACATCAAATCCAAAGATTGTTCAAGTTACGAGCGTTGAAAACGTTCGAGATGTAAGTTCTTTATTTTATTTGATTTAGTTTCGTATTTTAGCTTGTTCACCTCACTGGATTTCTCACTGGATTTCTCAATTTGGGATTCATATTTGATTCTCTGTTGTGCAGCTGAAGGTCCACTGCATTTTACCTCCAATACCAGAAGATCCAGAAGACAATGTCTCGTTGGAAGACAGTGACGATGAGGATTTGTATACAATGGTTAATGCTGTCCAGAAGGGCTACAGGATGTCCTCTAAAGATTGGAAGAGAGGAACTCTGGATTTTGTTGATGCGATGGATCAAGTGAACATGACATCTTATCGATTTCCAGACACAGAGACAGCTGGACCATCATCTGATTCGGGAGAGTGTCTCATGTCAAAGTTAAATAATCTCTGCAAGACAGTTGGGGAAGGTTTCAATAAGATCAATAGTCGCTTGACTAAAATAGAGGAAATGCTGGGAATAAAAGAGAGTCCTCCTTCACGTCAAGAAAAAACAAATGATGAAGGGAATCTGAATCATAAAGTAAACGTAAGCTCGCAAACAGATGGTTTGGATCAGATTAATATCTGTAGCCAGCCTGGTGACAATACGAATGAGCAGGTAATGTTCTCAGGATTTGGTTTCATTTCAAACTCTCCTTCTTAGAATTTAGGAAAGACTTCTTAAAACTTCGAGAAAGCTTCCTAAATATATAGAAAACCATAATAAACCATCCATCTTAGAATTTAGGAAAGACTTCTTAAAACTTCGGAAAAACTTCCTAAATATGTAGAAAACCATTATAAGACTGTTTTGAAAATAATGGTTTTCATATTTCGTTCTTGCAGTCTAAGACAGATGGTTTGGATCAGTTCTGTTCATCTAGCCCGCCTCAGCCCAATATGAATGAACAGATGGTTTGGATCAGTTCAATTCATTTCAAAACTCTCTGTCTTAAAATTTAAGAAAGACTTCCTAAACTTTCGAGAAAGCTTCCTAAAGTTGCCCATTAAGTTTTTTTGTTTTTTTTGGTTTTTTTGTGTAGCATCAAGACAAAGATGGTGATATCTATCTATCTACAAATTCGCCAACTATCCTACATACTGAAATGGAGGAATTGACCCATACACATGGTGATTCACCTGTTGAGGTAAGGTTTCTGGGTTTTTGACATGTATTTTAAATATTTACAGAAAAATTTTCCTAAACGTTTTTGAAAATTTCCGAAAACCGTTATGTGTTTGCAGATGTAAGAAGACAAGCAATGCGAAAGCGAGTTAAATCCTTGTGACCAAACACATGATATAAATCAAACAAACGATTCGATTGTTGAGGTACAATTTCTGGTTTTGCAAAAAATAGAATTTTAAAACATCTAAACCCTATCTTGTTACAATTTGTGTATTTTCTTAAAATCTTTAGGAAACACCAACATATGAAATTCGTGCCGATGGCGGAACCCAAACAGTTGAGTTGACCCAAACACAGGAGGATTTACATGTTGAGGTAAGGTTTCTTTATTGAAACGTATTTAGGAAGATATATAACTTATTTTGGAAATACTTCCGAAATGAATAAATGATTCAAAATGATCCTTTATTGAAACGTATTTCAGAACATATATAACTTATTTCGGAAACACTTCCGAAATGAATAAATGATTATTACTGACCCTTTCGGAACATCTATAACTTATTTCGGAACATATATAACTTATTTCGGAAACACTTCCGAAATGAATAAATGATGAATACTGCCCCTTTCGGAACATATATAACTTATTTCGGAAATACTTCTGTGTTTTTGAAATATATTTTGAACATTTAGAAAAGTCTACATAAAGGTGTATGAAAGTATCCTAAAACGGTTGTGTGTCTGTAGACTGGTTCAGAGCCTGTGTTGAGTCCATCAAAGGATCGAACTTCATTAGAGGACTGTTTTTTCTCTTGTCCTGATGGAAAAACCCAAACTCCATCATGGCAGCCAGAACATACGAACATGGCCGATGGAATTATCTTCAACGCCATCAAAGAAATGAATGCTGGCCAACAACATGTAAAAACTTAAACCGAATTTATTGTTCAAATGACCTTAAATTGTATGACTTGCACAAATATGCATATGCATTTTTTTAATTTTTACCTTGCTCATGTTTCGCGCATGTGTTCATGGGATTTTTAACATGTATTTTAAAATAATTTAGTAAAGACTTCGTAAACGTGTATGAAAGGTTCCTAAAACCATTATGTGTTTGCAGATTGAAAAAGAGCATGTGGTTCCAATCCAGAATCCACCAGAGCCTGTTAATACCATATTAGGCACAGGTCTTCAGAATGAAGCTGGTCAATACAATTGCTTTTTGAATGTTATCATACAGGTAGCCTTCCATATCATAAACCGATTGGGTATCAATGTCTATAGTATCCAGTTTAAAAGATTTCTATTTGCTGAATGCTAAAATTATTTTTTTTTGGTTTATAAGTCTCTATGGAATCTGGAGATGTTTCAAGCTGAGTTCTTGCGGAGTTCAACAATAGACCACCTCCACGTGGGAGATCCTTGTGTTGTCTGCTCATTGCATGGAATTTTCACTGCTTTAGATGCTGGTTCGAGCAAAACACAAAAAGAACCTGTGGATCCTTCATCTCTCAAGATTGCTTTGATAAGTTTGATGCCAACTTTCTTGGATGAGGTAAAAAGAATTGATTTCCGATTTTAAATGTTTATCCTAATATAGAGTAGAGTAAGCTTTTGTTTATATCAAGTAGCCTAAACTTGATATATGTCATTTGATGGACAAACTCAGATGAACGATGCTTCAGAGGTAATGGATTTCATTTTCAAATGCTTTCATGACTCATTTGCTCCGAGTTCAAGCGTGTCTGAACCAACATCTTTGGAGAGCAACTGTACGGGTTCATGGGACTGTGCCACCCGCACATGTATTATCCATTCTCTATTTGGAATGGATATTTTACAGCAAATGATTTGCGACAGATGTGAGCTGAAGTCCAGGCGTTTTAAGTTCACTTCCCTTTTCCATTACATCAACACTATTGCCCTGCAGACCATGAAGGTGTCGTATGAGTGTTCAATAGACTTGATTTTTCACTTATTTTATTGGGGTAATTAACTGTGGTTTAGCCCCACTTTATTATTAATAGGTTAAACACGCTAAGAAATCATTCGAAGAACTTCTGGATCTTGTGGGTACAGACGATCCACTATCCTGTGATACTGAAGCTGGTGGTTGTGGGAAACGCAACCATGTACACAAATTTCTCAGTACTCCCCCACATGTTTTTACTATAGGTAAAACCCTTTTTTTTAGGAGTCTAATGATTGGAAACCTATTTTAGATCACTGCTAATATATGTATTAACGCTCTATTTATATTGTGGCTGCCAGTTTTAGGTTGGCAAGATAGCAAAGAGGCTGTAGAAGTCATAGCAGCTAATCTTGCAGTATTGAAAACCGAGATTGACATCAGCATCATGTACCGAGGTCTGGAGTCTAAAACCACATATAGCTTAGCTTCCATGGTACGTGTTGTAATTTAATTAACTACATGTTTTCAAACTTAATTTTTGTTTTCCGTCTTGACATTGATCTTTTTGCTATTTCTCTGCAAATCCAGATTTGTTATTATGGAGAGCATCATCAATGCTTTACATATAGACATGGCCACGGGTTACGCGATCAATGGATCCTGTACGATGACAAAAACGTGAAGGTAATAAGACTATTTGAAATACACTTTTGACTTTGAAGTCAGATACACTATTCCCCACTCATTTTATGTAATATCTTCAGGTGATCAATAGCTGGAATGAAGTACTTTCTAAGTGTGAGAAAGGACACTGGCAACCACAGGTTCTTATCTACCAGAAATGTGATAAGGCACATGAGGTGGAAGCATCAAAGAAGAATGCTGGGGTTACAAAAAGAAAACAAGCTGAAACCAAGAAAGAGGATGACGCTGTGGAAAATGCTAAGAAAAGGTTGAAGACAGAAACTTCAACTCAGCCTAGGAACATTTTCTTAAGACGGACAGCTCGCGAAGTCAAAGTATCTAACGCTAGCAAGACTCCGTACCGTGCTCCAAAAAACCCGGCGTTAAAGATAACTCCGGTGGCAAATCCATTATTAGATCCTTTCCTCACACCTGATATGAAAAAGATTACAAGATTGTTTGATTGGAAGAAAAAAAAAGGACAAAGGTTGGTACATCTTTAAAACTTATACATCGATAATAAGAAATTCTTAGGTGTTACTAACTGGTTTCAACTAATAAATGCAGAATCGTGATTGATGGAAAGTCTGTATCAGCATCATGGTTTACTAGACTAGAGAATCCGGAAATTCCTATGACAGATGAGGTAATTACTTTAAAAAACTGGTTTTACGAAGGCATTCCTAAATGCGTTTGACTCTTTCCTAAAGTATCAAAATGCCTGTATCAGCACATTTCAGCAACACTATCAATGTTGGCGATGAGAAATAATAACTATGCTGCATACTTCCACAACAACCATCTCCCAAGAGCTACATTCATCAACCAAGAATTCTTTGAGATACTGTCATCAAGCTATGAAAGCTTCAAAAAAGCTAAAAAGGATCAAAAAAATCATGGCTTTACAGATGATATTGTTCTAGTCCCGAGTGGGAAGATGCATCCAACTAAAATATGGGGAACCGATGTTGATGTTATCTATGGCATGACTTTCAAGAGCAACCATTGGATAGGGATGGCAATAAATCTGAAGAAGCGCAAAGTCACGATAGCAATGTGTGGGCATCCGACCGAGGAAACAGATATTGTTCTTGATCATGTGACACAATTTGCAGGTATAACTCTACTTTATATCAATTCATTTTACTAAATTAACAAATCATCATTCTTAAATATACTGACCCTTTCGGAACATATATAACTTATTTCGGAACATATATAACTTATTTCGGAAATATTTCCGAAATGAACAAATGATGAAAACTGGCCCTTTATTGGAAATGAAACGTATTTAGGAAGATATATAACTTTGTTATTTGTGCAGAGATGATTCCAGTTCTTATGTGTGTTGCTGTAAACAAAGCTGTTATGGATGAGGATCGAGTTCCTTATGAGCTTGAGGAACTAAAAGGAAAAGATATCCTTAGGACCAATGTTGTTGTGAACTGTGCTCTTTTCGTGTTGAAGATGCTTGAATGCCATTCAATGGGGATTAAAGACATGTCCAATATTGCTGATGCAAATGCACACGACATAAGAAGCAAGCTGGCGTTGATCTCTTTGAAGAAATTGATGGTGGTTAATATGTTAAGAATGTTTCCTGAAATGTCAGTGTACATCATTTTGTAATTACGATACATTTTGTGATTACTCCAAACTGGTGGTTAATATGTTAAGAAATTGCTGCATATATATAACATATCTAGGAAAGAAATGAAATGATCCTTTCTTGAAAATCAAATTGCAAACCTTGGTAATGAAAGGATCATCTTGAAACGTATTTCGGAAGATATATAACGTATTTCGGAAATACTTCTGAAATGAATAAATGAGTAGATATCTAAAGGATAGTGGGAGCTCTCCAATGATGTGACTTGAGTCAGTGTTCAATCACTTTATCACTTTTTATTTCCTATTTGAGTCAGTGTTCAATCACTTTTTATTTACTATTTGAGTCAGTGTTCAATCACTTGAGTCAGTGTTCAATCACTTTTTATTTCGGAAGATATATAACTTATTTCGGAAATAATTCCGAAATGAATAAATGATGAAAACTGATTCTTTCTTGGAAATGAAACGTATTTCGGAACATATATAACTTATTTCAGAAGATATATAACGTATTTCGGAAATACTTCTGAAATGAATAAATGATGAATACTGACCCTTTCGGAACATATATAACTTATTTTAGAAGATATATAACGTATTTTCGTATTTCAGAAGATACGAAAATAGGGAAGTATAACTTATTTTGAATACTGATCCTCATCAATTTTCGTATTTCGGAAGATATATAACTTATTTCGGAAATACTTCCGAAATGAACAGGAAAATTGAAAACTGAAAATACTATTTCGGAAAACAATATTTCATGTTGATTTCGATGTGTAAATTGAACAAGTTGTCATCTGAAATTGACCACATACCGAAAAGTGGTCAATATTCCTCCTTAATGACGTGACAATTCAGAAAATGTTGGCTTTTCAATATTCTCATAATTAACTGCTTGACGAAAATTCCACATCTTACTCGGCTATAAAACATTAAGACTCCTCTTTTTTCTGTATCTTGTTCTTTTGTTCCAAAATCCCCTCTTAATAATCCTCCTTTTCTTAACAATGGCGTCAAAGGCAATTACCAGGGATTACAACGAAATCCAGATGAAACGTTCAACACTCTTCAGCGCGGGTACCTATTTAAAACACTCATCCTTTCTCAGTATCATCTGTCGCTTATGTTGTTTTGTTCAATTCTCCATATAGGACCGGTGGGTGACGACAAATTTCACTGGGAAGCAACTCTCATGGGACCTCTAAACACTCCATATGAGGGAGGAGCCTTCAAAATGACAATTCATTTCCCTCCAGATTATCCTTTCAGTCCGCCAAAGGTATGTAGTTTTTATATATTTATCAAAGATTCTTAAAACGTTTGATTTGCTTATATATGTTTTTACAGATATGTTTCAAAACCAAAATGTTTCACCCTAATATCAGCGACCAAGGAAATATCTTTCACAAAATTCTGAAGCGAGATCACTATAGTCCCTCTTATACCCTCTATCACGTAAGAATTTTGAGTTCCATTACTTGAATTTTGAAATACAATGAGAATGCTATCTTAAGTATTTTAATTTTTGTGAAATCAGGTTCTCACGAAGATGTACGAGATGTTGGCGGAACCGATGATAAGCGATGATGATCATTTTGTGGAAGAAATCGCTAAACTCTACAGAGAAGATAAGGAGGCATACGAATCAAAGGCGAAAGCATGTTCAGAGGAGAAGGAAGAATGATCAATTTTCTTATCTTCAAATCTATAACTATCTTTTATTTTCAAACTACTTATGATGACATGTTATGTTTGGTCATCTTTTATTTTATGTCAGGACATGTTATGTTATGTTTGGTCATCAAAATACTTATGATGACATTTTATGTTATGTTTGCTCATCTTCTAGTTTCAAATCTATAACTACCCTTTTTAACTTTTTTATGTTATGTTTGAATTTCTATTGTTAAATTAGTACTCGTAATATTGTAGTTTTATGCAATCTGCATCTTTATTATCTTGACTTCTGAAATGAACAAATGATGAATACTGATCATTTCTTGAAAATGAAACGCATTTAGGAACAAAAATAACGATATTTCTTGAAAATGAAATGATATATATAAGACCAAGAAGGCAAGATATTATCATATCCGTCAAGATTTGGCTTGATAATTTCACAACATCAGATCCAACTATACACTCTAAAAAATCCAAAGAGCTTCAAGAAGAGAAATCTAGTCCTCATTAGTAAACTGATCCTTTCTTGGAAATATATAACGTATTTCGGAAGATATATAACGTATTTCGGAAATACTTCCGAAATGAATAAATGATGAAAACTGATCCTTTCTTGGAAATATATAACGTATTTCAGAAGATATATAACGTATTTCGGAAATACTTCCGAAATGAATAAATGAGGAGATATCTAACGTATTTTGCAAGATATATAACGTATTTCGGAAGATATATAACTTATTTTGGAAGATATATAACGTATTTCGGACATACTTCCGAAATGAATAAATGATGAATACTGACCCTTTCGGAACATATATAACTTATTTCAGAAATAATTCCGAAATGAACAAATGATGAAAACTGATTCTTTCTTGAGAATGAAACGTATTTAGGAAGATATATAACTTTGTTATTTGTGCAGAGATGATTCCAGTTAATTATGTTGTCATCTGAAATTGACCACATACCGAAAAGTGGTCAATATTCCTCCTTAATGACGTGACGATTCAGAAAATTGTGGCTTTTCAATATTCTCATAATTAACTGCTTGACGAAAATTCCACATCTTACACGGCTATAAAACATTAAGACTCCTCTTTGTCTGTATCTTGCTCTTTTTTTCCAAAATCCCCTCTTAATAATCCTCCTTTTCTTAACAATGGCGTCAAAGGCGATTACCAGGGATTACAAAGAAATCCAGAGGAAACGTTCAACTCTCTTCAGCGCGGGTACCTATTTAAAACACTCATCCTTTCTCAGTATCATCTGTCGCTTATGTTGTTTTGTTCAATTCTCCAAATAGGACCAGTGGGTGACGACAAATTTCACTGGGAAGCAACTCTCATGGGACCTCTAAACACTCCATATGAGGGAGGAGCCTTCAAGATGACAATTCATTACCCTCCAGATTATCCTTTCAGTCCGCCAAGGGTATGTAATTTTTATATATTTATCAAGGATTCCTAAAACGTTTGATTAACTTATATATGGTTTTACAGATATGTTTCAAAATCAAAATGTTTCACCCTAATATCAGCGACCAAGGAAATATCTTTCACAAAATTATGAAGCGAGATCACTATAGTCCCTCTTATACCCTCTATCACGTAAGAATTTTGAGTTCCATTACTTGAATTTTGAAATACAATGAGAATGCTATCTTAAGTATTTTAATTTTTGTGAAATCAGGTTCTCACGAAGATGTACGAGATGTTGGCGGAACCGATGATAAGCGATGATGATCATTTTGTGGAAGAAATCGCTAAACTCTACAGAGAAGATAAGGAAGCATACGAATCAAAGGCGAGAGCATGTTCAAAGGAGAAGGAAGAATAATCAATTTTCTTATCTTCAAATCTATAACTATCTTTTAGTTTCAAACTCCTTATGATGTCATGTTATGTTTAGTCATCTTTTATTTTATGTCTGGACCTACCCTTTTTAACTTTTTATGTTATGTTTGAATTTCTATTGTTAAGTTAGTACTCGTACTGTCATGTTATGTTATGTCATGTTATGTTTGAATAAATGATTCAAAATGATGCTTTCTTGAAAATGAAACGTATTTCGGAAGATAAATAACTTATTTCGGAAGATATATAACGTATTTCATAAATACTTCCGAAATGAATAAATGATGAAAACTGATTCTTTCTTGGAAATGAAACGTATTTAGGAAGATATATAACGTATTTCGGAAATACTTCCGAAATGAATAAATGATGAATACTGACCCTTTCGGAAGATATATAACTTATTTCGGAAGATATATAACGTATTTCGGACATACTTCCGAAATGAATAAATGATGAATACTGACCCTTTCGGAACATATATAACTTATTTCAGAAATATTTCTGAAATGAACAAATGATGAAAACTGACCCTTTATTGGAAATGAAACGTATTTAGGAAGATATATAACTTTGTTATTTGTGCAGAGATGATTCCAGTTCTTATGTGTGTTGCTGCAAACAAAGCTGTTATGGATGAGGATCGAGTTCCTTATGAGCTTGAGATGATTCCAGTTCTTATTTATCTTCCGAAGATATTTGTGCAGAGATGATTCTCATTTTCAAGATCATAATTAACTGCTTGACGAAAATTCCACATTCTTACTCGGCTATAAAACATTAAGACTCCTCTTTTTCTGTATCTTGCTCTTTTGTTCCAAAATCCCCTCTTAATAACCCTCCTTTTCTTAACAATGGCGTCAAAGGCAATTACCAGGGATTACAACGAAATCCAGAAGAAACGTTCAACACTCTTCCGAAATATAGCCAAACAATAACATATTTCGGAAAGTCTTCCGAAATGAACAAAAACAGAAAACTATATTAAAAAATGATATTTCCTGTTGACTTCCATGGGTAAAGTCTTCCTAAAAAGTATGTAAAGTATACTAAATCGTTTGATAAGCTTTGGAATGTTTCATAAAATCACTTTGAATGTAATAAGTCTATCATATAGGTACTTTGCACGTACTCTTGTTGTGCCGTCCTCTGCAACATCTGCTGCACTTGTGTCCTTGAGACTTTGAACCGGGTACACCAAACTCTCCCGCTGATCTCTTTCTCATTTTCGGAGGTCTCCCGCTGCTTGGCTTAGTAGTAGGTGGTGCACATGAATATTCAGATACAGAATCTGGAAAAACACAGGTCGTTAAATCTCCACACGGATGTATGCTCTCAGCATATGCTTTAGCCCATGTTTCCGTTAAGTACATCTCATCAACGTACTTGTTCTCATCCTTTTTTGTGCGCTTAGCAGCAGCAATAGCATGAATACAAGGAATCCTGTCAATGTCAAAAACGTAGCAAGTGCACTGCTTGTTTTCCAGGTGAACAATGTACTTCCGTGTTTCGTCCTTGACCTCAAACTCATATCGGTCCACTTGGAAAACATCAAGTTTCATTGCAGCATCATACCTTGCTATCATCTCCTTCACTACACGTGGTGTGATACGATTTTTGTGTTTAGAAGCTTTTTCCCGATGTTCATGAAACCACATTGTAAGAGTTAACCTAATGGTCTCAAGGAGAGAAATTATAGGCAACTCACGAGGCAAGTTCAACAACGAATTCAGCGACTCTGCAATGTTGGTTGTCATAATATTGTACCGGTTTGCAGGTGCATAAGATCGAGCCCACTTTGCAAAATCAGAACCTTCTAAATAATCAGCTAATTTTGGGCTTCTTCTTCTTATGTCACTGAAGATCCCACAAAACTCATGACGAGTATAAGCATCAGCTGCAGCTTCTACGAGTGGCAACAATCCAGTTTTCCCAAACTTTGGTTTAAT
Organism: Eutrema japonicum; assembly: GCA_030161315.1. NCBI lineage: Eukaryota > Viridiplantae > Streptophyta > Magnoliopsida > Brassicales > Brassicaceae > Eutrema > Eutrema japonicum. The sequence continues at coordinate 24,842,499 of BSQW01000006.1, read as the reverse complement.
ATTCCTCAAGAGATGAATTCGACAAATACCGTAATGTGCAAGTGGATAAATCATTGAAAGTGCTTTTGCAATGGCTGGAGCTCTATCTGAAACAAACACCAAATCAGACACGTCTGGGATCACACTCTTGAGCCCTCTAAAAAACCAAATCCACGCGTGTTCGTTTTCTGAGTCAACTATCCCAAATGCTAGAGGGTATAACGAAAAGTTACTGTCTTGTGCACTAGTTCCAAGCAACGTTCCCTTAAACTTTCCCTTGAGGAAAGTACCATCTACATCAATCACTCTTCTCATCAGCTCAAAACCTCTTATTGATTGACCAAAGGCAACAAAGGAGTATTTGAATTTTCCATTATCATCCAACTCAACATAAACCTTTGATCCAGGGTTTTTCTCATTAACCTGAAACAACCATTTTGAGAGGTTGTAATAGCTATCCTCAGGAGTCCCTCTTATCAAATTCTGGGCGTACTCTTTCACTTTCCAAGCTTGTTTGTAGTCAATGTGTACGCCATGGTCAATTCTGACTTGCTCCATAATTTGTTTTGGTTTGAGTCCATATTTCTTTTCTCCATAGTTGCTACAGAGTAAAGTACCAAGAACTTTGGCAGAGGCTTGCCTATGGTTGGCATGTCTATGTGTCGTATCACATGTATGTTTATGATTATACCTCTTCACCACAAAGTAATCAGAAGAAGGAAGCTTTGATGCACGCACACTCCAGGTGCAATTGCCATCAACACAACCTAATATCGCCCTTGTCTTGTTTGACCAGAGAGACCTGAACTCAAACTTCCACTCTAATGCCCATTTTCTCATGTAAAGCATTAGCTCATCTTTGTTCTTAAAATGTCTGTTCACGTATAAATCATCAAAACCTCGAGTGGAATGTGAAATACCTATACTAGGAGGAGAAATATCTGGAGCAGGACGCAAAATATCAGCAGTTGAACATGTGCTTTTGTTTGCATCAGATGTTGAATTGTCACTTCCATTTGATCTATGAAGTTCCTACACAAATAAAGAGAGAAATTTGATATAACGTATTTAGGAAAGTCTTCTTAACTGAACAAGAAACAGAAAAAGGTATCATGCAGAGAGGAATTATGAAAGTGCTATATTACCTGTTGATTTCCATGCGTAAATGAAGCATCCGAACATGTGTTGTTGTTTTGCTACACAAAGAAAGATACAAATGATAAAAAATGATCATTTCTTGGAAATGAAACGTATATAGGAACCATTTAGGAACAAATATAACATATTTCGGAAAGTCTTCCGAAATGAACAAAAACAAAAAACTATATAAAAAACGATATTTCATGTTGATTTCAATGCGTAAATGAAGCATCAGAACAAATGTGTTGTTGTTTGGGATACACAAAGAAATAAAGAAAGATACAAATGATGAAAAAACAGAGAGGAATTATGAAAGTGCTATATTACCTGTCGATTTCCATGTGTAAATGAAGCATCTGACCATGTGTTGTTGTTTTGCTACACAAAGAAAGATACAAAGAAAGAAACGTATAAAGGAACCATTTAGGAACAAATATAACGTATTTCGGAAAGTTTTCCGAAATCTTCCGAAATGAACAAGAAACAGAAAAAGTATAATGAAGCACTCACATGAGAATTCCCATAAGAAAGAATGTTGCATATATCAGTCACTTGAAGAAGAAAACAAAAGAAAACCTTAGATTAAAAGTGTTGTAACTGAACTATAAAGTATGAAGCGAATATTTATAACCTGTCAATTTCCATGTGTAAATGAAGCATCTGAACATGTGTTGTTGTTTGGCTACACAGAAAGAAAAGAAAGAAAGATACAAATGATGAAAAATGATCATTCATTGGAAATGAAACCTATATAGGAACCATTTAGGAACATCTATAACGTATTTAGAGAGGAATTATGAAAGTGCTATATTACCTGTCGATTTCTATGTGTAAATGAAGCATTCGACCATGTGTTGTTGTTTTGCTACACAAAGAAAGATACAAATGATGAAAAAATGATCATTTCTTGGAAATGAAACGTATAAAGGAACCATTTAGGAACAAATATAACGTATTTCTGAAAGTCTTCCGAAATCTTCCGAAATGAATAAGAAACAGAAAAAGTATAATGAAGCACTCACATGAGAATTCCCATAAGGAAGAATGTTGCATATATCAGTCACCTGAAGAAGAAAACAAAAAAACCTTAGATTAAAATTGTTGTAACTGAACTATAAAGTATGAAGCGAATATTTATAACGAAGCTAAGAAATAATGTACAAATCCTTTTTTACTAACCGTTACATACAAAGGAATCAGTTCAGGATTTCCTTTTATGTTGTTGATGAAACTTCTTAGTTGGCGGTCGTTTTTAAAAAACACAGGAGGAGATTTCTCTGCCATAAACCTCATCTTCAATGGGAGTCCATAGCTAAGTGCAGCATTACTAATTGAGCAGTCAATCTCAAAGTCTTCAACAACCATCTCAAACAAATCATTGTAATTGAGATTTTCATCAAACTCAAACATTGTTGATCCTCGTTTTGTATCCAATACAAAATCACACTGAAGATTTTCGTTTGTTCTCCACTCTCCACAGACACAATAAATCTCAACCATATTTCACAAGCGCAATAGATCACCTTCCTAAGCGTATCAAAACAGAGAGTACACTGAAAACTTTCAGTCTCTACAAAGCAATGAGACAAACAGAGAATTCTTCCTAAGAAAAAAACATATCATCTTCCACAAACAGATATAATTGTGTGTCTATCCAAAGGGTTAGGAATACATTCCTAAATGATTGTGACGTTAGCCTATCAACAACGAATTCACACACTTAACTCCATCAAATCAAAAAGCATGCTGAAATCTTTCAGATTCAACTTTCAGATTCACTAACATGATAACCTAAACTAAAATTGATCTGATACAGCTTAGCTAACCTGTAAACTCAAAAGTTTATAGAATGAGCTAGTATTGTTCCTTACTATTCAATTCCAGCAATACATTCCAATTCGATTTCGCAGAAGCATTATACAAAACGAAAACGAGAATCGAAACCATAAAATCGAAACCGAGAATCGAAACCGATAAATACGAAACGGAGATAGACGAAATAGTCAAAACGGAACCTGTAATATTGAGGTGTGACGACGGCACAATCTTCACCGATAACCTGATCAATCGCCGGCGATGAATTTCTGGAAATTGACTCAGCGATATCTCAAAACCTATGGGCAAAGTTGTCTTTTGCCTCTTTAATGAATGCTAAAAATGGGGCTTTTTTATTAGGGTGCTAGTTTGGTGAGAAAGTTTTCAAAAAGTGCCATTTTGATCAATTTCTCATTAATTAATTTAATAAATAATTTTTTTTTGTTTTAATTTAAATTTTGTTTTAATTCTTTTTTATACAAATAGTCGCAAATCAGTCTGTAAATTAGTACTGATATTTTAGTCACATATTAGTTGTAAAAGAGCGACTATTTTGCGACTACTGTATTTTGCGACCAATTATTTGCGACTACTTTTTTTAGTTGCTAAATGGTCGCAAACCAGTCATTTGCGACTATTTTGTGACTATTTTGGTAGTCGCAAAAACTGTGTTTTCTTGTAGTGATAATACAAACCAGAAACATGAAACCAATCAAACATGAAACATGAAACCAGAAATATGAAACATAATTAACCTGCAAACCAGAAACATGAAACCAGAAAACATGAAACCAAAAACATGAAACATAATTAACCTGCAAACCAGATACATGAAGACAGAAGCATGTAAGAGATATCTCTTACATGACTAGTGATCAATACTATATATTACAGATTTAACAAGACATGTAAGAAAAGAATACAATCAAACAGGCAACATGAAACCAGAGGCATGTTTCTACACTTAGACACCAAACTGACCCTAAGATTAACCAACCGCAACAGAAAGACAATGACTGGAAGCTAAGCCAATAAATAAAGGCAACAGAAAGAGAAGCATTGTTCTCCCATTAAAACAAACCAAGAAACAAACACTTACAATCCAACACTTAGCTAGAATCTAACACTTAGAATGTAAAACTTAGCAGAAACAAACCACGAAACCAACATTGAGAATCAAACACTTAGCAGAATCTAACACTTAGCAGAATCCAACACTTAGCTACAATCCAACAATTAGCTAGAATCTAACACTTATAAGCTAACACTTAGCAGAAACAAACCAAGAAACCAACATTGAGATGCGATAAACTTACCAGATATCAGTTAAGAAACAGCTAGAACAATACAAATAAGAGACATCTAGGATCTAACACTTAGCAAGAGACGACTTCAAAAGAGAGTAATCTTCCAAAACAGCTAGAACAATAATGATTCAAATCAGCTAGAACAATAATCTAACACTTAACAAGAGATAGTGGTGAACAATACAATCGCATTTACTGAACAAGATGCGATACAATTACCAAGTCGGATTAACTGAAAAATACAATCGCATTTACCAGATGCGCTACAATTACCAAGTCGAGTTCGGCGTCGGTGTGGGAGAGAGGACGGTGGTGAACTTATCCCGGTATGGCACCATAAGCAGAGCATTCAGAGCCCGCAGCGTGTCCACAAGGAGATCCGGCAACATTGGAGCATGAGAGTCATGGCAGCTGTGTCCTTGAGAAGAAGGATGACTCTAAGCATGAGAGTCACGAAGTGGTGACGTAGGAGCGTCCTCCAGTGGAGCCGAAGCAGTCTCAGGGAGTTCTTGTCCACGGTGTTGAGGCATGGAGTTCTCGAAACGTTGTTGTGGCGGTGGAAAGCTCCGGGCATTTGGTGCTGTGATATACTCATATATTGCATGTTTTAGCATGGATTTCATTTATAGTTTTGTGTAGATTACATGCATAATCATGGCCTTGTCTTGCATTTAGGTCTCATTTAGAGATTAGGGCATTTTCACTAGGTCTAGTGTGTTCTTGCATGTTTTGGAGTATTTCCTAGGTAATTGAAGGCAATTGGGCGTATTTGGAGAGTTGGACCTAAGTGGAGTACGAAGTCTATCCGAGACGCCGGAAAGATGTGTCTAGACGAAGGCGCTCCGATCCGAATCAGCCTTGACAACCTTCATGAAAGTTGTAGAGGAGTGAATCAGATTTACACAGGAGTTTGAATTCAAGTCATTCGGATTTCAGGTTCAGAAGTTATGACTGATTCACTGAAGACGTATCCAAGTTTCGGCCGGGTCAATACCCGGTTTGTCCCGGGTTGACCCGGGTCCGACCCAACTCAGAAAACACATTTTTTATATTTTAGAGATCTGATTTTTAGATCTATCTCCTTTTTTATGCTTTTTCTCTCTTTTTCTCTCAAGAACAAAAACCTCTATTTTTAGGGTTTTTGGAATTTTTCCAAAGGATCTTTTGATTTATGAAAGTTTGAGTTTAGTTCTTGTGTTCTTTCTCTAATCCTTCATCTTCCTAATCTCTAATCATGATTAACATCACCTCTTTCACAAGATTTGGTGTGTTCTTCATGATTAGTGAGTAGTCTTTTAGGATTTGAGGATTTGGTTGATTTAGGGTGATTTGATGGATGATTAATGATTAATGATGTCTAGGATTAGATTATATGATTTCCCTTCTTGATTAGTGGTTTTAAAGCTAGATCTAGCTTGAGAAAGTGGATCTAGATCATAAGACATTTCATGAACACAAGGTGTTCGATGAAATGCCTTGATGAACTAATCAAGAGATATTCATTTCTAGCCTAAGAGATTAGTTGTCTATAGTGATTATTTGGTTGATCTTGAATGTTTAGACTTAAAGCTTGCTAATTAGTGATTTACAAATGAGAATTTGATCTTGAATTAATGATTAGCAAAGTAATTAATGTCTTGAGAAAGGATTAGTTAAGATTAGTGATTTTTGCCTAGGGATTAGTCTTCATTAAGCATTGGACATCATTAATTAGCCATTGGATTGCCTTATCTCAATTACCTTATCCTTGAATTCGCCTTTTATCATTGTTTTATTGACCGTTTAGTATCTTTAGCTCTTGTCACTTGTCTTTTAATTAATAGTTCATTAGCTTAATAACCAAAACCACTTTGTTAGCTTGAATTAATGAGTGTTTTGTATTCTTGTTGCATTGAACTAGACCCTAGATTGGATTGACACCTAAACCACTACAATGACATGTGTATTTAGGATTGATTCTTGAGTAGGATAAAATTCTATTTATCAATTGGCGCCGTTGCCAATTTGGGGTTCTAGTTTAGTCAATAGGATTTAGATTCTTTTTGAGATCAAGCTTTTATTTACATTATGTTAATGCACATCACTAAGAGCATGCATCTCATCGAGATGATGAATTTTCTCTTGTACATTGTCACTAACTTGTCTTCATTAGTTCTCTTAAGCTTTCAAAGGTACCAAATCAAAAAAGGAGCAATGGAAAGACAAGATCACTTGAAGTATTGGATATGGACGATCAAAGAGGGTACCCAGTCCAAAGGAAAAGTGATGGAGAGACAAGGTCACTTGAGGTGTTAGAGATGGACTACCAAATTAACATTCTTCAAGCCCCACAACCTCAAGAAATGCCACAACCTCAAGAATTGACATCAAATCCAATCCAAGTTCCAAAGGAGAAACCAACGGTTGGGTGTTTTGACACTCCATGTTACCATGGATCAAGATATGGAATTCACCCACCACCAATCGAAGCCGAGGCATATGAGATCAAGACAAGCTTTGTTAGGTTGATTCAAGAGTCTAGATTCTTGGGGACAAAGGTGGAAAACCCTTATTATCACTTGGATTCCTTTGAGAGGTTGTGTGACACGTTTAGAACCGGAGGAGTGCCCCATGATAGCATCAAGCTCATCTTGTTTCCGTTTTCTCTTGGAGAAAGAGCGAGCCAATGGGAGAGAACGTTGCCATCTCACTTGGTAAATTCTTGGGATGATTGTAAGGAGATTTTTCTCAACAAGTTCTACTCCACACAAAGAACGGTCCAAACTAGAAGGGACATCTCAAATTTCAAGCAAAGCATGCATGAAAGCTTTCATAAGGCATGGGGAAGACTTAAAGGATATACTCGAGATTGTCTCCATCACGGGTTCAAGAAGGAAGCCATCCTTAGCATCTTCTATTTGGGAGTTGATCAAGAGCACAAATGGACCTTGGATGGGGCTAGCAATGGGCATTTTACAAACCTCACCGTGGAACAAGGAGAGCTACTAGTGGAGAACTTTTCCCAAAGCGAAGAGAACTATGGTGATGAGTATGCTCGGGCTACAAGGACCACCAATGATAATGAGGAGCAAAGGAGAACTAAGGAAATGAAGGCTCTAAACGAAAGAGTGGACAAGCAATCCACATTGATAGACAAGCTCATTAATGCCTCTCTAAAATCCGCTCACTTTGATGGAGATTTTGATGCCACTACACGGTTTGAGGAGGATAATGTGGATTTGGGTATACAACAAGACCTTGAAATGAAAGGCATCCTTCCACAACTCCTAACCGGGCAAGCTAATAGAGCAAATGAGTTGAATAAGATGGTGGCCGAGATTCATAACAAGGTTGATTGCTCTAATGATGATCTACACCGAAAGGTTGGAGCCCTATCTTCTAGGATCATGCATCTACATCATCAAAATGCTCAAGGACGTTCCCTTTCTAGTAAACACATGGAGAATCTCGAAGGAATAAGTAATGGGAGCCAAGTGGAGGAGTATTTGATTGATGAGAATGAAGAGTCTCTAATAGAGAATGAGGAAGTCCTCCACAGTTCTAAATATAAAGAATTGATAGTTGCTAGCAAGGAGAAGGTTGAGGAACAAGTCGTGGTATTGATGAGCATGAAAAGGCAATTGATGAGATCTCCAACCTTCTCTACGGTTCCAAGGTCGATGCTAAAGAGGTGATGGTTCGCAAGGATGATGAGGTTGAAGCTCCAAGAGTTGAGCGTGTGGGTAGTTGTGCAACAATGGAGGTGGTTTCACCCCCAAAGGCTAGTTTTGAGAAGGAGGGATCTTATGGAGAAAGAGCTTTTGGTTATAGTAATGGTGAAGAAGCCCATGCATTGGATGGAGATTGTTTAGCATCCCTCTTCCACACAACGATGGAATTTGAGGTTAAAAGTAGCGAGGTTGCAAAGAAGGGAACAAGGACCAAGGCTAAGATGAAAAACGAACCAAGCAAGCTTGATGGGTCAAAGTCCATGCTAGACAAGCCCTCCATCATGACTCTCACTCCTTGGAAGTACAAGTATGGAGTGATTGAGTACAAGATCAATTGCAAGGGATGGCCCAAACCTTTTGCCTCGGTCAAGGCGATCCTCACACCCGAGCTCAAAGCAAAAGGTGAAGCCGGTCTTGAAGAGATAATGAGCAAGGTGCTCAAGCTCGAGCTCAAAGATCCGCCTTGGAGTGCTCACACTCCTCTCTCACCCGCCTAAAAGGGTAACCAAAGTCAAGCTTAGTGACTTTAAACAAAGTGCTCTTGGGAGACACCCCAAGCTTATCATTGTACATACTTTCGTTTCTATGTCTTTTTATGTTTTCTTGTTCTTTTGATGGGTTTGCTTAGTGTGAATAGGTTCTTGATGGTCTAATGGTCATGGATTTAAGGACAAAGGTGTGTAGGATTGAGATTATCACTCTCGTTCCCTCTATTCATTTCCAAGGTAATACTCCAAACTTTGTGAATAGCATTTAGAATCATATCTTTTTCTTTCTTTCATGCATTGTTTAACTTTTTCTTAAACTTCTATTACATAAGGGACTGTGTAATTTAAGTTTGGGGGAGGGTCTTTGTGTTATTTAACTTTGTGTCTTGTGATCTTATTTTGTTTGCATCTTGAGTCTCATGCATATCATGCATTTTCAATAAATTTGAAATTTTTTGAACTTTTATGCATTCCATATAGGATTGAGTCTAGATGCATAGCATATTAGGAAGCTTTGCATGAGCATTAAGAGAAATGATAGATTTATCTTTGTAAAGTATCATATTTAGAGCTTGATTCAATGCCCTCGTTGCTTGTTGTTTGATGCTTTTGATCTCGTGTTGAAATCAAGGATGAACCATATTTCGATCTTGCGTTTCATTACTAGGGTCTTAGCTAAAGCAAGTCTTGATTTGATTTCAATCCTACCTAAGTGAAAACTATAATTTTGACATTGAAATTATCATGCTTGTGCATTGCATAGTGAATTCATGGTTACCATATACATACTTGGGCTCTCTTATCCTTTTCACCACTCTTTTGCTAGTCCAAGTAGCCGATTCCCATCATTGGAACGGTTCACCATACCTTTAACCTACCCTCCTTTTAAGCCAAAATCTTTAATGTGCGTATGTGAGGCCTAATTTTTCGAGTAAGCTTGGCAAAAAGTGTTGAGTTTAGGGCGACAAGGATATGATTGCATGTAGATCTAGCCGAACATCAAAGGCTAGACTAGGCTAGGCTCGTGGGAAAGGAAAATTTTGGGTTTGGTGTGAACGAAAATGTGTGACTAATGGAATTGTGGATAAGAAGGAAGTGTGATGTAAGATGGAATCCACCAAACTTACGGACACGTGATAATCAAGAGATTATAGGCTTTGTTGCGGAAGTGGGGACGATGGTGAGATGGAAGGTGATGGTTTTGATTGACTCTCTCAATCGATGGTGATTGACTCTCTCAATCTATGAACGAAATAGGATGTTTGAATCACACAAACACTCTAAGTCGCAGCCTCTAAAGAGTTAAGTGAATCGCACACTTAAAACTAAAGAAAAGAATAATTCTTCAAAGAATACGCTTTGAAAGAAAACAAGAAACTTCTATATTAATTCGATTGAAAGGTGATTTGTACAAGTGACTCTACTGAGCTTTATATAGAGCTCTTACACGAAATGAAACGAAGATCTAAAAACCTAAAGACTTGCGGAAATACAAAAACTAGCCATTAGGCTCTTAATGATCAAATCGGCCAAATGAGGAATGTGTGATGTCGCCTTTGTATCTGGACGGTTTGAGGGGATATGTAAGCTTCTATGGAACATTCTGATCTTCATGAAGGTCATCCAGGTCGTAGCTTCCAAAGGCAAGGAGCCGTTGGTGAGTTATGACTCCAAATGTGAACGCAACCAAAAAGGGAAAGTATACTTGCAAGGGGATCCGCCTGATCCTGTGTGTGTTGGTGCATAGTAAGGTGTTTGCAAGCTTCCTTAGTTTCCTTAGAGTTCCTCCTGGTCGCCATAGATATGTTTGCAAAGTATAGCAACCATTGGATCTATGACTTCCCTTAAACCGAATCAAGTCAACCCGTTTTTAGAAAATGGGTGTAACTTGAGGATCCGATGGGCATTCCCTTGGATCTTGGGCTTGTTGGAACCATAAGAGATCCACTAATATTCTCCAATTGGTTTCGGATCGAGTTCGTTGCTGAGTTGGGCTGTGTAGCACGATCTTTGGCCTTGTCGCGGAATTGGGTTCGAAGCAGGTCCATTGATTTGTAAAATCAATAACTTCCAAGTCTCAACTGCTTTTAAGATGAATCCAATTCTAGGTTTTCCTATCATGGATCACGATTCCATACCAAGTCGGTTTGTAGCGTAATTCCTCCTGGTTTGGTCGGAAACCTCCAATTAGTGCGTATGTGTCCAAATCGGGTAAGTTGGGAATCACCCGATTTGTAAATTCAATAACTCCTTCTTCTGAACTCCGGTTGAATTGATTCCACTTCGAGGCGTGCTCTGGGTGAGCTAAGAATGTAATCCAAGTGGTTGTTGAGCTGGACCAGTTGATCTTGGTCTCCATATGGACTGAACAAGGCACATGGGTCTTCTCGGGTGGCTTTGCTTGCAATTGGGGGTTTTGGAATCGGTTGAAGTGCAACTGAGGGACTCGACCAGGGCCTTTAGAATGGTTGTTTGGTTGAGAAAAATGGTTTCCCTCGGTTGATTTGATGCACGGTTTCCTCGGTTCAACTCCGGTAAGATTTCCCTCGGTTTTGGGGGAAATGTCTTCATCTTCGGTTTTCTTGAATTGGGGCTGAGGGATTTGACCAAAGTGCTGGTTATAGTCACTTTGTCGATGAAAGTGTGATCCCTCAGTTGGTAGCTTAGGAGCAACTGTCCCAACAACAAGAAAGGTCCTGCTGTCGCCAATAGGATCAGGATCTAAGCCTGCCGTACGCACAGTACAGTCTCTTTCTGAGGTGGTAGTAGTTCCATGAGCTTTCATGGTACTGATGTCCACATCAAAGTGGGTTAAAAAGAAGGAAGTGAAGGTGATAGGGGAATGCAATATTGTGATGTGGTTAGTGCAAGTTATCAAGAATAGCTCTTAGTGATAATTATAGTCTCATAGAAACAAAGAAAAAACCAAAAATTGGCTAAAGCATCAATTGGTAAATGATGAGGCAAGGCAAAGAAAAAGAAAGAAAGAAGAGCTAAATAAACAACAAAAAGAAGCACGAAACCACAAGATTCAATGGAGAATAAGAAATTCCCCAAGTGAGAAAAGATGAAGTGGAAGAAGAAGTTCAAGTATGAGGCGTGAAGGCAAAAAGGCCAAGTGAGAAAAGGGTAGCTTAGGATGAGGACTTCATGGGTAGATATGCTAGGATTAGAGACGATTTAGGCATTGGGTAGATGTAAGTCTATCCTTGTATGCATAAATTGCCTTTTACTCTTAGCATTTTGCTAAAGCTTGCTCATTCATTGAGGGATCCCTTGCATTGGTGAAACCCCATATATTTGAGATAATCTTAGTCTCAAAACCTTTACCCTAGCCAAATGAATTCACTTGCCTTGCATGAGCATGATTCACTTGAACCAAATAATGAATGTTAAAGGATTGGATGATATTGATGCTTGTATAGGTTAAGGCTTGAATTTGATTCGTATAGGAAAGGATATGGCTAGCTCTTTTTGAGTAGACTTGTTTGATCGCATCTTAGAGCTAGTAACTTGGACATTGAGTTGAATTCTTTTCATGGCACTCTTGGATTTGAGCTCCCATTTAAAGTCTTCTCCCTTTCTTTATTCTTGTTTGCTTGAGGACAAGCAAATGTTTAAGTTTAGGTGATGTACGAACGGAAGCGTTGACAAAGGATGGACTCAAGTCTCTGCCTTTGGAACAACAGGGAATGCGTGATGATGCTGATTTGCGGATTGAAAGTGATGAGAGGACCGATGGATGCAGCTGAAGCTTGCAGATCGGATCAATGAGGTATGAAATCGCGATGAGATGATGATTAATGAGTCGAAGGTCGCCACACAAGAGATGATCGATCTTGTGATAAGACAAACACAATCACGTCGCCTTGATATCACTCACAAGGAAAGATGATCGATGGATTGAAAGCTCAGATTCGCTCAGAGATTTCAGGGAGAAGAAAGTACGTTGTTTATATCATGCGTGAAAAGATACACTGCTGCTAAGGAACCTTATAAAGGGGTTCGTGCAGCTGATGCCTTCTAGGGTGAAAACCCTAATACAAAACTAATCTAAAATCCTAGAACAAAAGAATGAAATAAAACGCCTACTACAAGCTACTAAATGAAATAACGAAATACAATATATCCTAAGGTTTTATTATAAGTCTTTGGTCCTGCAAAACGAACAAACACAGTATATAAATTGAAATCATACCTGCTTGTGTCGATTTTTAGGAGAAGAGCTTGGGCCTAGACGGGCTGAATTGAGAAGACCATCTTCTGATCTTCATTAGACTTCTTTTGGGCTTCTTTTGTGGTCGATTTCTCCATAGAGTGTTCTTGGTCCAGAAAACCTTGAATTGTCTTGTTGAATAACTCTCTAAGTCTTTTAGTTCCTGATCTTGTTCTTGGTGGATCTCTTAGTGTTGTTATGTCTTGAACATCTTGTGATGAATCATCTAAGTCAGTCTCGATGTCCTCATCATTCCCTCCCTCTTGAGAAGGTTCTGACCTCAGAAATTCATCATCTGCAGTAAAAGGAAGCAAATCAGAAACGTTGAATACTGGTGAAATGGTTAACTCACCTGGAAGATCGAGCTTGTAGGCATTGTTGTTGATTCTTTCTAAAACTCGGAATGGTCCAGCTCCTCTTGGCGCGAGTTTGCTCTTCCTCTGATTTGGAAACCTCTCAGTCCGCATATGAACCCAAACCCAATCGCCTGGATTAAAGATGAGCTCCTTTCGTCCTCTGTCCGCAGCTTCTTTATACTTTGCGGTTTTCTTCTCGATGTTTTCCTTCACCTTTCGATGCAGCTTCTTGATAACTTCAGCTTTGATTTCTCCATCCTGATTAGTAACATCTAAAGGCGGCAATGGAACAAGATCTAGAGGCGTATCTGGCTTAAAACCATAAACAATCTCAAAAAGTGACAGCTTAGTTGCAGAGTGATTAGCATGATTATAAGCGAACTCAACAAATGGGATGCAATCTAACCAGTTTCGAAAATTCTTACTAACCGTGGCTCTTAATAGAGTTGAGAGTGTTCTGTTTACTACCTCGGTTTGTCCATCAGTTTGTGGATGGCAAGTTGTTGAAAAGAGTAGCTTTGTGCCTAGTTTCCTCCATAGAACTCTCCAGAAATGACTTAAGAACTTTGTGTCGCGGTCTGAAACTATTGTTCTTGGAATCCCATGCAAGCGTACTACTTCTCTAAAGAAAAGACTTGCTGTTTGCGTAGCATCATTTGTCTTAGCACATGGAATGAAGTGTGCCATCTTTGAGAACCTGTCCACTACAACAAAGATAGAATCCTTTCCTCGGATTTTGGGTAAGCCTAAAACGAAATCCATGCTGATATCTACCCAAGGCATAGTAGGAATAGGAAGAGGCATATATAAACCATGTGGATGTGACCTGGATTTGGCTTTTAGACATGTCACACATTTGGAACAGAACCGTTCCACATCCTTCTTGAGATGCGGCCAAAAGAAATGCTCGACTAGGACGCAGAGAGTTTTATCTACTCCGAAATGTCCCATGAGTCCACCTCCATGCGCTTCTCTGATCAGCAACTCTCGCATAGAACCCTGCGGAATACACAAACGTTTCTCTCTAAACAAATATTCGTTATGGACATAATAAGAACCTGTTGGTGTTTGTGCGCAGTTCTGATATATAGAGCTGAAGTCTGGATCGTCTTTATATGCTTCCTTGAGCTGCTCAAATCCCAGAACTTTAGCTTCCATTGTCATGATCAGCAAGTGCCTTCTTGATAGTGCATCTGCTACTACGTTCTCTTTTCCCTTCTTATACTTGATGATGTATGGAAATGATTCCACAAACTCCATCCATTTTGCATGACGCTTCTTCAACGTGGTCTGTCCCCTAAGGTATTTCAATGTCTCATGATCAGTGTTGATGATGAATTCCTTTGATAGGAGATAGTGCTGCCACGTTTCCAGTGATCGAACGAGTGCATAGAGCTCCTTGTCATATACGGGATAGTTCAGGCTTGCTCCACTTAATTTCTCACTGAAATAAGCGACCGGGTGTCCTCCTTGAGTTAGTACAGCTCCAATACCTAACCCTGATGCATCACACTCAATCTCAAAGGTATTGTTAAAATCAGGCAAGACTAAGACAGGAGCATGAGTTAAGCGATATTTAAGAGTATTGAAAGCTTCTTCCTGAGCTGGTCCCCATTTGAAGACAGTGTCTTTTTTTATCACAGCTGTAAGAGGAGCAGCTATGGTGCTAAAATCTTTGACAAATCGCCTGTAGAAGCTTGCTAGACCATGGAAACTCCTAACGTGTCCTATGCTCGTCGGTGTTGGCCAATCTTGTATTGCCTTGATTTTCTTTTGATCTACCTGTAATCCCTGCGAACTTACAACAAAGCCTAGGAAAACTACTTCATTAGTACCAAAGGAACACTTCTTAAGATTCCCATATAGACCTTCTTTTCGAAGTGTTTCCAAAACCAGCTCAAGATGTGCTAAATGCTCTTTAAACGATTTGCTGTAGATAAGTATATCATCAAAATATACAACTACAAACTTACTGATATACGCCCTTAATACATGGTTCATTAACCTCATGAACGTGCTGGGGGCGTTAGTGAGACCGAAGGGCATGACCAGCCACTCGTACATACCTTTATTGGTCTTGAAGGCAGTCTTCCACTCGTCTCCTTGCTTCATCCTCACTTGGTGGTATCCACTCCTGAGATCAACCTTAGAAAACACATTAGAACCTGATAATTCATCAAGCATGTCGTCTAACCTGGGAATGGGATGGCGGTATTTGATGGTGATGTTGTTGACTGCGCGACAGTCTACACACATTCTCCATGTTCCATCCTTCTTGGGTACTAACAGAACGGGAACGGCGCAGGGACTGAGGCTCTCTCTGATATAGCCCTTTGACATTAAGTCCCGAACCTGCGTTTCTAGTTCCTTAGCTTCTGTTGGATTCACTCTATAGGCTGGCCTATTGGGTAATGCTGCGCCTGGGATAAGATCAATTTGATGCTCTATTCCTCTTATAGGTGGTAATCCAGCTGGTATCTCCTCAGGGAACACGTTCTTAAACCTGTCAAGTATAGAAACGATCTCCTAGGGCAGTACTACTTCTTTCGTACCTGTAAGACAAGTATCTCGGAATACCATCAGTAGCACTGTCTCTTGATGTGCTAAAGCTTTACAGATAGTACTAGGAGTGATATAGAGATTAGTCTTACTTACCTTAGCATCGGCATCAAATTTAGTTTGCATTTCGTGTACCTCTTGAGGTGTCAATGGTGCAAGCTGAAA
This sequence comes from Eutrema japonicum, assembly GCA_030161315.1. Taxonomy (NCBI): domain Eukaryota; kingdom Viridiplantae; phylum Streptophyta; class Magnoliopsida; order Brassicales; family Brassicaceae; genus Eutrema; species Eutrema japonicum. Next base: position 24,826,764 of record BSQW01000006.1, on the reverse strand, counting down.
TTTGCGTTTCTGAAATGTAAAGGAGTGAGCATTGGTGCGTCCGTTGTGCATGACCTCTCTGTCAAACTGCCATGGGTGTCCGAGCAGGAGGTGCCCTACTTGCATAGGGACTACATCGCACAAGACTTCATCTTCGTATTTGCCTATTTTGAAAGGGACTCTGGCTTGCTCTTTGATTCGAATTTCAGTACTGGAATCTAACCATCTCAGTCTATATGGTTTCGGATGTGGAATAGTTTTCAAGCCTAGCTTATCAACAAGAACTCGGCTAGCAGCATTAGTACAAGATCCTCCATCTATAATCAAGCTACATACCTTGTTTTGAATTGAGCAGCGTGTAAAAAACAAGTTTTCTCTCTGGATTGCGTCTGGTTCACTCAACGCACTTAGAGCTCGGCATACAACTAGCATATCTCCAGTCTCTGGGTAAGCTATTTCTTCTTCTGAATCAGCGACCTCCAAGTTCTCCTCTTCCTCTTGAGATTCGTATCCTCCATCTTGGGTAAGGATCATTACACGCTGGTTGGGACATTCTCTGGCATAATGGCCTTTTCCCTGACATTTAAAACAGGTTATGTCTCTAGATCTAGTAACTGGATTAGAAGACTTACCTGGTTCTGACCGATTGCTTCTTGATGTTTCATAAGCTGGTCTCTTCTCCTGCGTGTTGGTGGCAATGGCCTTTCCTTTATCATTGCTGTTGGTCTGAGGAACATTCCACTGATTTCTTGTTGGTGGCGCAGACCATGTATTAGGCCGAGAGCGGCTCATTGTGGCGGTTTTCTTCTTGATTCCTTGTTCTGCTTGCACTGCAGCATGTAGTAAATCATTTAAATCATGACAAGGTTGGCGTTCTACCTTTCTGGCGATACGATCATTGAGTCCATCAATGAAGTGACCCATAAGAACGTCTTCACTCTCATCTAAGGCCATTCTGTTCCTGAGCTGTTCAAACTCTTCAAAGTACTCCTCCACGCTTCTGTTCTTTTGAGATAACTGCCGAAATTGCTTTTGCATCTCTCTGTGGTAGCGGGGTGGTACAAAACGTTTTCTGAAGTTGAACTTCATGGCAACCCAGGTGGTGATCTGTTCAAAGTTATTTCTCCTGCGATCTTGAACTTCTCTGTCCCACCAGGACAAGGCATGGTCTGTGAGCTGTGCTGAAGCAAGAGCTATCTTCTTCGTATCGTTATACTCGTAGCAGTCAAAGATGTACTCCATTCTTCTCTCCCAGTCCAAGTATGCTTGCGGGTTCACTCTTCCTGCAAAAGTGGGAATAGTCAATTTTAAGTCCTTAACAACAACTCTGTTTACCTCTCTATCTTGCTGCTGGTTGTTATTGCGGTCTTGCTGCTGGTTGTTATTGCGGTTTTGAGCATTCTGGTTTCTTCTCCTTGCTGGTGCACCGATGGTATGGTCACTCTCTTCATCATCAGATTGTTCTTCTTCTTGTGGTAACTCCAATCGTCCAACTCTCTGCTCAATGCGTCCAATCTGAGCAGCTAGGTTGTTCTTCACTGCTTGTAACGCTTCAAGGAGAACTGCATTGGGGTCGGTCTCTAGCCCTGCCATCGTCTCCTTGTCTCTGCACACACTTAAACAAACGATCAAGTGCCTAGGGAACAGAAGAGGTATGAGCAGTAAAATAAATCGCAAGAGAGCTACTAAACCTATGATGAAACAATTATGATTTGAAATAGAGAAACTAGCAATAACGATCTAAGGCTAACAATCGAAATAAGCTGCAGCAAGCAAACAATCGAAAGTAACCAAACAAACGATCTCTTAATCAACAAAAAAAAAGAGAACAACAATCGCTATCCTAATAGAACTAGGAAATAAACGACAACAATGATTATCCTAATCAAACCAGGAAAAGCAAAACAATCTCCTAATCGATTTAGGAAATCTGCGCGACCTAATTTCCTTTTTTTTTTTTTTTTTTTTTTGATTCTAACTAGAACTAACAATTAACCTAAAACGCTGAATACAAAGGAAACAATCGAAACAAACGAAACAAACAGGGAACAAGCAGATCGGCGCGAAGTAGAGAGAGAGATCACGATCTTAGCCTGATATAGGAGCGTTTTAGGCTCTGATACCAAATGATGTATGAACGGAAGCGTTGACAAAGGATGGACTCAAGTCTCTGCCTTTGGAACAACAGGGAATGCGTGATGATGATGATTTGCGGATTGAAAGTGATGAGAGGACCGATGGATGCAGCTGAAGCTTGCAGATCGGATCAATGAGGTATGAAATCGCGATGAGATGATGATTAATGAGTCGAAGGTCGCCACACAAGAGATGATCGATCTTGTGATAAGACAAACACAATCACGTCGCCTTGATATCACTCACAAGGAAAGATGATCGATGGATTGAAAGCTCAGATTCGCTCAGAGATTTCAGGGAGAAGAAAGTACGTTGTTTATATCATGCGTGAAAAGATACACTGCTGCTAAGGAACCTTATAAAGGGGTTCGTGCAGCTGATGCCTTCTAGGGCGAAAACCGTAATACATAACTAATCTAAAATCCTAGAACAAAAGAATGAAATAAAACGCCTACTACAAGCTACTAAATGAAATAACGAAATACAATATATCCTAAGGTTTTATTATAAGTCTTTGGTCCTGCAAAACGAACAAACACAGTATATAAATTGAAATCATACCTGCTTGTGTCAAAACTATGTTATGTTTTAGAATTTGAACGCGAGTTTTATGCAAAGTTCTCGAATATAAGTCCCGGAAAAATGGTCCAACCCCTACAATACGCGGTTACTATATAAATTACTATAATCATATTTATTTAAAGAAATAGTCATAATTAATTAGTACCTGATAACACAAGGTGGACATTCCGGTCTAGGAGGTCTGCAAAGATAAATGGAAGTTACCGCTCCATAAAAACATGGCAGTCATGACTCTTCATGCCTGAAAACTTTTGGTTGTTCATATCAACAAAAGTCGCTAAGTCTGAGGAATAACCATCTGGGAATTTAACTGCATGTTTCACACATTCCAATAAACTTTTTCTGGCTTCTTCTGTCAATGTGAAGGCTGGGAAATGAGCTTTACACTCACTATCAATATGTAAGTGTGGCCGAGAACAAAATTGTTCTATATCCAATCTTGACATGATGTTGTCTTTCGATTTACCCTTCACACTCATAAGAGTATTCATGATGTTGTCAAACAAATTCTTCTCTATATGCATCACATCAAGAAAATGTCGGAGATTGAGGTCCTTCCAGTACGGTAGCTCCCAGAATATGCTTTCCTTGTGCCAGTTATGTTGCTTCCCATAGCCCGACTTCTTCTTTTCGTGACCGTTTCCCCCGACGTCCTTTGTTTTTGATGGATTTACATCAGCCAACCGCTCGCAATAAACTTGCTCACCGGTCAAAGACTGAGGTGGATACTCTCTCGAAGCGTCTTTTCCCTTCATGAAGTCTTTTTTATTCCTCCTCAGTGGATGACCATGAGGAAGAAATCTTCGGTGACAATCAAACCAACACGTCTTCCTTCCATTAGGTAGATAAAATGACTTTGTATTTTCCATGCAAACTGGACAAGACAAATTACCATGGGTTGTCCATCCGGATAACATGCTATACGCCGGAAAGTCGCTTATCGTCCACCTCAACACTGCTTTTAGATTAAAATTTTGATTCAAGGACACATCGTATGCATCGACGCCATTAGACCACAACTCTTTTAACTCCTCAATAAGAGGTCGGAGGAAGATATCGAGACTAGCTCGCGGATGATTTGGCATAAAATTCAGAATTGTAAGAAATAAATACTTTGTATTCATGCACATACTAGGGGGTAAATTATATGGAGTCAAGATCACATGCCACATCGAATGATTACGAGACATGTCAAATGGATTGAACCCATCGATACATAATCCAAGATAAACGTTACGGGGTTCTTCGGCAAACCGGGAATTTTGATCTTGAAAATATCTCCACTCCGCCGCATTAGAAGGATGACACATTTCTCCCTCCTTTGATTGGTGCTCGGCATGTGATATATCATGGTTTTTACCCGTTTTTACCAATGATATAGGTCTTATTTATAGAGTCTTTCTCGTATTTTGGAGTCTTTTCGAGTCTTTTCAGGTTTTAGGTGACTTTGGGAGAAAATGAGCCGTTTTGGGTGAAAATGAGCATATGGAAATGCAGAGTCATGCAAAGACGTCAGTAGTTTGGCATTCGTTGAAGATATTTCCACCAATGGATTGAGCTCAAATTTGGATACAAGATAGATCAATGGATTAGCTTTCATTTGAAAGTGGTTTGAAGCCATTCCAACAGTGCGATCGAAAGCTATGCCAGTTTTCGTGATGACAGTCCAGTCTGGCAAGCAGAAGAGTCAACACGCAAGCTTGGTATCGATTGATACCACTAATGGTGTCGACCGATACCGACTTCAGGTAGAAGGAAACGTAAATTTTTACAAGTTTGAAGTTTTCACCTTGGTCCAGAAGACTTTACTAATTACTATAAGCCCCAAAACGTGTTTTAGGTTATAAATTAGGTTTCTTAGCAACTTTTGTTGGGAAAAACTTTATTTTATTCTTGATACTTTGAGAGAGATTTGTTCCAGGGTTTTTGGAAGACAACTCTGAACCCTTGTTTCTTATTGATTTCTTTTATGCAATTCTATTCATCTATGATTTATATTCCATTGATCATGTCTGAGTAAATCTCCTTTAGGTTTAGGGTTCTCATAAAGGATCTCTTTGAATGATAGGTTAATTGGTTGATTAGGGTTCATAATCTGAATTAGTTATTCACCATATGTTGTTCTCAAAGCTAATTATAGGTTGACGAATCTGGAACTTAGATCTTAGGTTAGTCGATTAGGCACGACAGTGCAATTGATAATCTGACAGAACTTAGGGTGAGCAAAATAGCTATCCGCAAAGAGATTTGGTTTAGTTGTTTTGTGAACATATCAAACCTGAACTTTAAAGTTGGTTTAGATCTTTATGATTTGCAAAGAGATTTGGGATTCTGGGATTTAGACTTAGATAATTCTCGCAACGACAATTGGTTAATTATAGCTTAGTGATTTGAGTTCAAGAACCGTGTATAACCTGAACCCTGACTAATTGGTTTGCCTGCATTCTCTGATTTCCTGAGAAATACCTTGAGCCTATCTTCCTCCGCGGATTACAACTTTCTAATCTGCGTTATTGCTTTCAATTACATTAATTCACTTAGCTTAATCCAACCCTTAAAATCTATTGTGTGATTCTTGAGTCTCTGTGGATTTGACCCCTAAGTATTACAATCGACAAAGCTGTTAGTACTTTAGGGTATTACATTTGTGCTTATCAAATTTGGCGTCGTTGCCGGGGATTCTTAATTCGCCATTAGATTTTAGTCTAGAATTTCGACTAAGCCCGTGTATCGATCGATACTAGCCAGTGTCGGTCGATACTCGTCGTGTTTGTTGGTATCGATCGACACCCACCCAGTGTCGGTCAATACTCATCGTTTTTTTTGTTACTTACGTGCCTTGTCTAGTGTGTTTCAGGTGTATGCCCACTCGCGAAACCATGAGGAACAAGAGCACTCAGCTAGTTGATCTTTCCAACAAGGAGCTAGCAAATTTGGAACGTGCAAACAGGAAAGCAAAGAAGCCAACAGAGATGAACAATCTAGTGATATTGGTTCGTGATGATGCTGGAGCTTTGAGAGACCAAGAGGGTCAATTGCGCAATGAGAGAGGGCAAAAACTTGATGGGGATGGAGACATCATTGTCCCTGCAACTGTTGTGAATGTTGGGAATGATGTGGTTAATCGTGGTAGAACGATTGGTGAGTACAACATGCCTAATCTGTTCTATGCCAATCGATCAGCGATTCGCCCTCCTACTTTTCAGAGAAATGACTTTGAGCTGAAACATGCATACTTCAATCTTGTGCGTCAGCACCCTTTTCATGGTCTTTCTCATGAACACCCCATGGATCACATTGAGAAGTTTGAAGATTTGGTCACTAGCATCAAATACAATGGAGTGTCCAATGATTTCCTCTTCTGTAAGCTCTTCGCATACTCTCTTGGTGGAAAAGCAGCTTATTGGCTTAAGCAGTTGTCGCCTGGATAACTGACTACCTTGGAGGAGGCTAAGAATGCCTTCTTGAATAATTTCTATGATGATGCAAGATCCGAAGAGCTTAGGGATAAGATCTCCCAATTTTCTCAAGGAGCGACTGAGGCATTCAAAGCTGATTGGATTAGATTCAGATCATATAAGAGGGATTGTCCACATCACGGGTTCACTAAGGTTCAGCTGCTGGGTATTTTCTTCAGAGGGATTGATTGGAGGTATCAGATGTCCTTAGATGCTGCGAGTAATGGGAACTTCAACACCAGGTATCCTGACGATACTTATGTGCTTATTGAGAACTTGGCATAAGCAATAGTACCAAGAATGCAGACTTTGAGCGAAGGAAGCAGACTGGGAGCATGGATGGATCGCAGATTGCTACGGTTCAAGCTAAGTTGGATTCAGTGCACAATCTCTTGATGGGAAAGACGATGAAGGCTGTTCATTTTGCTGACAAGGTTGAGAACTTCAATGAGGATGTAGTGGAAGGTGTTAACTACATTGGTGGTTCTGGTTTTCAAGGTCAGAGAAATCAATACCAGCAAAACAACAACCGAAACTTCACCAACAATGCTCAGCAAGGAGGGTACAACTCTGAAGTCAACCCAGCTGGTTTTAGAACCTATGGAAATTCGTCCTACCAACCTCCACCACCCAAAACTCATGAAAGCAAAGTTGAATCTATGCTGGAACAGATTCTTGAGGGACAACAGAAGATGACAATAGACTTTAATTGGAAGATGGATGCTATGTACACAAACCTGAATGGAAAAATCGAGGCTCTCAGTACTCATCAGAAGATGCTAGAAACTCAAGTAGCTCAAACTGCAGCTGTCATGGGAAAGATGGTTCATTCACAGAATGAATACGTCAATGCAATCACCTTAAGAAGTGCTGAAGAGGTCACTGCAGTGGTATAAAAGGGGTTGAAAGCAGAAAAATTCGCAGAGATTGAAGGTGATTTTGAGCCTGATACGTCGGTATCGATCGACACCACTATTAGTGTGGATCGACACCAATATGAGGAAACGACACAGAAGCCTTGTGTCGATCGACACCAACCTGGTATCGGTCGACACCCCTCGCAAACTGAGCCAGAAATTGGGAAAAACCGGAGATGGTTGAGGAACGCGTTTACAAGCCTAAGGTGCCATATCCTCGACCACCTAGACATCTCATGAATCCAATAACTGCAGAGAAGTTGCTCGGTTTTGAGAAGATGGTAAGGAGAGTTCCCCATACTATGTCTTTTGAAGAAGCTTTGGAATACCGCCCTTTGCTTTTTCACTTCCGAGATTGCAGAGAAACTCTAGACGAGATCAAGGCACTCTTCATCAAGGCAAGAAGCACATCACCACCAATGAAGCAGTTGACTAAGAGGGACGACCCAAGAAAATTTTCAGTTCCATGCTTTATATCTGGAGGTTAATTCAAAGAATCTCTCGTTGATTCAGGGTCTAGCGTCAATGCCATGTCAAAGGCAATTGCAGAGAGGTTGGGAATTGCTGATATAAGATCTCCTAAGATGTCTCTTGTATTCGCGAACTCTTCCACCTCAGTTCCATACGGTACAATCCTAGATTTGCTTGTTAAAGTAGGAGATTGTCTGGTTCCTACTGATTTTCAGGTTGTGGAGATGAGTGAAAGATCTAGTATGCCTTTGATTCTTGGAAGACCGTTCACGGCTACAGTTGGTGCAGTTATAGACACGCCCAGTAAGAGGATCTCGTTCTCATACATTGACAAGGAGATTTCCTATAAAGCCATCCCTTCTGGAAGAGCTGCCAAACATATCTTTTGCATCACCGTTGTTACAGGAGAGACTTTGATGGTTGATCTTTTGGAAGAGCCTTATGATGAGCCAAATGTCATAGAAGTTTTAGATGGTAATTCTATCATCACCAAGAAAGACATCAAAACGGCTAAGGCAAAGAAGAAGGTGAAAAGCAAAAGAGTCAAGGGTGCTGCCTAGCTATATGACCTTAACCCCTCAGAAGTGTGATGGAGATTCGATTGAGTATAAGGTGAAGTGCAAAGGAACCTCAAAACCATTCTCTAAGGCTAGATTTATTCTTACTTCGGAGCTGAAAGAGAAAGGAAAGGAGGTTGTGGAGAGCATGTTGAGCAGAACTCTGAAGCTGGAAGTGTCTAGTTGTAGAACTTGCCTGAGAGTAAGTTCTCAATTTTCTCCTGAATGATCACTGATGAGTCTGTACATAAGTTATTTTACTTCTTTTGATTATTTTTTTTGGTTTTTTGTGTTTTATGTGAATCAGGTGCGAAGAGGCTCAGTGTCGGGCAACACCAGAGTGGTGTTGGTCGACACAACATCAAAAAAAAAAAAAAATTAAAATAAAATTGGTGTGGTGAGCGTGGAGGCAACCCACTGGGACAAACATGACACCACATGCATCAATGTCGATGTCAAAGAGTCTCTGTGTCGACCTAAGCCTGGTATCGCTCGATACCAATGATGTGTGTCAGTCGACACCCGTACTCTACTCAGGTAACTTCTCTGATTTTCACGCATTCACTTGGGTGTTATAATTTATTTTACCGCCTTTGGGTTAGATAACACTGGGGACATTGTTGTTCAAGTCTGGGGGAGGTAGTTGTTGACATTATGTTTGTTTTTCTTAGAGTCAGTCGTTTTTGAGTCAAAATTTGTTTTATTGAGTCAAAACTTATTGGAGATGATGATCTTTTTCTTGAATCTATTGTGCTGACCTTGCTTCTAAGTGACCATTGTTATAGAATCAGTTCTAGACCGGACTAATGAAAAATCCAAAGGTTGAGCTAATTTTTCCAGCAGAATCCATTAAAGCCTGAGTTAATTTTTGCACTTCATCGATGTGGTTGATGTCCATAGAGCTTGATTCCTCACTCATATCTGACAAAGGAACCCATGTGTAGAAAGTGATGGTATCTCTCTCCCCTGTTACAAGTTAATAGATAAAAGCATGAGAAGATGAAATGATTTTCTTCTGAGTAGAGGGTTAGGAAAATTTCCAGCGATCCCATTATTCTACTAAGAAGGAATGATCACACAACGGTGGAAGCGAGGTTAGGAAAATTTCATGTGATACCATTATTCTCCTACACCTTTGATTACTTTTGAGGGAAGAACCGGGGATTCGGTGGTAAACACCGTCAATAATCGCGTTTCGAACCTTAATATGTATATGCAAGAGAACATGATGTGAAATAAGTCTTGGAGAGAGGAACCAATACCAAAAGTGTGAAAATTAGGTGGTTCTTTTGTCATGATATTGTATGGGAAAGAGTGTACAAGGTTCTTGCCATTGATTACAGCAATGAAACTGGCGATGAGGGCTTTATTGGACGATGCTGTGAAATAATGTGTGTAGTCTGGGAAGCTGCGAATGTCTACGGAGAAGTACATGGTGGTTAGATTTGGAACTGGTTACGTGATATGTGGAGCACTAAGTAAAAGGGTCATTGATATGCTCAAATTAATACCCTACAAGTACTAAAGCAGTTGTTGTAGTATATGTAGGGGTCGAACACAAGGACTCCAGAAATCACACAATAGATCAGATAGATTCGAATTAAGCTAAACCAAAAGATGTAATTGAAACCAACAAGTAAATTAAACAAGTTGTAAATTCGATTGGGAGAAAGATAGGCTCATGGTATTTCTCAGGAATTCAATGAATGCAGATAAACTAACTAACAAGATTCAGATTTAGCGCGGTTCTTAAACTCAAATCACTAAAGTATAGCTAACCAACTTTCGTTGCGAAAATTATCTAAGTCTAAATCCTAGAATTCCAAATCTCTTTGTGAATCCTAAAGTCTAAACCAGCTTTTAGTTCAAGTTTGATTTGTTCACAAAACAACTAAATCAAATCTCTTTGCGAATAGTTATTTTGCTCACCCTAAGTTCTATCTGGTAATTAATTGCACTCTCTTGCCTAATCAATTATCCTAAGATCTAAGTTCTAGGTAGCTAATCTAGAACAAGCTTTGAACACAACCTAAGGTGAAGAACTAATTCAGATGGTGAATCCTAATCGACTAATCAACCTAGCATTCAGAGAAAACCCTTATGAGAACCGTGAACCTAAAGTGGATCTACTCAGACATGGAGAATGAAAACAACATGATTGAATAAATCATCAAACAAATCAATAAGAAAGGGGAGTTCAGAGTTGTCTCTCCAAAAACCAAAGTAAAATCAAGCTTAGAATAAAACTTAGCCATCCAAGTGGCTGTAAATCCTCATAAGTAACATAAATCACGTTTTGGGGCTTCTTGTAAATAATAAAGTCTTCTGGGCAATTTTGTAATTCTTAAACTCTTGGAAAAGTCGCGACTCGTGTCTTGCTGCAGTGGGTATCGACCGATACTAGTCAGTATCGATCGATACCGAGGCTTCAAATCGGGTACTCAGCTACACGAACGTCTGCTTTGCTCCAAAATGCTCCAGAAAGCTCCAATATCTCCAATTATGCTCCAAACATGCTAAAATCTGTAAAAGAATCTAAAACACTACAAAATAGTAGAAAGACTCTATAAAACGGATTTATATCATGGCTTAAACGGGGTAAAACCATGATATATCAACTCCCCCAGACTTAGCCTTTGCTTGCCCTCAAGCAAATAGAAGACTAAACCAGAGAAAGAGGTTTGAAAACATAGAGACTCAGCTGTTCTTGAAACGTTGCAATGACCCTTTTCCCAAGCACCCAAATGTCACCTAACCAGATTTTGATCTAACCACCATGTACTTCTCCGTAGACATTCTCAACTTCCCAAACTACACACATTATTTCACAGCATCGTTCAATCAAGCCTTCCTCGTCAATTTCATCGCTGTGATTAATGCCAAGAACCTTCTAGATTCTTTCCCATACAATATCATGACAAGGAACCACCCTTTTTCACACTTTCTGGTATTATTTCTCTCCCCCAGACTTATTTCTTATTATGTTCTCGCATATGCTTATTAAGGTTCGAGACGCGAGTATTGATGGTGTTTGCCACCGAATCCCCGGTTCTTCCTTTAAAAAGTAATCAAAGGTGTAGGCGAATAATGGTATCACATGAAATTTTTCTAACCTCGCTTTCATCTTTGTGTGATCATTTCCTCTGAAGTAGAATAATGGGATCGTTGGAAATTTTCCTAACCCTCTACTCAGAAGAAAATCATCTCATCTTTTAATGCATTTTATTAACTTGTAACAGAGAGAGGAATACCGTTACTTTAAACATGTGGGTTCCTTTGTCAGATACGAATGATGAATCAAGCTCTATGGACATCAATCACATCGATGAAGTGCAAAAATTTGGCTCTGGTTTTAAAGAACTTTGCTGGAAACATGAGTGTCTTCTAGTTAACTGGTCAGCCTTTAAATTTTTCATTAGTTGATCTAGAACTGATTCTGTAACAATGGTCACTTAGAAGCAAGGTCAGTTCAATAGATTCAAGAAAAAGATCACAGTCTCCAACAAAGTTTTACAAAGTTTTGACTCAATAAAACAACGAATGACTCAAAAACGACTGACTCTAAGAAAAAGAAAAACAATGTCAGCGACTACCTCCCCCAGATTTGAACAACACTGCCCCCAGTGTTATTTAGCCGAAGTTTGGTGATAGAAAACAAATGAACCAAGTGGACTGTGAAAATCGAAAATCTTACCTATGAAGGTGATGAGTGTCGATCGATACAGACTGGTATCGATCGATACCAGTCGTATGTCGACACACTGATTTCAAATCAGTGGCATCGAGTTGCTTAACCCAGGGAAAGTGATCCAAAGTGTTAGAAGTTAGCACTATTAGGAACACTCAAAAACAGGTTAATAACAACGAGATAATCAAGCATAAATCCATGAGTTCAAATGCAAAAATAAAGCTGACATAGGTTCAAAAGAAACGAAAAATAAAAAGAAAACAAATGTGAAGATAAAAGAAGACTAATCCTCTGTCGCCTCGGAATCGCCATCAGCATCAGGATCGTCAGCGGGAGAAGGATCAACTGGAGTCTGCGAGGTTCCAGGTTGAGATAAAGGAGCAGCGTCTGTGTCAGTCATGCAGCGGCAGCGAGAAATAGCAGTCACCTTCTGAAAGGCAGCTGGCTCCATAGGAAGTTCCGAAAGAGAAGGAAATGATGGTGCAGGGATAGAAGAAGTCACTGCTCGCGATCGCTGAGCTCGTCCTCCCTGGCGTGAAATAGATGGAATGTCAGCAGCAGCAGGTGCAGGCACATGAGCTTGTCGTCTAGTCGCAGGTGTTCGAATCAACAGGTACGGAGGAGGCTCAAAACGAAGCTGAGAAAGATCCTCGAGAATGTCTGTCAGCTCGTCGTTAGGGAGCGACACCAGAAAATCTCCAACAGATGTAGTGAAAAACCAACGCCTCTCTGGCTTCAACCACTTAAGGTTTTTCAGATGGCTCTCATCCATAAACCGACGCGTAGTGACTATCGAGCAGCTCGTAGTACTGATCCCGAGGTGCTGGAAGATAGGAGTGAGGAGACTACCAACTGTCTCTGTCTTCGTGCTCGTGCCTATGAATGGTTTGGTCTTCAACGAGACAAAATGATGCGCAAAGACAGGGCCAAGGTTGACCTATGTAAGCTCAGGCCATGCGAAATCCTCCTCAGGAATAATGTCTCCGATAGCCAGACACAGAAGTAGAAGCTCGGACACCCTCATCTTGTTCGGTTCCATCTTGCACAAGAGAGTGGTGCTCAAGATCCTAACCAAACAACGCAGGACCGGGTGTCGTATATCCATCTGAGTGGACTCCTTAGAGTAATAAGCACCATTCCCGAAATGCTCCCAAAATGTCTGCATGTCAGGATTCTGCGCGGGAAGAGTAACCCTCCTGCAATCCCGCGGAAAACTGTAGATGTCACAGAGAGCAGGGAGTGGTAACATGTACCTCACTCCACAAGCCATGAAAGTAAGAGTACCCTCCTGTGCATCCCGGAGAGCCTCGTCCTGGTAGTAAACGTGAACTGTCGCCATGAACTGACGAACCAAGTCCGGGTAAAGATCATACTGCTGAGTGGCCATCTGACCAAGACCAATCTTCGCAAGCAGACGGGCCAGCTCTGTGTCAAGGCCCAAGCGACGCATGGAGACCCTGTCAACAAATCGAGTAGGTTCTATAAAAACTCTCAACCACGCGTTATAGTGCAGCGTGTCATAAGCATCCCATTCCTCCAAGATGGGTCTGTAGGTGCAGTCATCACCCAGCGCAACTTTCTTCTCAGTCCCGTTCCAATCTCGACGACAAGGGATCCTGGCCTTCTCGTTCAGCTTAGGCCAAGGACCTCTGCGTGGGGCTACGGGAACATTCGGAGCAGATGGATTAGAGCTCGATGCATCTGAAGTTCTTGCTCTCTTTGGCCTAGATGTCATCTTTAATGATTGAAGAAACAAATGCTAGAAACAGATAGAGGATGAAAATCCAATGAATCTAGGCACTTGAATCACCAAAATCGGTGAAAAAACGAGAGAGATGCGAATTCAGAGGAAGAAGGAGGCGGTATCGATCGATGGAGAAGAAAGAAGAGAACAAAAAAACCGAGGGTTTTAAAAGAAAACTTACATGCCCGCACGGTGTTGATCGACACCGCATAGTATCGGTCGACACTCGTTGCCCAATTACTGCTCTTGCTCTGCGACTGTGGTATCGATCGACAAAGACTGGTGTCGATCGATACTCCTCCTCTTAAATGCTTCACGTTAAGACACAAGACACAAAACCAAAAATAAAAACAAAAATAAAAGACTTATGTACAGACTCACCAGTGGGTTGCCTCCCACCAAGCGCTTGTTTTACGTCACGAGCTTGACTTTACGGACGATCAGCCAGGAGAAGAATGAGAACTTGCGCCGAAACAAGCTCCACAATTATACATCACCAGCTTCAGAGTTCTGCTCATCATGCTCTTCACAGACTCTTGTCCTTTCTCTTTCAGCTCTGAAGTGAGAACAACTCTAGCCTTAGAGAATGGTTTCGAAGTTCCCTTGCACTTCACCTTATATTCAATTGAGTCTCCATTGCACTTCTGAGGGGTTAAAGTCACATGGGGAACACTTTTTACTCCTTTGCTCTTCACCTTCTTCTTTGCCTTAGCTGTTTTGACGTCTTTCTTGGTGATGACAGAAGGACTATCGAGAAGGTCTATGACAGTTGGCTCGTCAGGAGGCTCTTCCAAAAGATCAACTACCAACGTCTCTCCTGTAACAATGTTGATGCAAGAGATATGTGTGGGAGTTTCACTAGTAGGAATGACTTTGTAGTACACCTCCTTGTCAATGTATGTAAACGAGATTCTCTCGCTGGGTGTGTCCATAATGGCACCAACCGTAGCCATGAACGGTCTTCCAAGAATTAATTGCGTAGTAGATCTTGCACTCATCTCCACAACTTGAAAATCAGTAGGAACCAGAGAATCTTCTACTGTGACCATCAAGTCAGGGATTGTACCATATGGAAGTGAGATGAAACAGTTCGCGAACGTGATAGGTGTCTTGGGAGATCGAATATCAGCTCCAAATCTCTCTGCAATCGCCCTTGACATGACATCAACTCCAGAGATAGATCATGGAACGGAGAATATTCTTGGGTCTTCCCTCTTGGTCAACTGCCGCAGCAGTAGTGACTTACTTTTTGCCTTGATAAAGACTACTTCGATCTCTTCCAGAGTTTCTCTGCAATCTCGGAAGTGGCTCAGTAGAGGGCGGTACTCTAGAGCTTCTTCAAAAGTCAGTGTGTGGGGAATCCTTCGTACCATCTTCTCAAAGCCAAGCAGCTGCTTTGGAGAAATGGGGTCTCTGAGGTGTTTGGGTGGCATGGGGTATTGCACCTTAGGCTTATGCGTTGCTATTCCAGATGAGTGTCGATCGACACAGAGTGGGTGTCGGTCGATACTATTGGCGTCGAATACAAACACAACCATTTCAGGCTCAAAATAATCAAACTCACCGAATTTTTTCTCATTCAGATCGTTTTCTATCACTGGAATAACCTCTTCAGCACCTCTTACAGTGATTACATTGACGTGTTCATTTTGTGGATGAACCATCTTTCCCTTGACTGCAGTTTGAGCTACCTGAGTTTCCAGCATCTTCTGATGAATACTGAGAGATTCAATTTTCCCATTCTGGTATGTGTACATAGCATCCAATTTCCCATTGAAGTTCACTATCATCTTCTCCTGCCCTTGAACCAGCTGTTCAAACATAGCCTCAATTTTTCTCTCAGGAGTCTTAGCAGGTATAAGTTGATAAGATGAACTCTCATAGTTCCTTGTGTAGCCCCTTCTCTGGAAAGGTTTCTAGACAAACTGATTCGACCCAAAACCAGCTCCACCAATGTAGTTAACATCCTCCACTTCATCTTTAGCAGCAAAGTGGACCACCTTTTGGGTCTTTCCCATCAACAGATTGTGCATTGAATCCAACTTAGCATTCACCTCTGTGATTCGACTGCAATCCAAGTTACCAGCTTGCTTCTTGCGCTCCATGTCTGCATTCTTGGTACTATTGTTAGAAGCCAAGTTCTCAATCAACACATAAGCATCGTCGGGATACCTTGTGTTGAAATTCTCATTACTTGCAGCATCTAGGGACATCTGATACCTCCAATCGATTCCTCTGTAGAAAGTACCCAGCAGCTGAACCTGAGTGAAACCATGGTGCGGACAATCTCTCTGATATGACCTGAAACGAATCCAAGCAGCCTTGAGTGCCTCAGTCGGTCCTTGAGAAAACTGAGAAATCTTGTTCCTGAGCTCTTCGGATCTCGCATCATCATAGAAATTATTCAGGAACGCATTCTTCGTCTCATCCCATGTAGTTAGCGAACCATGAGACAACTGATTCAGCCAATAAGCTGCATCCCCACCAAGAGAGTATGGGAAAAGCTTACAGAAGAGGTAATCATAGGATACTCCATGGCACTTGATGATTGTAACCAAATCCTCAAACCTCTCAATGTGATCCATAGGGTGTTCATGAGAAAGACCATGAAAAAGATGCTGACCCACAAGAGTGTAGTATGCGGGTTTCAGCACAAAGTCATTCCTCTGAAATGGTGGAGGGCGAATCGCTGATCGATTGGCATAAAATTGATCAGGCCTGTTGTATTCACCAATCGTCCTACCCCGATTAATCACAGCGTTCCCTGCATTCACAGCAATTGCAGGGACAATGATATTTCCAGCTTCATCAAGTCCTTGCCCTCTCTCATTGCACAATTGACCTTCTTGGTCTCTCAAAGCTCCGTCAGCATCCTGAATCAGAATCATTGGATTGTTCATCTCTGCTAGTTTCTTTGCTTTCTTGTTTGCACGTTCCAAATTTGCTAGCTGCTCGTTTTACAGGTCAACTAGCGGAGTGTTCTTGTTCCTTCTGGTTTCACGAAGAGGCATGCACCTGAAACACGAAAGTCAAGAATGTAAGTAACCGAAATTCACGACGGGTATCGACAGATACCACTTGAGTGTCGATCGATATTAAACGATTTAGACGAAATTCTTAGCTAAAATCTAATGGCGAAATTGAGTCCCCGGCAACGGCGCCAAATTTGATATGCTCAAATTAATACCCTATAAGTACTAAAGTAGTTGTTGTAGTATATGTAGGGGTCGAACACAAGGACTCCAGAAATCACATAATAGATCAGATAGATTCGAATTAAGCTAAACCAAAAGATGTAATTGAAAGCAACACGTAAATTAAACAAGTTGTAAATTCGATTGGAAGAAAGATAGGCTCAAAGTATTTCTCATGAATTCAATGAACGCAGATAAACTAACTAACATGATTCAGATTTAGCGCGGTTCTTAAACTCAAATCACTAAAGTATAGCTAACCAAAACTCGTTGGGAAAACTATCTAAGCCTAAATCCTAGAATTCCAAATCTGTTTGCGAATCCTAAAGTATAAACCAGCTTTTAGTTCAAGTTTGATTTGTTCACAAAACAACTAAACCAAATCTCTTTGCGAATAGTTATTTTGCTCACCCTAAGTTCTATCAGGTAAATAATTGCACTCTCGTGTCTAATCAATTATCCTAAGATCTAAGTTCTAGGTAGCTAATCTAGAACAAGCTTTGAACACAACCTAAGGTGAAGAACTAATTCAGATGGTGAATCCTAATCAACTAATCAACCTAGCATTCAGAGAAAACCCTTAACCTAAAGTGGATCTACTCAGACATGGAGAATGAAAACAACATGATTGAATAGATCATCAAGGAAATCAATAAGAAACAGGAATTCAGAGTTGTCTCTCCAAAAAACAAAGTAAAATCAAGCTTAAAATAAGACTTAGCCATCCAAGTGGCTGTAAATCCTCATAAATAACTTAAATCACGTTTTGGGGCTTCTTGTAAATAATAAAGTCTTCTGGGCAATTTTGTAATTCTTCAACTCTTGGAAAAGTCGCGACTCGTGTCTTGCTGCAGTGGGTATCGACCGATACTAGTCAGTATCGATCGATACCGAGGCTTCAAATCGGGTACTCAGCTACACGAACGTCTGCTTTGCTCCAAAATGCTCCAGAAAGCTCTAATATCTCCAATTATGCTCCAAACGTGCTAAAACCTATAAAAGACTCTAAAACACTACAAAATAGTAGAAAGACTATGTACAACGGATTTATATCATGGCTTAAACGGGGTAAAAACTATGATATATCAGTCATTGCAGTGTTTCAAGAACAAGTGAGTCTCCGTGTTTTTCAAACCTCTTTCTCTTGTTTAGCTTTATGTTTGCTTGAGGGCAAGCAAATGCTAAGTCTGGGGGAGTTGATAAATCATGGGTTTTACCCATTTTTAGCCATGATATAGGTCTTATTTATAGAGTCTTTCTAGTATTTTGGAGTCTTTTCAGGTTTTAGGTGACTTTGGAAGAAAATGAGCCGTTTTGGGTGAAAATGAGCATATGGAAATGTAGAGTCATGCACAGACGTCAGACGTTTGGCATTCGTTGAAGAACTTTCCACCGATGGATTGAGCTCAAATTTGGATACAAGACAGATCAATGGATTAGCTTTCATTTGGAAGTGGTTTGAGGCCATTCCAAAGGTGCGATCAAAAGTTATGCCAGTTTTTGTGAAGACAGTCCAGTCTGGCGACCAGAAAAGTCGACACGCAAGCTTGGTATCGATCGATACCACTAATAGTGTCGACCGATACCGACTTCGGGAAGAAGGAAACGTGCCTTTTTACAAGTTTGAAGTTTTCACCTTGGTCTAGAAGACTTTAATAATTACTAGAAGCCCCAAAACGTGTTGCAGGTTATAAATTAGGTTTCTCAGCCACTTTTGTCGGCAAAAGCTTTATTTTATTCTTGATACTTTGAGAGAGATTTGTTCCAGGGTTTTTGGGAGACAACTCTGAACTCTTGTTTCTTATTGATTTCTTTTATGCAATTCTATTCATCTATGATTTTTGTTCCATTGATCATGTCTAAGTAGATCTCCTTTAGGTTTAGGGTTCTCATAAAGGATCTCTTTGAATGATAGGTTAATTGGTTGATTAGGGTTCATAATTTGAATTAGTTCTTCACCATAGGTTGTTCTCAAAGCTAATTCTAGGTTGACGAATCTGGAACTTAGATCTTAGGTTAATCGATTAGGCACGACAGTGCAATTGATAATCTGACAAAACTTAGGGTGAGCAAAATAGCTATCCGCAAAGAGATTTGGTTTAGTTGTTTTGTGAACATATCAAACCTGTGCTTTAAAGCTGGTTTAGATCTATAGGATTTGCAAAGAAATTTGCCTGCATTCTCTGATTTCCTGAGAAATACCATGAGCCTATCTTTCTCCATCGAATTACAACTTTCTAATATGCGTTATTGCTTTCAATTCCATTAATTCACTTAGCTTAATTCAACCCTTAAAATCTATTGTTTGATTCTTGAGTCTCTGTGGATTCGACACCTAACTATTACAATCGACAAAGTTGTTAGTACTTTAGGGTATTACATGCCATCTCATTGCCGCTGTAGTCTTCTTGCTCTGTTACATTCTCTTCAAT
This sequence comes from Eutrema japonicum, assembly GCA_030161315.1. NCBI lineage: Eukaryota > Viridiplantae > Streptophyta > Magnoliopsida > Brassicales > Brassicaceae > Eutrema > Eutrema japonicum. The sequence continues at coordinate 24,807,606 of BSQW01000006.1, read as the reverse complement.
CTATCAGCAATAGGTAAATACCACATACGACTGTATGGTACTTTGGTTATACGTCGGTCGTTCTTAGGCTTCCATCTTTGTGCACCACAAAACAAACATTTATCTTCCTTCTCGTCATCTTTCTAGAAGATCATACAATTGTTAATACAAACATCAATTGTATGATATGGGAGGCCTAAATTGCGAATCAATTTTTTTGTCTCGTAATGTGATCTGTTGACTTTTTTCCTTCTGGTAAATAGTCTGTTAACATTTCGCAAACCGAATCCACTAACTTTTCACTCATATTATATTCTGCCTTATTTTGCATGACTCGAGCAGCTAAGGTTAACTGCGAATGACCTTCAAGACAACCATCGTATAATGGATTTTTTGCACCTTCTAACAAGTGGTAGAATTTCTTTGAATGGTTACGTACCGGTTCTTCTACATTCTGATAACTACCATCCTGATGATAGTTATCAAAACTCACGTTATGACGAAATGCATCATTCACCATATCCACATATCTATCTTCTACTACATTACCCACATCTTCACTCCCACTTATATATGTCGTACCAACATAACTCGATCCTAAATCCATATTAATTTCTTCTCCATGCTTATCCCAAACATAATAATCTGGCATAAATCCTCTGCTATAAAGATGATTCGAAATTCTTGTCCCCGTGATAAATTTCTCGTTCTTGCAAACACTACAAGGGCAGAAAAACTTACCGCCATTACTCTGTGTTAGAGGCTGGCTATTTGCAAATGTCATGAATCCATCAACCCCCGTTATGAACTCTTCCGATAAATTTCCCGTCTCTTCATCGAACCTCTTATACATCCACTCCCGGAAATTATTTTAATTAAAATTTCCAGACATTATATAACTGAAAAATAGAATGAGGAGAAGAAATATGTTTGATTTCGTGTTGAAGATCGAATGAGGAGGAGAAATGGGATGAATTGAGCTTATATAGACATTTCTGCCGACTAAATAGCGACTACACGGCGTCTGTAAGGCGACTACATCTTGTTGTCGCATAAAATCGTTACACCAACTCCAAAACGAATAACACGTGTTTTTCACCGGTCTTTACGACTGATTACCGACTGCTATGCGACCTTCCGAAATAGTCGTATATTGATCGCCAAATGGCGACTATTATGCGACTCTTCTTACCCGTCGGCAAAGTAGTCGTAACTTAGTCGTAAATTAGCGACCCGCCGAAAGAGTCGCATATTAGTCGCTAAATTAGAGACTATTAGGCGACTATTATTTCCCGTCTGAAATGTAGTCGTATATTAGTCGTCAAATAACGACAACTATAGCGGCTATATCGTTTGGTCGTAAAACAGCGACGCAAATACGACTAAATTGTATTAGTCGCCAAATAGTGGCAATGTTAGGCGACTAATTGTTTAGTCACCATTTGTAGTCGTTAAAACGCTGTTTTCTTGTAGTGGGAATCTATTGCTAAACTATACTACTAGAGACAGTTGTAACTATTCTAAAACGTTGCTGGGTCGAGAGAAATATCTCGGGGTATGCTCGATTGAATCAAACAGCCCCCTAGCTCATTAGTAACCGGTGTTTCTAGATTATAACTCCACGAACATGACATAATAATAACGTAGTCTACTCCTGTACAACCTACACCCTACAATCTATTCACTCGACCAGTAGCTTCCGTCTCTGGTCGCGCATAAGATTGTGATATGCTAGTGGGTCCATAGGTTCATGGTACTCCGTAAGTATACTTTCAAAATCTTACGACGCGCACACCTTGTGGATGAACTTTGCTGGTGATTAGATGCAACACTTCCGTGGGAAAAAGACAACATTAAATTAAACATGAGATTGGTGAAGAAGCCTCACGAATTCAAGAACTAAGCTCGGTGAGAAACCTCCTCACCAATCCAGATAATCTCAATGGAAGAGTACAAGAATGAAAGCAAAACTAGTCTTCTAAGGTTTTCCAAGGGTGTCCACGAAATTTCTGTCGAAAACAAGTATTTATAGGTCTTCAACATGCTTGGGTCGTTTTATGGTTTGATGTGAAAAGACGGTTTTGGCCTCGGGTGAAGAAACGGATCGTCTTGGGCAGAACTGGGTTTGGCCGCGGGTCTGTAGCTACTGGCCATGGCGAACTGGACCTTGGTTGCTGGTGGAGTGGCTGAACGGGCGGCGAACTTATGCTTGGCCGTGGCTGGGAGCTATCCAGGCGCGGTGAGCTGCTTCTTCGGGGCAGCTTCATTTGCATTTAGTGCTTCGGGTATAATTAAGGATCCAACCAATGGATTGTCCCCAATCCAATTTCATTTGAAAGCTGGTTGTCTCCACTTTGTTATATCCAAATTTGGTGATGATCAGACGGTGAAAAAGTCTTCTTTGATTGCAAGACTTCTTGACAGTCCAAATTTATCCAAAAACGTACTTTTACTCTGAAATGCACTCTTTAATCCCGAGTTAACTGAAAAGAGTCTTAAAACCGCAAACATGCGAATCCCGTAATAAAAACATAGAAAACCAAGTGGAACACTTATTAAAATATTCTAAAATATATAGTAAAACGGGTAAAAATAAGGTGTTATCAATGACCTCCAAAAGGGAAAAGTTACATCTCTCGAGGCCGAGGTGGATAAACTGAACTCCTGGAAACTTTCCCCACGAAAACAATTCGGAGACCAATCCCTATGAAAACAATTCGGAGACCAAACTTTCCCCTACGATGGTGCTAAGCTCAAACTTTCCCCGATCTCCGAAGCTTCGGAGGGTCCTTTGTGCGATATCGAGCCGGCTGACTCTACTGCGATTAGAGCTGACATGACTGAGTCCGTTGGGGCTGATGAGCGCATTCAGGGTTCTGTTGAGCCTACCACCCATGGTGATGCAGAGACGACCCATGGCGAATAGCTTCCTTCCCTTCTTTTGTTTTAAGATCCCAATGGATCTGTTTCTCTCTTGATTGATGTTAGTGTATCTTTTTGAACATGTGCATGGACGACTTTATTCGACAAAATGCTATGAATCTTGGTTTGTCTCGTGTTTTTATTTTTGCTGAGGTTTTAATTAATTAGTCAATAGAAACGAGGTGCAATTGTTTTCGTAGGGATTGGTCTCCGAATTGTTTAGAGTTGGCAAAATATAGTGTTTCGAATCTCCTACGAGGTAATGTGTTTTGAGATGATCTGTTTGGTATCATGTCCTGAGATGTTAATGACAAGTGTGTTACGAAGCGAATGATAACTGGGTTTAGATTTTACTTCAGTTATAGGGCTTGAGATGTTGACTCGACTTACGTTCCCGTTTTGATAGTAATATTATGAGTGTTTTGGTCGAGGTATACCTTTTCCTTCCTCTTGTCCGGATATATCCGCATTTAATTTATATAGAATGCTTTAATCCGTTGTGGATTGTAAGAGAATCGCGATCTGTATAGGATATTGGTTAAAATCCATAAAGGATGTATGCGTTCGTTGTTGTGGCTAGCAACAGACGAAAATGATGTGTAAATGCAATATATATTGATAAAAACTTAAGTGCGAGAAGGTAGCGCTTACGAAGATGGGAGTATGTGTATACGTACCCACTCCCCCCCTCCCATCTTTTTCAAAAATGGGAACAACTGCACCTTTCCGAAGATTGGTTGCCTACGTACCCTTGTTAGGGGTCAAGTTGTTCCGTAGTTCATTTCGATAAGGTGGTTCTAGTCGATGGAGAGTTTTCTCCTTAGATGGATCTTCTTGGGTTTTCCTTTGGCCTTCTCGGTTGGCTTGTCATTGCTACAATGTGATTATGAGGAACCTTCTTCTTCGTGTTTGAGTTGGGTGGCGGCGTAGAAAACATTGTTATTGATGTGAGTGAAAGATAGGCGTTAATGTGGCCAATCTATGATTGCTCCGGTCGTATCTAAGAACGGCCATCCAAGGATTATCGGAGCCATATAGATCTTCTCTGCTTTGAAAATATAGAAGTCGACGGGTGCTATAAAATATATGATCTTTACATATATGTACATCACGCGCGATCCCTTTTGGTGTTGTACGAGACTGGTTGGTTATACTAATGTTTGTTCGGGTTGGGTAGATATGCTTGATGCCCAGGAGTTCGGCAATTGATTTGGAGATGATACTAGGGCAAGCTCCGGAGTCGCACATGACGTTAGTGAAATCGACGCTTGGGATGTTGCATGAGATGAGGAATTGCCCTTGTTCCTGAGTTTTGTAAAGTATCTGAATTGGTCTTCCGCGTTTTGCATAAGTGAAGAGATCATCTATTTCTGATGTGAATTTGGTGCTATAGCAGAAGAAACGTGCGAGTTTGCATTCCGTGAATGCTTTGGCAAACGTGACCTCTACGGGTAGATTGCGAACAACTTGAAAAAATTCTTCGAGATTCTCAGTACCATCTTATTTGGGTGCCAGCGCTGTGGTTGATAACACCGGTTTTTATCCATTTTTATGGATCACTTTAATATATTATGCATGTGTTTTAACTCCGTTTTCAATGGTTTTCAAGTAATTTCCACGCTTTAGTATTTGGAAAGACATTTCAGGTAACTTGGTATAAAAGAGTGCATTTCGGAACAAAAGTATATTTTTGGATAAACTCGGACAGTCAGAAGTCTTGCAATCACAGAAGACCTTCTCACCGTCTGATCATCACCAAATTTGGACACAACAAAGTAGATAAGCAATTGGATTAGAGACGATCCAATGGTTGGATCCTTATATATACTCGAAGTACTGAATGCAGATGAAGCTGCCCCAAAAAGAAGCCCACCGCGCCTGGAAGAACCTCAGTCGCGGCCAAGCGCCATTCTGCCGCGCCTGGAGGAGCTCAACCCGTGGCCAAACTCCTGTTCGCCGCCGCCAGAAGCGTCGCACCCGCGACCAAGCCTTGCTGCGACCAAGCCTTGCTGCGATCAAAACTAGTCCTTTCTTCACCTGAGGTCAAAACCGTCTTTCCACATCAAACCCTAAACGAAGCTAAGACTATTTATACTCATTTGAGGTCTTTTAGAATTACGCTACACAAAAACTCAGACTCTTTTACAGCAGTAGCTACTCTTGCAACTTTGTTCTTCGGTTTGGAGTAAGGATTCTCGATTCGAGCTCTTCGATAGAGAAGCTTTCTTCATCCCTTTTCTTTTCTGTTTTCTTTTCTATTTATTGATTATGTTTACCTCATCTATGGCTGCGTAGTTATCTTGTTGGGTATAAGGTTTCGAAGGGGCTCTCCTGGTTTGATTTCTTATTAAGTTTTTAGACTAGGATACCGATTAGGGTTCTTCGTTTTATCCTTTCTCTTAATGCATGTTTGCTTGATTGATCTCCTTGAAACGGAACTTAGGTATTTTTAGAATTACGAAAGTATTGGATCCATATGCTTGACCTAGGGTAAACAAGCAAAACTGTCACAAGATTACTTGTGGAGGAGTTCTGAGCGTTAACGACTTTTGACTATAATCATTAACTTTTTGCACGGGCAGAGACGAAAGCTACCGGTCTAGTATTAAAGTTGTATGTGTGTAGGGTGTACGAAAGTGGACTACACATAGTGTCTGTGTTCCAATTTCAAGAATCCAAAGACGACAAAAAGGTCGCTTTAGAAGTCATAGTAAAGTCTTAGTAAAAATCGGCCATGAACCCTAGAGAATACATGTTGCCCAACGTTTCATTTAATTGTTTTACAACCTTATTTTAATCATTTGCTAACTTAATTTCTGTTTTATTTCATCGCTTAATTTAGTTTATTTTCCTAGCTACAACCGTGACAACAAAACCCATAAAAATATAGCTTACGTCTATACACAAGTTAGAAATCGTTAAAAATTAGACAACATCACCATGTGGATTCGATCTCTAAATACTACTTCGCGTGATGTACTCTTGCAGCCTAGTAAAAGTGTAAAGCCAACACATTGGTACTGATTCCAACAGTGTCAGTGGTGCGGACATGGGAGAGACAGGTGTGAAGGCTGAATAAGATTTGCAGTAGGAATCCGTGTTATCGTGGCACATGAAGGAATCAATGTATGACATATATGTTGTCTTCGGCAGGTTCTTCTGACGGGGTGAAGAGGGGTTTTGGGTTGAGACTTCGTCACGGATTCGAGATTTGTTCGCGGTCTTTGTCATATTGACGGAGAGAGCGCATGTTTGGATTGTTCTCCTTGTTGCGTCTTGTCCAGTTCGTTGATTTGAAGGATGGCTTTCTTCTACCGCATTTTTGAACCGGGACGGGCTAGGGATTTCTTCGAGTCTGTCCTCCATGGTTGAAGTGAATCTCTTACGCTTAAAGCATCTTGGGGTGTGGTGTCTTTCGTCGATGCTGGTCTCATCATATTCACAGATGTGTGCTCGTGATCGCTCATTTTCTAGCTTCGGGATGGAGCGTCTATGGTCTTTTCCTCCTTGGAAATGAAAGGCATCCTGGACTGTCAAAGACTTCTTGAGTGTGATTTCTCTTCAAAAGTCTGATCGGTGCCATAACGCCCGTTTTAGTGTATTAAGTGCGACTCGGTCACTCACACCTTCTTCCTTTGAAAGTGCCGTTTTGAAACGCTCCAAAAAGTTACGTAGCTGCTTTGTTGGGCTTTGGCTCATGGCCCATAAATTATTGTCGGAAGCTCCTTATTCTATGAACGCCGAGAAACGCCTAATAATTTCGGCCGATAATTGTTGAAAATTATGGATCGAGTTTTGATCGAGTTTTGAGAACCAATAGAGGGCGGCTCCCTCCAAATGTTTCACGAACCAGAAACTAAAACCATCTTCTGTCTTCTTTCCCTCGGGATTGGCTCGGCCCATTGCCGCTTGGAAAGTCGTTATGTAAGCTTCGGGGTCTGTCGTCCCGTCGTAGAACAAGATCTTGATCCTTCCCGGGTGGCAGACGACTTCCTCGGGGGTGATCGCGTTGTGTTCGTTGAGGTTCATTCTTGGTTGATTGTTGGTATGGCCTCAGAGCGTTTCCTTTGGCCTTTGATCGGTCTCAGGAGCTATGCTGATTGCATGATAACGATTTGAATATATGGTTTCGTCTCTCGGCGTTGTTTTGAGTTAGGGATGCTTCGATCTTCCTCGTTTCAGCCATCCATGGTGGGTTTGTCTTTGCCAACTCGTCGTGTTGGCTCTGATGTGTCCCTAACTTGTCAACGCGCTGCATTTGCTCTACCCAGAAAATATTTTCTTCCTCTTCTGTTAGGTCGTTTCCGAACTGATCTGAATTATGGTTATTCTCTGGAAATGCTACTCCTTCCAGTTCATTGCGTCGTTTCTGGTTCATCCTTCTAAAGCTTGTCAACATGTTGCATTTCCTCCACCCAGAGATTATTTTCTTCCGCTTCCAATAAATTGTTGCCGAGCAGACTTGGCCTGGGGATATTTCCCGCGGATGTTGTTCCTTCAAATGATGAGGCGCATTCAGTGCTTATGACGAAACCCGAGCCGACTGATGAGCGCATTCAGGGTTCTGTTGAGCCTACCACCCATGGTGATGCAGAGACGACCCATGGCGAATAGCTTCCTTCCATTCTTTTGTTGTAAGATCCCAATAGATCCGTTTCTCTCTTGATTGATGTTAGTGTATCTTTTTGAACATGTGCCTGGATGACTTTATTCGACAAAATGCTATGAATCTTGGTTTGTCTCGTGTTTTTATTTTTGCTGAGGTTTTAATTAATTAGTCAATAGAAACGAGGTGCAATTGTTTTCGTAGGGATTGGTCTCCGAATTGTTTAGAGTTGGCAAAAAATAGTGTTTCGAATCTCGTACGAGGTAATGTGTTTTGAGATGATCTGTTTAGTATCATGTCCTGAGATGTTAATGACAAGTGTGTTACGAAGCGAATGATAATTGGGTTTAGATTTTACTTAAGTTTTAGGGCTTGCGATGTAGACTCGACTTACGTTCCCGTTTCGATAGTAAAATTATGAGTGGTTTGGACGAGGTAAACCCTTTCCTTCCTCTGGTCCGGATATACCCGCCTTTAATTTATATAGAATGCTTTAATCCGTTGTGGATTGTAAGAGAATCGTGATTCGTATAGGATATTGGTTAAAATTCGTAAAGGATGTATGAGTTCGTTGTTGTGGCCAGCAACAGACGAAAATGATGTGTAAATGCAATATATATTGATAAAAATTTAAGTGCGAGAAGGTAGCGCTTACGAAGATGGGAGTATGTGTATACGTACCCACTCCCCCCTTCGTAAGCGCTATACACCGTTATTATGCGGGCAAAGGGGGGAAGTTTCTCAACAAGTTCGACCTCGACTTGGTGTAGAAATGACTTAGGAAGGCGGATTTGTGCTCTTCCCAATTAGTGATAGATCATGCGGGCAAAGATTTCCACCAACGGTGAGCTTTATCGGCTAAAGAAAAAGGAAAAAGTTACACTTTAAGTAATCGGCGGGAACTTGGTTTGTTCTCGTCGTTCCGCATATCTCTTCAAACAACTCGATGTGATCCACCGGCTGCACGGTAGCAACTCCATGAAACTGAGTTTGCTTTACCAAAGCAATAATTTGAGGCTTGATTTCGTAGTCATTCATATGAGGTAAAGGAATATGTATCGCGCCTCGGTTTTGGAAGTGTTGATGTGGTGCATAAAAATCAGAATTGGTGCGGTTACGCGCTTGTCTACTCCGAGGATTAGCAGGTAAAACAGGACAGTTCGTGTTCTCGCCATTAGGAGGAATCAATGGATTAACTTGAGCATTGGTCCTCGGTTCATCACGATCGACGGGTAGTTATCATCTTGGATTTTCAGCATTTCAGTTTTCGTTTCCTTCGGGATCGAGTAGTGGCTGGTCATTTGCACCATCGGCAGCCTCTCGGTCATCTTCGTGATCTGAAACATCACGATCATCCTCGTGATCAAATTAATCACGGTTTGGTTGATTTTCTGGACGGTCATTTTCGGCCATCCTTAGCGTTCTTTTGAGTCTTCAGAGTTCTCTCTCGTGTCTGTCGATATCATCTAGTTGCAGTATAATTTCTCTCGGATTTCGCCTAGTGTTCATGCACCTAAGAACAAAAAGGAAGAGATAAAGGAGAATGTCAGAAGAACAACATAAAAGCTTGAAAATCAAAGTTGTCTAGAGCATAAATTAGAACAAGAAATCAAACAAGCAACAATCAAATCCTCGGCAATGGCCCCAAAAAACTTGAAGTGTGTGGGAATTGACTTGAGATGTTTTACCCTTAAGCAAATATGCAAGTTCACATCAAATGCAGTAGTATTTAAGGGATCGAATCCATAGAGATTTGAGTGTGGTAGATTTCTAATGATTTCTAAGTTGTGTCTAGACCTAATCTATTAAAAAGGGTTGTGTGTCACGATTTTATAGCTAGGAATTTAAACTAAACTAAGCGAGAAAATAAGAAAGCAAGTAAGCAAAGTGAATAATTAAAGCGAGGTTGTAAACAAATAAATGAAGCGTTGGGCAATCGGGAACTCTCTAGGGATCACAGACGATTTTTAAAGCGACTTTTGTCGTCTATTGGTTCTTGAACTTGGAACATGATAGTGTGTGTAGCCTACTCTCGTACATCCTATACACCTATAATTTATATACTTGACCAGTAACTTTTGTCTCTGGCCGCGCAGAAAATTATGATGATACAAACAAGTTCGTTAAAGCTCAGAATCCCTCTACAAGTATACTTTCGTATCTTGTACAGGTTTTGCTCGTCTACCCTAGGTTAAGCATATAGATCCAGTACTTTCGTAGTTCTAAAAATAACTAAGTTCAGTTGTGACACGAATCGACTAAGGACCGGCTTGCTCTAGGTACGGTGGAGGTTGGATAATCCTTGACTTCAAAGAATCCACAAAGAAAGATGCTAAGGCGTGAGTGATGAACTCGAAAATCCTTAGGCCCAATCGATAATGAACGATTTGAAACGAGGCGGTGGCTGCGAAGCTTGAGGGATTCGAGAACAAGGATGATAGAGTGTGGGAGATGAATCCTGAAAATCTCTATGCCCCTTATTACGAGAAGAATCGAACAAACAACGGATCGAAGGTTGCGTCGAAGTATTGCGGAATACACTCGATAAACCGAAAAAAATTTCAATGACTAACCATCAAAGAAATCGAAGAACAAGAGTTGAAAACTCAGAAAATATTTGATAAAAGATTGATTAATTTCGTGGCTGCCTTACAAGGGAAATATAAAGAGAAAAAAAATCAAAGAGAGAGTCAATGGTCAATCTCGAAAATGAGAGAAGACCACCTCGAAAATTACAGCAATAATTAAAACAAGTTTGAATTTGAAAATATGTCTTTTGATCTTCCATGGTCGAAATTGTAGATGTTGTTGGGCTTGAGGAAGATCACAAAATGGGCCAGTAACAATGTGAATCATTTGCCTCATTAAAAACCTTTCCAAGAAAACACATTGGGACAAAACTTGGATAAGGGAAAAAGAGCACAAAATGATTCACATACCCATTTAGTGATTTCTTTGGGCCTTCTTATACCTTGACGGTTTGAGGTAATAAGTGAGCTTCTTTGGAACATCCTGGATGACATAAAATATGTCCAAATCGCAGCAACTTTGACAATAGATCCGTTGAGAAGTTGAAGCCTCCAAATGAAGCAAGTCGAGGATCCGTTGACTTAGAAATTGCATATCTTCCAAATGAAAACTGGTATTGACTTGATTCCACTTCTTCGTCAGCCTCTGATGGATCAAGATTGTAGAAAAATTTGATTCGTAGCTTAACTCGTCCTGGTGTTCCTGGAAACCTCCAATTAAGGCTGGTATGTCCAAATCGGGTAAGTTGGGAATCACCCGATTTGTAAATTCAATAACTCCTTCGTTTGAGCTCCAAATGGACTGATTCGAATTCGTAGTGTGCTCTGGGTGAGCTGAGAATGTTTTCCAAGTGGTCTCATGCTTTGAATCTTCGTGGTTGATTCCGTATGTTCCAAGAAAGGTACATATGTCCTTGTTGACTCCTATGCGGTTTGTGTGGCATGTTTGATGAAGTTCTGGTTCACGCTGTTCCTCCTTGATGCTTTCCAGGATCATATCAAGTTGCAAGGTGATCAATCAAGCAAGCATGCATTAATAAAAAGGATAGAACTAAGAACCATAATCGATATCCAAACCTAAAAACCTAATAATAAATCGAACCATGAGAACCCCTTGAGAACTCTATACCCAACAAGAGAACTACTCAGTCATAGATGTGTTAAACATCAAAATAATTAAATGAAAACAATAAAGAGTAAGAGATGAAGAAATGCTTCTCTATTGAAGACACAAGTCGAGAATCCTTCCTCCAAATCGATGAACAAGAATAAAAGTGGCTGAAAAATCGTTTTTGTCTAAAGCGTGAAAGAGATATGTCTAAGAGACCTAAAAACATGTATCTATAGTCTTCATTTCTTTGGGAACGTTTAGGGTTTGAGATGAAATGACGGAATTGGCCTCGGGAATGAAACGTAGTCAAATTGGTCGCAGATGGGCTGGCCGCGGGTGTGTGGCCTCTGACCGCAGCGAAATGCATTCTGGTCGCGGGCGCGTCTCCTCTGAACGAAGCCGTCCTCTCCTTGGCTCTGGCTTCAAGGCAGCTTCGTCTGCCTTTAGTGCTTCGGGAATATTTGAAGATTCAACCATTGTAATGTCTCCAAACCAAAGCTGGTTGTGTCTTCTTTGTTAGGTCCAAATTTGGGGATGATCGGACGGTGAGAAGGTATTCTTTGATTGCAAAACTTCTGACGGTCCAAGTTTATCCAAAAACGTAATTTTGTTCCGAAATGCACTCTTTTATCCCAAGTTACCTAAAATGTCTTTCAAAACTCTAAAACATGGAAATCACTTGAAAACCATTGAAAACGGAGTTAAAACACCTGCAAAATATATTAAAGTGATACATAAAAATGGTCAAAAACCGATGTTATCAGAAACCACAAAAAGTTCAAGTTCTCGGCAACATCGCCAAAAATTGATGTGTATCAGGTTTTACCCCTAACAAAACAACTGCAAGTGCACAACAATCATGGTAGTATATTAAGGGATTGAATCCACAGAGACTTGTGTACTTAGGACTTTGAACTAATCTAAAATTGTGTCTAGACTTATCCAAATTCAAGAGTGTTGTCACAATTTTGTAGCTATGAAAATGAGTAAACTAAGCAGAAAATAAACGGTGTAAATTCAAGGATTAAAAGGTTTAGACAAAGATAACGAATCATACATTCATGACATTCTTTTACCTTTTACCACTCTTTGTCGTACATGAATGGTCGTCAGCTCATCTTTAGTAAGTACCCCACCCGAACCTTAACCATTTCTTAAACCTCATGCAATCTCTCTTGTGTCTCATGTGAATTAAGATATGTGAAAAAACGCCGGAGAGGGAAGAACGACGCATTTTTCAGTCACTAAAGACGAAGACTAAACGCGACCGGTGGAAGTGAAATCAACAAAGACGAGAGCATGGTTCTGCCTTGGAAAACTCAAAATCATGGTATATTTTCGTGCCCCTATGACTCTATTTCAATAAAATGCGTTTCTCCCTTTCAAAAACAAAAACAAAATTTTGAAAGGAAAAGGAAACAAGAGCCTAAAGAGGGTCTAGGTTGGTCGAAAATTTTATGAGGCATCCATAGTTCGTTTGTTAGAAGTTTGTCATTCCGAGCCCACATAAAATTCTAAGTCCGGGGGAATGACAAAAAACTTCTATTTTTGGAGAAAGGAGAAAGTGCAACATTTTTACGCAAAAAGAAGTGACTGGAAGCTGTGGTTCTCAATAGGTCATTTCTCTCTTGCTGTTTTGCATAATATCTCGCACCCTCCGGTGAAATTACGGTAACCCGAAATACTTTTAACCTCACCTCTAAATGCCTTTAATACATACAATTGATTGTCTTGGTTTAATCTTATTGATGAGAATTTCACATTTGCACTTAATGAATTTAGAGAGCTAGTTGACTGGAATTTTGGATTTTGAAAGTTGAGATTTCGTTATGACGGATACCGTGGACTAGTATTACAGAAACTTCTGATGAGAATTTTCTAGGCTAGGTTGCGATTGATGCAGTTCGATGGTTATGGTTTAGAAGGTTGGTCTTCGAGATTTTGAGTTCCCTATGATTTTTGTTTGATCTTTTCGAGCTTTGGTTTTGTTTTGTTTGGGGACAAACAAAGTCTAAGTCTGGGGGAGTTGATAACACCGTAATTTTACCCATTTTAATTATGTCTAAATCGAGAAGCTTCTTCATCCATCTCTTACTTTTTATTTAATTATGTCTTCACTTTCAATTATGTCCGAGTAGTTTAGTCATTGGGTTTAAAGGGATTATCGATCCTTTGTTCGATAAGGATTTCACGAGGAAAACCTAGCCGTATTCTAGAACTCTTTCTTATAGATCGTTGTTAATGCATGAATCTAGCATCATGAACTAGAGGATGATTCCTAGGTGTTATAAGAACCACCAAAAGTGATGAATCTAACCACCTGAACCGGTAATCTATAGAAGCGTGTCACGCTATAAGATACGAAAGTATACTTATAGAGTACCGTGAATGTTTATGAATCAGCTCGAACATCATGACTTTATGCGCGGCCAAAGATGAAATCTACTGGTCGAGTATATAAGTTATTGGTATGTAGGATGTACGAAAGTAGGTTACACCATTTATTAGTCTCCAGTTCGTGGAACCGTGTTTGAATCGAACATTCCCCTAAGATATCCTTGTCGACCCAACATCGTTTTATTATAGTTTACAAAATAATTTTCTTTTTAGTTTATGCCATCGATTTTCATTCTCAATTTACAAGCAATTTTCTGTTTTTCGTACTTTACAATTTCCGTTACCAAAAACCCTACAAAAACATTCCTTGCTAATTCTCTGTTTAAGGTCTCACAGAAAAGCATTTCCTCCCTGTGGAACGATACCTTAAGTCCTACAACGCACATTTGAGCACTTGCAGACTTTTAGTTTTACAAATTTAAAACCTGAAGTTTGGAGATATATGTTTGCGCTCTCTTACATCAGACGGTATCCGCAACCTTGCGAATAATATACCTGTAATCCTTTGCAATTTGGAGAAGATATTTTCGCCATCCTTCTTTGATGTTATGGAACATCTAACAATTCATCTCTCTCGAGAAGCAGAGCTTGGGGGCTCTGTTCAGTATCGTTGGATGTATCATTTTGAGTGTTATATGTTTCATCTAAAGAAGAAAGTGAAAAATTTGAGCAAAGTGGAGGGTTCTATTGTCGCACAGAGAATCAATGAAGAAACTTCACATTTTTCCGAATTTTACTTTCCATCACAAGTCAAAACGAAGAGTCGTAGACCAGCTCGACATGATGATGGAGGCGTAATACCTTTTTATCCGGTCGATGTTCCTCATATATTCTTAGATATTGGACGACTTAGTGGAAAAGGCAATAAGCGGAGACTTTCACCACAGGAGCGAGACCATTTGCATATGTATATTCTCACAAACTGCGATGGAGTTGATGAATATGAGAGGTATATATTATATTGAACCAAGTTATTAATTAATTATTGGGTCCTTGATTATATATATGGTAACCTTATTATCACTTCAATCTCACATGAGGTATATGGCATATCAACGTTTTGCATTTCCGAACAAAACAAAAGATGAGCTAATCGAGCTCAAAGAGGAAGAGTTTGGTCGTTGGTTAAGAGATTACGTAAGTTGTCATTGCCTTGTTTTTAACTAGCTATCATATATATATAATGAATGATTTATTTGACATTATTTTTTTTTGTGCAGGTCACGACAGAGAAGGCTAATGGACAAATATTTCCCACGTGGTTAGAAGAAATTGTGCGCTTTCCACTAGCAAGTGTGCAGTCACATGTGATGTATAGCACCCGGGGTACGCTTTTAAGATTCTTAGGGATGATAGGAGTGCGACAACTTCAGATTACGGTGTATCAATGATATATCATGGTTTTTACCCTGTTTAGGCCATGATATAAGTCCTTTTTTATAGAGTCTTTCTAGTGTTTTGTAGTATTTTAGAGTCTTTTGCAGGTCTTAGCACGTTTGGAGCATTATTGGAATTATTGGAGCTTTCTGGAGCAGTTTGGAGCAAAGCAGAAGTTCGTGTTGCTGAGTACCTGATTTCACGAAAAGCATCGATCGATACCCCCTGGTATCTATCGATACTCGTCGCAGCAAGACATGACCCGCGAGTTTTCCAAGACTTGAAGAATTGCAAAAGTGCCCAGAAGTCTTTAATAATTACAAGAAGACCCCAACTCGTGTTTTAGGTTATAAATAGGATTTTACAGCCACCTGTTTAGGCTATGCTTTATTTTCAAAGCTTTATTTTCTATACTTTGAATTTACTTGTGGTTTTGGAGAGACAAGTCTGAATCTCCCTTCGTCCGAGATCAGATCTCAAAAACCTCTTGTTATTCTATCTATTTTATTGATGATTTATTCAAACATATTGCCTTCAATCTCCATGTCTGAGTAGATCCACTTTAGGTTTAGGGTTTTCTCATAGGGATTTCTTTGAATGCTAGGTTGATTTATTATTAGGATTCACTATCTGAATTATTTCTTCACCTTAGGTTGTGTTCAAAGCTAATTCTAGGTTGACGAATCTGGAATTTAGATCTTAGGATAATTGATTAGGCACGAGAGTGCGATTAATTACCTGATAGAACCTTAGGTGAGCAAATTGATTATTCGCAAAGAGATTTGGTTTAATTGATTTGTGAACATATCAAACCTGAATTTTAAAGCTGATTTAGACTTTAGGATTCGCAAAGAGATTTGGAATTCCTAGGATTTTGATTTAGATAGTTTTCGCAACGAGAGTTGGTTAGCTATATTTTAGTGATTTGAGTTCAAGAACCGTGCGTAATCTGAATCTTGTTAGTTAATTTAGCTGCATTCATTGATTTCCTGAGAAAAACCCTGGGCCTATATTTTCCTTCATTGATTTACAACACTTTTAATTTCGTACCTATTTTCGTTTTCATGTTTTGATTTAGCGTATTTTGGATCTATATAATCTATTGTGTGTCTCTTTGAGTCTTTGTGGTTCGACCCCTACCTATACTACGATTACCGCTTTAGTATATGTTAGGGTATTAATTTGAGCGTATCAAATTTGGCGCCGTTACCGGGGACTCAATTCGCCGTTAGATTTTAGCTAAAAAAATTCGTCTACATCGCCCGAGTATCGATCGATACCCTTGAGTATCGATCGATACCCGAGGTAAATTTCAGTTACTTACGTTCTTGACTTTTGCTTTCAGGTGCATGCCTAATCGAGAAACCAGAAGCAACAAGAACACCCGCTAGTTGATCTATCACTGGAACAGCTAGCACTTGTGGAACGCACAAACAAGAAAGCAAAGAAATCAGCTAAGATGAACAACAATCAGTTGGTTCGTGATGCAGCTGGTGCTTACAGAGACCAAGAGGGTCGATTGTGCAATGAGAAAGGACAACGTCTGGATGGAGAGGGGATCGTCATTCCACCTGCTCCTGTTGTCGCTGCGAATGTCGCTGGGAACGCGAGGAATGATGTGGTTAATCGTGGAAGGACGATTGGTGAGTACAACAGGCCTGACCAGTTTTTCGCCAATCGGTCAGCGATTCGTCCTCCTGCATTCGAGAGGAATGACTTTGAGCTGAAGCCTGCTTACTTCTCTCTTGTGGGACAGCATCTCTTTCATGGTCTCCCTCATGAACATCCGATGGACCATGTGGAGAAGTTCGAGGACTTGGTCACTAGCATCAAAAGCAATGGAGTGTCCTACGACTATCTCTTCTGCAAGCTCTTCCCCTACTCTCTAGGTGGAGATGTGACCTACTGGCTGAGACAACTACCTCCTGGTTCGCTGACTACTTGGGAGGACACTAAGAGAGCCTTCCTGATCAACTTCTACGATGATGCACGATCTGAGGATCTGAGGAATAAAATCTCCCAATTTTCTCAAGGACATACTGAGGCGTTCAAGTCTGCTTGGAAAAGATTCAGATCGTATCAGAGAGATTGTCCACATCACGGATACTCTGATGTGCAGTTGCTGGGCATCTTCTTTAGAGGAGTAGATTGGAGGTATCAGATGGCTCTGGACGCTTCGAGCAATGGTAATTTCAACACCAGGTACCCTGAGGATGCTTATGTGTTAATTGAAAACTTTGCATCTAGCAGTAGCACCAAGAGCGCAGACTTCGAGCGCAAGAAGCTGGCTGGTAACATGGATGGATCGCAGATCGCTGAAGTTAAAGCTCAGCTGGATTCCATGCACAGTCTTCTGCTGGGAAAGACAACAAAGGCCGTCCACTTTGCTGCTGAGAATGAAGTGGAAGATGTTAACCACATTGGTGGTTCTGGTCAGCGATTTGGATACAACACCAATCGAAACTTTACCAACAATGCTAAGCAAGGAGGGTACCAATCCCCACCACCCAAAGCTCCTGAGAGTAAGATTGAGGCTATGCTTGAACAGCTGGTTCAAGGGCAGGAGAAGATGACAGTAACCTTCAATGGGAAGCTGGATGCTGTGTACACCGATTTGAGTGGAAGGATCGAGGCTCTCAATACCAGTCACAGGATGCTGGAAACGCAAGTAGCTCAGACTGCAGCAAATGCCAAGGGAAAGACGGTTCATTCACACAATGAACACGTCAATGCGATCTCCTCAAGTGCAGAAAATTTCGATGAGGATCCTGAAATCGCCATAGCATCGATCGATACCCCCAAGTGTCGATCAATGCCAGTTACAATTCTGAAACATGATACTTCCAAAACCCGTGTATCGATCGATACCCCATTGGTATCGGTCGATACTGAGGCGATTTCTAGGGAGACACATGAGATTTCGACTGTGGTGCCTAAAATACTTGCAGAGAGAGTCTACATACCAAGGATACCTTATCCCAGAGCTGCTGCAAGAGCTAAGAAGGAGGTAGAAGACGCCATATACAAGGCTATGCTGGATAAGCTGATTGTGGAGCTTCCCCTTGATGATGATAAATCTGCCAAGGATGATTCAACAGCAATAGCATCGATCGATACCCTACCTGGTGTCGATCGATACCCCTCGCATAACGAGCCATAAACTATGAAAACATCTGAATTGATTGCAGAAAGAGTTCGCAAGCCCAAGAAGCTAAATCCTATTCCTAAGCACCTCAGAGATCCCATCACTCCAAAGCTGTTGCGTGGCTTTGAGAAGATGGTACGAAGGATCTCCCCTGATTCAACCTTTGAAGAAGCTCTAGAGTGCCGTCCTCTGCTAAGTCACTTCAAAGATTGCAGAGAAACTGAGGAAGAGATCAAGGCACTCTTCATTAAGGCCAGAGGTACACCTCCGCTGCGGCAATTGACACAGAGGGAAGATCCAGAGAAATTCGTGGTTCCATGCTCCATCTCAGGAATTGATTTCAAAGAGTCTCTCGTTGACTCAGGGGCTAGTGTCAATGTCATCTCAAGGGCAATTGCAGAGCGGTTGGGGGCTGATATTCGATCACCAAAGGTGTCTATCACATTCGCGAACGACTCCAGCTCACTTCCATACGGTACAATCTCTGCTCTGCTGGTCAAAGTAGGAGATTGTCTGGTGCCGACTGATTTTCAGGTTGTGGAGATGAGTGCGATATCTAGTATGCCTATACTCCTGGGACGACCATTTATGGCTACTGCTGGCGCAATCATAGACACGCCTAATAAGAGAATCTCTTTCTCTTACATTGACGGAGGGGTCTATTATGATGTCATTCCCCCTATGA
This sequence comes from Eutrema japonicum, assembly GCA_030161315.1. Taxonomy (NCBI): domain Eukaryota; kingdom Viridiplantae; phylum Streptophyta; class Magnoliopsida; order Brassicales; family Brassicaceae; genus Eutrema; species Eutrema japonicum. The sequence continues at coordinate 24,788,856 of BSQW01000006.1, read as the reverse complement.
GTGCTCCCACACGTGTTTCTAGCATCGAGGTTGTCACAGGAATGTCGATGGCAGTTGATCTTTTGGAAGAGCCTCCTGATGAGCCTACTGTCGTAGACTTTTCAGCTAAACCGCCCTGCATTCCCAAGGAAGTTGTCAAGAAGGCTAAGGCAACAAAGAAGAAGAAGGCCAAGAGAAAAAACGTCGAGAATCCCCATGTCACTTTAATCCCTCAGAAAAGTGATGGGAATTCGATTGAGTATAAGGTCAAGTGCAAAGGAGCTTCAAAGCCATTCTCTAAGGCTAGAGTTCTTCTCACTTCGGAGATGAAAGAGAAGGGAAAAGAGTTCGTGGAAGGCATGTTGAGCAGAACTCTGAAGCTAGCAATGTCAAGTTGTGGAGCCTGTTTTGGTGCAAGCTCTCACTCTTATCCAGCCTGAAGGGCGTTACAGTCAAGCTATTGACGTTAAACGAGCACTTGGTGGGAGGCAACCCACTGGTAAGTCTTTTATTTTTGTATTTTTTCGTTTTTGTGTCTTGAATCAGATTGGAGCAAACAAGGAGAAACTGAACTGGCAATCACGAAATCGCCAGGGTATCGATCGATACCCTGTTGGTATCGGTCGATACCCTGCGGGCAATGATGAAATTCTGTGTTGATTTAAGCCTGTATCGATCGATACAGGCTGTGTGTCGGTCGATACTCTATGTTCCAGCAAGGTAACTTCTTGTTTTTCTCAATTTTATTCTATTCTGTTGTTTTCTTTCACTGACTCTAGGCTAGATAACACTGGAGACAGTGTTGTTCAAGTCTGAGGGAGGTGTCTGCTGACATTGTGTTTGTTTTTCTTATAGTCATAAAATAAAAAAAATTATCGTTTTATTGAGTCAAAACTTGTTGGAAATAATGATCATGTGCTTGAACCTATTGATTTGATTTTGTTTTTGAGTGCACAGTGTTACAGGATCAGTTCTAGATCGTCTAATGAAAAATCCAAAGACTGACCAGTTGACTAGAAAACATCCATGTTTCCAGCAGAGTTCTTCTGAAGCCTGAGCCAAAATTTTGCACTTCATCAATGTGGTTAGTGTTTCTAGAGCTTGATTCATCATTCATATCTGATAAAGGAACCCATGTGTTTAGAGTTATGGTATCTCTCTCCCTTGTTATAAGTTGATAAATAAGAGCATAAAATATTGAAATGATTTTCTTCTGAGTAGAGGGTTAGGAAAATTTACAGCGATCCCATTATTCTACTTAAGAGGGAATGATCACACAAAGGATTGGAAGCGAGGCTAGGATTTTCCTATGATGCCATTATTCGCCTACATCCTTTGATACATTGAGAGGGAAAAATCGGGGATTTTGTGGCAAACACCATCAATACTCGCGTCTCATACCTTGATGTGTATATGCAAAGCTGAAAATAAAAGAAAGAACATAATAAGAAATAAGTCTGGGGGAGAGAAATTGATACAAAAAGTGTGAAAAAGGGTGGTCTCTTGTCATGATATTGTCTGGTAAAGAATCTAGAAGGTTCTTGAACATTAGCTGCAGTGATGAAACTGGCGATGAGGGTTTTATTTGAACAATGCTGTGGGATAATGTGTGGAGTCTGGGAAAGCTGTGAATGTCTACGGAGAAGTACATGGTGGTTAGATCAAAAGCTGATTTGGTGACATTTGGGTACTTGGAAAGAGGGTCATTTCGATGGTTCATGAACAGGTGAGTCTCCGCGTTTTCAAACCTCTTTCTCTGGTTTAGTCTTCTATTTGCTTGAGGGCAAGCAAAGGCTAAGTCTGGGGGAGTTGATATATCATGGTTTTTACCTTGTTTAGGCCATGATATAAGTCATTTTTATAGTCTTTCTAGTGTTTTGTAGTATTTTAGAGTCTTTTGCAGGTCTTAGCACGTTTGGAGCATTATTGGAATTATTGGAGCTTTCTGGAGCAGTTTGGAGCAAAGCAGAAGTTCGTGTTGCTGAGTACCTGATTTCACGACAAGCATCGATCGATACCCCCTGGTATCGATCGATACTCATCGCAGCAAGACATGACCCGCGAGTTTTCCAAGACTTGAAGAATTGCAAAAGTGCCCAGAAGTCTTTAATAATTACAAGAAGACCCCAACTCGTGTTTTAGGTTATAAATAGGATTTTACAGCCACATGTTTAGGCTATGCTTTATTTTCTAAGCTTTATTTTCTATACTTTGAATTTACTTGTGGTTTTGGAGAGACAAGTCTGAATCTCCCTTCGTCCGAGATCAGATCTCAAAAACCTCTTGTTATTCTATCTATTTTATTGATGATTTATTCAAACATGTTGCCTTCAATCTCCATGTCTGAGTAGATCGACTTTAGGTTTAGGGTTTTCTCATAGGGATTTCTTTGAATGCTAGGTTGATTTATTATTAGGATTCACTATCTGAATTAGTTCTTCACCTTAGGTTGTGTTCAAAGCTAATTCTAGGTTGACGAATATGAAATTTAGATCTTAGGATAATTGATTAGGCACGAGAGTGCGATTAATTACCTGATAGAACCTTAGGTGAGCAAATTGATTATTCGCAAAGAGATTTAGTTTAATTGATTTGTGAACATATCAAACCTGAATTTTAAAGCTGATTTAGACTTTAGGATTCGCAAAGAGATTTGGAATTCCTAGGATTTAGATTTAGATAGTTTTCGCAACGAGAGTTAGTTAGCTATATTTTAGTGATTTGAGTTCAAGAACCGTGCGTAATCTGAATCATGTTAGTTAATTTAGCTGCATTCATTGATTTCCTGAGAAAAACCCTGGGCCTATATTTTCCTCCATTGATTTACAACACTTTTAATTTCGTACCTGTTTTCGTTTACATCTTTTGATTTAGCGTATTTTGGATCTATATAATCTATTGTGTGTCTCTTTGAGTCTTTGTGGTTCGACCCCTACCTATACTACGCTTACCGCTTTAGTATATGTTAGGGTATTAATTTGAGCGTATCAATCAACTCAGTCTGGTGATCTTGTATACTATGGTACAGTACGTGAGATATTCGATGTCTAGTACCCAGGAATGCTTGGTTTAAAATGCATTGCATTTTTATGCGACTAGAACGACCCACTAGTAGGAAGCGGTGTGCGACACGACCAATTTGGTGTTACATCATTACATAGCAGAAGGCGACTCCAGAAAAACGAGCCTTTCGTACTTGCTTCACAAGCGAACCGTGTTCGTTTTATTCTTATTTTATATATGTTTTTTTGTTAGTATTTGTGAAGACATACGTGGTTTAATTTTTATATTACATTGTGTAGGTATGCTATATTTCCTATCCACGAGTGATAATATATCATGGTTTTTACCCCTTTTAGGCCATGATATAAGTCCATTTTATAGAGTCTTTCTGCTATTTCGTAGTGTTTTAGAGTCTTTTACAGGTCTTAGCACGTTTGGAGCATAATTGGAGATATTGGAGCTTTCTGAAGAATTTTGGAACAAAGCTGAAGTTCGTGTTGCTGAGTACCCGATTTCACGTCGAGCATCGATCGATATCCCCTGGTATCGATCGACACTCATCACAGCAGACACGGCCCGCGAATTTAATGAAGAGTTGAAGAATTGCAACTTGGTCCAGAAGTCTTTAATATTTACAAGAAGGCCCAAAACGTGATTTAGGTTATTTAATAGGATTTTACAGCCACTTTGTTGGCTACGCTTTAATTTATTCTGGATTTGTGAGAGAGCTTTTCAAAGGAGACAAGTCTGAAACTCTGTTCGTCGAGAGAAGATTTCGAACCCTTTTATTACTCTTTCTTATTTTCTATTGAGTATTTATTCAAACTCTGTTCTATTGATTCAATTTCCATGTCTGAGTAGATCTCTTTATTGGTTTAGGGATTCTCATAAGGGATTTCTTTGAATGCTAGGTTGATTAGTTATTTAGAGTTCACAATCTGAATTAGTTCTTCGCCTTATGTTGTTTCTCAAAGCTAATTCTAGATTGATCACCTAGAACTTAGATCTTAGGATAATTGATTAGGCACGACAGTGCGATTAATTACCTGATAGAACTTAGGGTGAGCAAATTGATTATTCGCAAAGAGATTTGGTTTAATTGATTTGTGAACATATCAAACCTGAAATTAAGGCTGATTTATTCTTAGGGATTTGCAAATAAATTTGGGATTCTGAAGTTTAGATTTAGATAGTTTTCGCAACGACAGTTGGTTAATTATACTCTAGTGATTTGAGTTCGAGAACCATGCGTAACCTGAACCCTGATTAGTTAGTTTATTTTGCATTCATTGATTTCCTGAGAAATATCCCTGAACCAATCTCTTTCCCATCGATTTACAACTCGTTTACTGCTTACTGCTTTTTGTCTAATCTGAATTGCTTAGCTTGATTTGATAACTATATAATCTATTGTGCGATTTCTCTGAGTTCTTGTGTTCGACCCCTGATATACTGCAGCAACTGCTTTAGTACTGTTTAGGGTATTAATTTGAGCATATCAAATTTGGCGCCATTGCCGGGGACTCAATTTCGCCATTAGATTTTAGCTGTCGAGTTTCGACTAAGCCCGTCGGTATCGATCGATACTACCTAGTATCGGTCGATACTCGTCGTTTTCCTTTTGTTGATATCGATCGACACCACTTGGTATCGATCGATACTCATCGCGTTCTTGTTACTAACGTTCTTGGATTTTGTGTTTCAGGTGCATGCCTAATCGTGAAACCAGAAGAAACAAGAGCACTATGCTAGTCAATCTATCGTTAGAGAAGCTAGTACGTTTAGAACGCACAAACAGAAAGACAAGGCAAACATCAGGGATGAGCAACCCAGTGGTTTTAAGAGCTGATGAAGCTGGAGTGTGCAATGAGAGAGGGCAACGACTTGATGAAGCTGGAAACGTCATTGTCCCTCCTGTTGTTGTTGGTCAGATTGTCGCGCCAGCTGCGCAAGCCAACATTGGGAACGCTGGAGTTGATCGAGGTAGAACACTTGGTGAGCACAACAGACCTGATCAGGTATATGCCAATCGAGCTGCGATTCGCATCCCAACTTTTCAGAGGAATGACTTCGAGCTGAAACATGCGTATTACGCTCTTGTAAGTCATAACCCTTTCCATGGATTTCCTCATGAGCATCCCATGGATCATATCGAAAGGTTCGAGGATTTGGTCACTGGTATGAAGTACAATGGAATGCCCAATGAGTTCCTTTTCTGCAAACTTTTCTCGTACTCTCTTGGTGGGGATGCTGCTTATTGGCTGAAGCAGTTAGCTCCTGATTCGCTAAGTACATGGGATGAGACGAAGAATGCGTTCCTGAACAATTTCTATGATGATGCGAGATCCGAGGAGCTCAGGAACAAGATCTATCAATTCGCTCAGGGTCCGATAGAAGCATTCAAAGCTGCTTGGATTCGTTTAAAGTCTTATCAGAGAGATTGTCCGCACCATGGGTTCACTCAGGTTCAGCTGCTGGGCCTTTTCTACAGAGGGTCGAAGAAATCTGTGCACTTTGCCGATGAAGTCGCTAATGTGGAAGAATAAGAAGAAGATGTTAACTACGTTGGTGGTTCTGGTTTTCAGAGTCAGCGATTTGGGAACAACAACAACCGAAACTTCAACAACAACAATCAGCAAGGTGGGTACAAGTTTGAGGGGAACCAATCTGGTTTCGGAGCAAAGAAATTTACTCAGAAACCACTTCAGAGCAGCGATTTCACTCGAAATTTTGGGAATTCTTCATACCAACCCATCTCTCCAAAAACCATGGAGAGTAAGATGGAATCCATGATGGAACAGATTCTTCAGGGACAGCATAAGTTGCAGGGGGATTTCAATGGGAAATTTGACTACCTGTACATGGATCTGAATGGGAAAATCGAAGCCATCAGTCTTTCCCTGAAGAAGCTGGAAACTCAGGTTGCTCAGACAGCAGCAGCTGTAAAGAGGCAGGAAGGTTTTCTTCCAGGGAAAACTGAGAATCCAAGGGCACACATCAACGCCATCACTTTGAGGAGTGGAAAAGAGGTGCTTACAGGAGTGAAGGACATTCCAATCGCAGAAAATCTCGTCGATCATGCTGGAGATGACGGTTGGGATTATGAAAATCCCCAAGTATCGATCGATACCAGCCAGTATCGATCGACACCGGTCCAGACACCTATACGATAGAATCCAAAATCCCGTGTATCGATCGATACTCATCCAGTGTCGATCGATGCTGAGACACAGGTCGAGAAGGAGCCTGAGAGTGTCAAGGAGAGGGTGTATGTGGGTGTATACCCCCAAGATACCTTATCATATACTTCCTAAGTTGACAAGGAAGGAATGAGAGGATGCTAGATGCAAGGTTATGTTAGACAAGTTGGTTGTGGAGCTTCCGTTTGTTGATGCTATTAAGACTTCTCCAGCTTTCAGGAGGTACATGAAGAAGATGGTGTCTAGCAGTCTGAGCCTTGAAGAAGGTGTCATGATGATTACAGCTGAGTGTAGTGCGATTCTACTCAACAAAATTCCCAAGAAACTGCCAGACCCATGGAGTTTTGTTTTCGATTGCACTATCTTCACAGAGAGATTCGAGCGTGCTCTCTGCGATATTGGGTCGAGTGTGAACCTTATGCCACACTCAGTTGCCACGCGAATGGGAATGACAGATTTCCAATCTACAAGGATTTCGCCGGTACTTGCTGATCGCTCAGTGCGACTTCCAGAGGGACTACTCGAAGATGTCCCAATCAAGATTGGGAATTGCTTAATCCCAACAGATTTCATCGTCCTGAAGTATGATGCTGAGCCTAAGGATCCTCTTATCCTGGGCAGACCATTCCTTGCAACTGCTGGAGCCTTGATTGACTGCAAGAATGGACAGATAGCTCTCAACATCGGTGATTTGGTGATGTCCTTTAACATGGAGAAGATGATGAAGAGGCCAACCATCGAGGGACAGACATTCTATGTGGACACCTTCAGTGACATAGCTGAAGAGTACTTCCTGGAGATGCACCCTGAGGATCCACTGGAGAGAGCATTGGTCTGTTCTGCCACTTCAGAGGTCCGTTCGTGTGACGATACTGCTGGATACTCGAAGATGCTTGATTCAGCATCACCGGTATCGATCGATACCCCTCTGGTATCGGTCGATACCCTACGGCCAGAAGGAGAGTTGGTCGAGAGTTCTAAGCAAGCTGTTGGGCTTGGGGATTGGAGTACAGAGAAAGCTCCTAAGGTCGAACTAAAGCCACTCCCACCAAATTTGTGGTATAGTTTTCTTGGCCCTGATTCTACATACCCATACATTGTTAATGCTTCCTTGAACAACACAAAAAATGCCTTACTGCTGAGCAAGCTGCGCAAGTATCGCAAAGCTCTTGGCTACTCTCTTGCTGACATTTCAGGTATATCACCAGACTTGTGCATGCATCGGATTCACCTGGAGGATGAGTAAAAGCCTTCGATTGAGTGTCAAAGGAGGCTGAATCCGAACCTGAAGGAAGTGGTCAGGAAGAAAGTGATGAAGCTGTTGGAAGCAGGGATTATCTATGCCATCTCAGATAGTTCTTGGGTTAGTCCAGTTCACGTTGTGCCTAAGAAAGGAGGCATAACTGTGGTGAAAAACGAGAAGGACGAGCTGATCCCTACAAGGACAATCACTGGTCACAGGATGTGTATTGACTACAGGAAGCTGAATGCGGCTACAAGGAAGGATCACTTCCCATTGCCATTCATTGACCAGATGCTGGAGAGGTTAGCGAGTCACCCATACTACTGTTTTCTCGATGGGTACTCAGGTTTTTTTCCAGATTCCTATACATCCAGAGGACCAGGGAAAAACGACTTTTACATGTCCCTATCGTACATTCGCCTACAGAAGAATGCCATTTGGATTATGTAATGCTCCAACAACCTTTCAGCGATGCATGATGTCAATCTTCACAGACATGACAGAAGAGTTTATGGAGGTGTTCATGGATGACTTTTCAGTGTATGGATCGTCATTCAAGGATTGTCTGGATAACTTGTGCAAGGTGCTTCAGCGATGCGATGAGAAGCATTTGGTTCTTAATTGGGAGAAGTGCCACTTCATGGTACAAGATAGCATTGTTCTTGGGCACAAGGTTTCTAAGGCAGGGATCGAAGTTGACAAAGCTAAGATTCAGGTCATGACGATCCTGAAACCTCCACGATATGTACCAGAGATTCGAAGCTTCCTTGGTCATGCTGGATTTTATAGGAGGTTCATCAAGGATTTCTCTAAGCTTGCACGCCCACTCACAGCCATGTTATGTAAGGAAGTCAAGTTTGATTTCACATCTGATTGCATTGTAGCCTTCGAGGAGATCAAGAAGGCATTGGTGAGTGTTCATGTAGTCCAACCACCTGATTGGAATTTACCTTTTGAGGTTATGTGTGTTGCGAGTGATTTTGCTGTTGGAGATCTGTTGGGTCAGAGGAAAGACAAGAAACTCCATGCTATTTACTATGTCAGCAGGACGTTGGATGATGCTCAGCGAAATTACAGCACCATTGAGAAAGAGTTGCTTGCAGTTGTCTTCTCTTTTGAGAAATTCTGGCCTACTTGATTGGGAGCAAGGTTATTGTTCACACAGACCATGCTGCTCTCAAGTACCTGCTGAAGAACAAGGACCTCAAGCCTCGTCTATGCCGATGGGTTCTTTTACTTCAAGGGTTCGATATCGAGATCAAGGACAAGAAAGGAGTTGAGAATGGAGTTGCTGACCACTTATCGCGCATAAAGGTCGATGAAGTCATGCATATTGATGATTTCTTACTTCATTGAAACTTAACCACTTGATGATCGGTCCGAAAATCTGCAATTTTCACGAGTGCAGACCTTCAGTATCGATTGATACTCACCTAGTATCGATCGATACCAGACTCGATCTGAACCTGTTCTACCTGCAGCGCACTTCAACTCTTTGGACGTCTATACGGCTGCTGTATCTAGTCCTGCACTACCATGGTATGCTGACATTGCTAACTACCTTGCTGTAGAGATTGAGCCCAAGCATCCCACAAAGTATGCGAGGAAGAAGTTTATGCGTGAGATGAGACGATTCTACTGGGATGAGCCTTACCTCTACAAGCACTGCTCAGATGGTATCTACAGAAGATGTGTTGCAGAGTCTGAGGTCTGGTAAAGAGTCTAGAAGGTTCTTGAATATTAACTGCAGAGATGAAACTGGCGATGAGGGCTTTACTTGAACAATGCTGTGTGATTTTGGGTGGAGTCTGGAAAAGCTGCGAATGTCTACGGAGAAGTACATGGTGGTTAGATCAAAAGCTGATCAGGTGACATTTGGGTGCTTGGGAAAAGGGTCATTTCGATGGTTCAGGAACAGGTGAGTCTCTACGTTTTCAAACCTCTTTCTCTGTTTAGTCTTCTATTTGCTTGAGGGCAAGCAAAGGCTAAGTCTGGGGGAGTTGATATATCATGGTTTTTACCCTGTTTAGACCATGATATAAGTTCTTTTATAGAGTCTTTTCTAGTGTTTTATAGTATTTTAGAGTCTTTTACAGGTCTTAGCACGTTTGGAGCTTAATTGGAGATATTGGAGCTTTCTGGAACATTCTGGAGCGAAGCAGAGATCCGTGTAGCTGAGACGTCGAAATCACCTGAGTATCGATCGATACTGACTAGTATCGATCGATACCCCTCGGGGAAACAGAAGGATTGCGACTTAATGAAGAGTTGAAGAATTGCAGAATTGGCCCAGAAGTCTCTGATAATTACAAGAAGGCCCAAAACGTGTTTTAGGTTATAAATAGGATTTTACAGCCACTTGTTTAGGCTAAGCTTTATTTTCTATACTCTGGTTTTGAGACAAGTCTGAATCTCCCTTCGTCCGAGATCAGATCTTAAAACCTTGTTATTCTTGTTCTATTGATGATTTATTCAAGCATATTGATTGTTTCATTCTCTATGTCTGAGTAGATCCACTTTAGGTTTAGGGTTTTCTCATAAGGGTTTTCTCTGAATGCTAGGTTAATTATCTGTTTAGTATTCACCATCTGAATTAGTTCTTCACCTTAGGTTGTGTTCAAAGCTAATTCTAGGTTGACGAATCTGGAACTTAGATCTTAGGATAATTGATTAGGCACGAGAGTGCGATTAATTACCTGATAGAACCTTAGGTGAGCAAATTGATTATTCGCAAAGAGATTTGGTTTAATTGATTTGTGAACATATCAAACCTGATATTAAAGCTGATTTAGAATTTAGGATTTGCAAAGAGATTTGGAATTCCTAAGATTTAGATTTAGATAGTTTTCGCAACGAGAGTTGGTTAATTATATCTTAGTGATTTGAGTTCAAGAACCGTGCGTAATCTAAATCCTGTTAGTTAGTTAGTCTGCATTCATTGATTTCCTGAGAAAAACCATGGGCCTATATTTTCCCAATTGAATTACAACCCTTTTAATTTCTGCATTGTTTTCATTTACATCTTTTGATTTAGCTTATTTCGGATCTATATAATCTATTGTGTGATAACTGAGTCTTTGTGGTTCGACCCCTAGCTAAACTACAGCAACTGCTTTAGTACTTTTTAGGGTATTAAATTGAGCATATCATCTACTGCACCATCGAGCTCGGGAACTCAAATCCTGGACTCCCAGCAATCTGCGGCTCGGTCCAACATTGGGATCGAGGATCTTGTCCAGCAGCCGAACCGGGACCACTGCATCCGTCTCGACCCAAAATTCGAGGCCGGGACATGGTAAGTGAAATTTCTATTATTAGAATTTTAACGTACTAACTTTATTTTAAACATGTTTTCAGGTTTAAGTTGTCTCCTGAAATCACAAATGCGATATTACGGATGCTCCACAACATGTTGGACAAACCATACGAGAAGTACTCCGACATGCCTTCCGACGAGAAAGACGTCTGGCACCGGAGTTTCGCGGTAAGTATTTACTTGAGTTTTCTTCCTTTTTTAGTTCATTTTGTCAATATAAATTTTCAAAACTAACGTTATGTTTTAAATTGTAGCAAGAGTTCACGTGGGACTGTGACCTTACGAGGATGGTTATCGGGCAATTCGACAGGTATGCCGCGACTTCGTACTCAAACCACATGTACGAGTGGAAGCATAAGTGGAAGCATGGCTTAGCGAAGCCGAAGAACCTTGAGGACGATGTGTGGAAGGGCTTCTGCGAGTATTGTAGTAAGCCGACGACGAAGGCGACCTCCGCAAGAAATTCAAAGAACCGCAACAGCGACCGAGGAGGGAAGGGGGTCTACATTCACAACGGAGGCGCAAAGACCGTCGAACGCGAAGCGATGGAAATGGAAATGGTAACTGTAATTTCAATTTTTATTTACTAATTTCTTTTAATATTACTTTTTACTTAATTAAATTTTACAGGCGAAGGCAGAGGGAAAAACTCCCGACTACCTTAAAGTCATCGAGAGGAGGCACACCAACAAAAAAACGGGGGTGATCCAGGACCCAGGCATGCGTCAGCTTGTCGAGACCTACAAGAAGAAGAAGACGGAACATGAAGTTTTGATGTCGCAGCTCACTCTTGACGGATCCTCGGACTCGAACGAGTATGTTTTATCCACAGAATAGATCAACCAAATTATTCTCGGGGTAAGTTTTTATTTGTTTTCAATCTTTTTTGTTCCATTATTTTAATTTATTACTAACATTTATAATATTTTGTAAGAAACTCGACAAGTAAAGGATCGATTCGCAGGGTTAGGCGGACTTCCGACCCAGAAATCTTCTTCCTCGATTCCTCGGTATCCTTCGGAGTATCGGGAAGAAATCACGAGGCTCAACCAAATGGTTAAAGACCGTGACGACGAGGTTGCGGTGTTAAAGTTTGCACAAACTTCGACCCAGTCACAGCTCGCCGACTTGCAGAAGATCATGCAAAGCGCCTTCCCAGATATCTTCCGGAAAAACAACCCCGCCAACCCCGACAATCCCGACCACTGTCCGAACGTTTAAATTGTTTAATGTTTTTTATTTGAACAATTATAATTTTGTTTTATGAATACTTTTTTAATGTTTTATGAATTTTAATTATTAAATTCTTTTTTAATAATATATTTAATACAAATTAAATAAATAAATTAATAATTTAATTACTTTTTAAATATATTTAATTAAAAACTTAAATATTAATTTAAAATTTATAATTAAAACAGATTATTAAATTATCTGTCGGAAAAATTCCGTGGGAAATCCATCGGAACTATTATGTGGGAAATCCGTCGGAACCATTCAATTGGATATCCGTCGGAAACAGTCCGTCGGAAACAGTCCGTCGGAAACAGTCCGTCGGAAACAGTCCGTCAAAAATTCGTTGGAAACAATCTGTGGGAAATCCGTCGGAAAGTTCCCACGGATTTCCGACGGATTCTCGACTGCTTTTCCCGACAAAGATCTGTCGGAATAAATGGTCGTCGGAATACCGTCGGATATAGGGCCGTGTGTAATCCGTGGGAATAATGTCTGACAGTGTATATCCGTCGGAAAATAACCCAACGGTATTCCGTCGGAAATTTCCCACGGATTTCCGACGGATTTTATATTCCGACGAGCTGGAACCGACGGAATTTATCCATCGGAAATTACCTTTTCCGACGGAATCAGTCGTCGGAAAACGGTTGTTTTCTTGTAATGAATGGAGAAACTCAAAATAAAAGTCGATGAGAGCCAAAGGGAGTTTTGCAACGTTATATACTCAAATGATGAGCATGAAGCAGCTATTAGAGGAATTGAGCTTCCCCCTAGAGATGTTTTTTAGAATTCACAAGTTGAGAATTCTCACAAGGACATGGTTGAGGAGAAAAACGTGGAGGCACATGTGGTGCCTAAGAAAGAAGCCACTTGCATTATACTTTCCCCATATGAGCCTCCACTTCCATTTCCCGGGCGTTTTCTCACCAAGGCCCAAAAGAAAGTTCTTTCAATCTTCAAGGCAAACATGGATAAGATTGGAGCATCTTTGCCTAGTGAAAGTGACTTGTCTCAAGTCCCACAACACCAAATGTTCATCAAAAACATACTTGAGAACCGAGAGAGAGTGGAAGAACTTATGGCGGTCTTTGATTCACCAAGTATAAAAAGGGTTGAGCCTAAGTCTATCCCCAAGCTTGGAAACCCCTGTAAGTTCTCCATCACTTGCTCTCTTGGAGACTTGAAAATACATGATGATTTGTGTGACTCGTGCTCGAGTGTGAACGTCATGTCCTTGGAGATGGTTAAGAGTCTTGGTATCAAGAGTATGGAAGATTACCCCTCCTCTATCACATTTGGAGACTCTTCTTCAAGGAAACCGCTTGGCCTTGTTTAATACTACCCTGTCAATATCGGAGAGTGTCTTGTACCAACGGACTTCATTGTCATGGAGATGGGACAATCTAAAAAGTTCCCTCTCCTTCTTGGGACTCCATTCCTCAATACCACCGGTGCAAGCAGGGAATTCAAAAACCAAAAGGTGGTTCTCATGAATGTAAATAACAAAGTTTACTACCCAATGAAGGCTTCTACCACCAAGCTTTGTGGCACAATCACCATTGAGGGTAATGAGGTTCAAGATCCAATAGTTGAGTATGTGGGTATTTGTGCAACGATGGGTTGTGGTAATGATGAGGAAGCCCTTGCATTGGATGGTGAGTGCCTAGAATCCCTCATCCATACCGCAATGGAGAATGGAGTTGAGAGTAGCAAGAGTGCTAAGAAGTGGACAAAGACCAAGCATGCTTGATGAGGATGAGTCAAAGCTAGGCCAACCTTCCACAATGACACTCACTCCTTGGAAGTACGAAGATGGGGTGATTGAGTACAAGATCAAGTGCAAGGGATGGTCCAAGCCTTTTGCCTCGGTTAAAGCAACCCTCTGATATGCTCAAATTAATACCCTAAATAGTACTAAAGCAGTTGCTGCAGTAAATCAGGGGTCGAACACAAGAACTCAGTTATCACACAATAGATTGTATAGATCCAAAATACGCTAAATCAAAAGATGTAATTGAAAACAATTATGCAAGTAAAAGTGTTGTAAATTCAGTTGGAGGTAGATAGGTTCAGGGTATTTCTCAGGAAATCAATGAATGCAACTAAATTAACTAACATGATTCAGATTAAGCACGGTTCTAGAACTCAAATCACTAAAATATAGCTAACCAACTCTCGTTGCGAAAACTATCTAAATCTAAATCATAGGAATTCCAAATCTCTTTGCGAATCCTAAAGTCTAAATCAGCTTTAAAGTTCAGGTTTGATATGTTCACAAATCAATTAGACCAAATCTCTTTGCGAATAATCAATTTGCTCACCTAGGTTCTATCAGGTAATTAATCGCACTCTCGTGCCTAATCAATTATCCTATGATCTAAGTTCCAGATGATTAATCCAGAATTAGCTTTGAGAACAAACTAAGGTGAAGAACTAATTCAGATAGTGAATCCTAAACAGATAATCAACCTAGCATTCAAAGAAATCCCTATGAGAAAACCCCAAACCTAACAGGTGATCTACTCAGACATGGAAATTAAATCAATAGACATGTTTGAATAAATACTCAATAGATAATAAGAAAGAGTAACAAGATGTTTTGAGATCTGAATCTCGGACGAAGGGAAATTCAGACTTGTCTCTCTCACCAAGTTCTCTCTTTAACCAAAACAAAATAAAGCATAGCCTAAACAGATGGCTGAAAACCTAATTTATAAGCTAAAACACGTTCTGGGCCATCTTGTAAATATCAAAGTCTTCTGGGCCAATTCTGCAATTCTTCAACTCTTCAATAAGTCGCGATCTTTCTGTTTCCTCGACTGGTATCGATCGACACCAGGGGGTATCGATCGATACTCATGTGATTTCGACGTCTCAGCTACTCGGATCTCTGCTTCGCTCCAGAATGTTCCAGAAATCTCCAATATCTCCAATTAAGCTCCAAACCTGCTATGACCTGCAAAAGACTCTAAAACACTACAAATTACTAGAAAGACTCTATAAAATGGACTTATATCATGGCTTAAATAGGGTAAAAGCCATGATGTATCAACTCCCCCAGACTTAGCCTTTTGCTTGCCCTCAAGCAAATAGAAGACTAAACCAGAGAAAGATGTTTGAAAACGCGGAGACTCACCTGTTCATGAACCATCGAAATGACTCTCTTTCCAAGTACCCAAATGTCACCTAATCAGCTTTTGATCTAACCACCATGTACTTCTCCGTAGACATTCGCAGCTTTCCCAGACTCCACACATTATCCCACAGCATTGTTCAAGTAAATCCTTCATCACCAGTTTCATCGCTGCAGCCAATGTTCAAGAACCTTCTAGACTCTTTACCAGACAATATCATGACAAGGAACCACCCTTTTTCACACTTTTTGTATCAATTTCTCTCCCCCAGACTTATTTCTTATTATGTTCTTTCTTTTATTTTCAGCTTTGCATATACACATCAAGGTATGAGACGCGAGTATTGATGGTGTTTGCCACCAAATCCCCGGTTCTTCCCTCTCTATGTATCAAAAGATGTAGGCGAAGAATGGCATTATAGGAAAATCCTAGCCTCGCTTCCAATCCTTTGTGTGATCATTTCCTCTTAAGTAGAATAATGAGATCGCTGGAAATTTTCCTAACCCTCTACTCAGAAGAAAATCATTTCAATATTTTATGCTCTTATTTATCAACTTATAACAGGGGAGAGAGATACCATAACTATAAACACATGGGTTCCTTTATCAGATATGAATGATGAATCAAGCTCTAAAAACACTAACCACATTGATGAAGTGCAAAAATTTGGCTCAGGTTTCAGAAGAACTCTGCTGGAGACATGGATGTTTTCTAGTCAACTGGTCAGTCCTTGGATTTTTCATTAGTCGATCTAGAACTGATCATGTAACTCTGTGCACTCAAAAACAAAATCAAATCAATAGTTTCAAGCACAAGATCATTATCTCCAACAAGTTTTGACTCAATAAAACATTTTTGACTCGATAAAACAACTGACTCTAAGAAAAACAAAAAACAATGTCAGCAGACACCTACCCCAGACTTGAACAACACTGTCCCCAGTGTTATCTAGCCTAGAGTCAGTGAAAGAAAACAAAAGAACAGAATAAAATTGGGAAAAACAAGAAGTTACCTTGCTGGAACATTGAGTATCGACCGACACACAGCCTGGTATCGATCGATACCAGGCTTAAGTCGACATGAACCGTTCTCAATCGCGTAGGGTATCGATCGATACTGAAGGGTATCGATCGACACTCAGGCGATTTCGAGTTTTGCTCCTTGTTTATCCTGACTCAAACTCAAAACGAACGAAAATAAAAAGAAAAACGACTCAAAAACAGACTCACCAGTGGGTTGCCTCCCACCAAGCGCTCGTTTAACGTCATTAGCTTGAATGTAACTCCACTCAGGTTGTGGGTGCATTATCCAGAGGCGTTATGTGTCCGTCTGGAATCTCGGCCTTTGCCCAATAGTGTTTCACCCTCTGAACATTGATAGTGAACTCTTCGCCTTTGCGATTGATCAGCACTACAGCACCATGTGGTCTGACCTCCTTGATTGTGAAGGGACCTGACCAACGAGAACGCAGTTTACCAGGAAACAATTGCAAACGAGAGTTATACAGAACTACCTGGTCGTTTGGCTCGAAGTGTCTGGAGATGATCTTCTTATCGTGATAAGCCTTGGTTATCTCCTTGTACAGCTTCGAGTTCTCATAAGCGTGGTGCCTGATCTCATCCAGCTCGTTCAGCTGAATCAATCTCCTCTCAGCAGCAGGTTTGATGTCGAAGTTCAGCAACTTCGTCGCCTAAGCTGCCTTGTGCTCAATCTCCACTGGAAGGTGACATGCTTTCCCATACAGCAAGTGGAAAGGTGTTGTACCCAGCGGTGTCTTGAAGGCAGTCCTGTATGCCCATAGTGCATCATCCAACTTCGTAGACCAATCCTTCCTAGAAGCACTCACTGTCTTCTCCAAAATCTCTTTGATCTGCCTGTTGGAGACTTCGACTTGTCCACTTGTTTGAGGGTGATATGGAGTAGCTACACGATGGTTCACACCATACTTCTTCAACAACCTCTCGAAAACCTTGTTGATAAAGTCAGAGCCACCATCACTTATCACAATTCGAGGTACTCCAAAGCGAGGAAAAATGATGGTCTTAAACAGCTTAAGAACCACCGCAGAGTCATTTTTCTCACTAGCTATCGCTTCCACCCATTTGGACACATAGTCCACAGCAACCAGGATGTAATTCTTCTTGTGTGACGATGGAAAAGGACCCATAAAGTCGATGCCCCAGCAATCGAAAACTTCAACCTCAAGGATGAAATTTTGTGGCATCTCATGTCTCTTACTGATATTCCCTCTCCTCTGACAAGCATCACACTGTGAAACGAAGGTATGAGCATCCTTAAACATGGTAGGCCACCAGAAGCCTGCTTGAAGAGCCTTGGATACTGTCTTGAAAGTGGCAAAATGAACAGCATAGTCGGATCCATGGCAATGAAACAAGACACCAGAAACTTCTGATTCAGCAATGCATCTCCTGTAGATACCATCAGAACAGTGCTTGTACAGGTAAGGTTCATCCCAAAAGAATCTCCTTATGTCACGCATGAACTTCTTCTTGGTATATTTCTTGAGGTGTGTTGGCTCTGCATCTGCAACGAGGTAATTGGCAATATCAGCGTACCATGGATCAGCAGACTCAGTTGCAGCAACGAGATTGTGCTCAGAAACACCAGGATGATCAACAATCCGAGCAGGTTCGGAATCGCCAGGGTATCGATCGATACCAGAAGTGTATCGATCGATACCGAAACCTGCAACTCGTGAAAATTGCTGATTCTCTGCGAAATTCATCTGAACCCCAGTTTCAATGAAGTAAATGGCTTCCTCGGGTAGTTGATCATCAATAGGGACATCTGCATCGATCCGCATCCGCGAGAGATGGTCAGCGACCCCGTTCTCTATGCCTTTCTTGTCCTTAACCTCGATGTCGAATCCTTGTAGCAAAAGAACCCAACGACAAAGACGAGGCTTGAGATCCTTGTTGTTCATCAGATACTTGAGAGCAGCATGATCAGTATGAACAACCACCTTGCTCCCAATCAAGTAGGATCGGAATTTCTCAAAGGAGAAGACAACTGCAAGTAGTTCCTTCTCTGTGGTGCTGTAGTTCCTCTGAGCATCATCCAAAGTCTTGCTGGCATAGTAGATGACGTGCAGCTTCTTATCCTTGTTCTGACCCAGAACTGACCCAACAGCAAAGTCACTAGCATCACACATGATCTCAAAAGGCAGAGTCCAATCAGGAGGTTGCACAATGGGAGCACTCACCAAAGCCTTTTTGATTTCCTCAAAGGCTGCAAGACAATCAGGTGTGAAATCAAATTTGATCTCTTTGCACAGTAAAGCAGTGAGTGGGCGTGCTATCTTGGAGAAATCCTTGATAAACCTCCTGTAAAACCCAGCATGACCAAGGAAACTCCGAATATCCTTCACATAAGTCGGTGGTTGGAGACTTGTCATGACCTGAATCTTGGCTTTGTCAACTTCGATCCCAGCTTCAGAGACCTTGTGCCCAAGTACGATGCCATCCTGAACCATAAAGTGACACTTTTCCCAATTAAGGACCAAGTGTTTCTCTTCACACCTCTGGAGCACCTTACACAAGTTAGCCAAGCAGTCCTTAAATGATGATCCATATACTGAAAAATCATCCATGAACACCTCCATGAAATCCTCAATCATGTCTGTGAAGATAGACATCATGCACCTTTGAAAAGTGGCTGGAGCGTTACACAATCCAAATGGCATTCTCCTGTATGCGAATGTGCCATAGGAATCATCTCATCCTTCTCATTCTTCACCACGGTTATCCCTCCTTTCTTAGGAACAACGTGCACTGGACTGACCCAAGAGCTATCTGAGATGGCATAGATAACTCATGCATCCAAAAGTTTCATGACCTCTTACTTAACCACCTCCTTCAGGTTCGGATTCAGCCTCATTTGATGCTCAATTGAAGCCTTTGACTCGTCCTCAAGATGAATCCTATGCATGCAGAGGTCCGGTGATATACCTGAAATATCATCAAGAG